>RJWH01000763.1:173289-586570 GCA_004363575.1 Solenodon paradoxus | reverse complement strand
AATATTGAATCTACTACATTTATATTCATTTCCACAATTTGCTTACATAAAGGGATGTTATAAATGGGAAAAGAGACAAAAAACTGTTAGGGTCAGCGTTCGTCCTCCCAAGAAAACGCACACACACTTCAGTCGACAATGCAAAAGCAAAAGGAAACTTTATTTCCAGCTAGCTGGGGTCTGAGCCTCGTCCAGCACAGTGGAGTCAGACAAAGACCCCAGGCTTTGTTTCAGCAGGGTTTTTATAGCCAAGGTTACAGAGCAAGGGATTAGTTACAATTCCAGACCTTGAAGCATTCACATATTTAGTATCTTTTGGCCCCAGGTTTCGGGTATGTCTTATCTAAGGAATTTCTAGTTTCAGGGCCAGAAAGAAACGGGGTTCTTATTTCAGGAAGTGTAACTCAGGCCTATAGCTATTTCTGTCCGGAGCCTGTCATGGCGGTGATCTGGCTCCTACAAAACTAAAATTTATACCAAGCACATGTTTTTTTAGTAAAATCAATAATGATTTGTTTTTACTTAGTAGAAGCAGACAGCCTGTAATGTGATTTTCTAGCTCTGCCATTTATTCTTTTATTTATTTGTTTAGGATAAATGCCTTGATTTGATCCATGAGAAATGGACTGAGGGACTCTGAAATCACAAAGATATTACTGAGCACCTGGGAGAGCAACAAAGATATCTGTGACCCCTGCTACCAGTCTGTGCTTTAAAAGAAGTAACAGATTTATCCACAGTTTACTTCAGACGTTAATCACAAATTCTTACTGAAGGCATTTTAGTATTAAAAATAGTTTGATTCTGGTGAACTGATACTGCAGTCAGTCCTGGGTCCTTTCTGATTTCTGTGTCTTGGTTATTAAACAGAGAATTGTGGGCTGTCACAGCCCATCAGAGATGTGTTTTAATCTAATGTTTGTCTTGGGGTTTTAGTAGCATCTGAGAATTGGTCATAGAAGGTTCTTTTGGGGATTCTAATCTATTGAAGAAACTTGTCAGTGGCAGGGAAATGAGACCTGATAATGTAGGATGCTTTTGAAAAGGCATTTCTGAAGAAAAATAAGCCAATCTTCCTTACTGAATACTTTTTAAAAAATAGTTCAACTAGAATTATGGCTTTGCCATCCTCTTCTTGCTACCTCTTGATAGTAAGCCCATTAACTGAAGAGGTTTCTAATTCAGATATTTCTGGAAAACTGTTAGCTTCTAGGATATTTCTTTAACATTCAAATGTTAAATCAGGTACAAAATGACTTTATTCTTTGTAAGATGCTGTTCAGAAATTAACTCAATACTATATTATGTATACATATATTCATAACAGTATACAGACTGTAAATTGATATGACCAGTGTTGTCAATTAATGTTTTCTTAGTTTACTCACACACTAAATCTTGAAAGCCTTTAGGATCCCAGTGTAAATTAACAGTATCTGAAACCAGTAGAGTTTCTTACTCTCATTGTAATTAGCTCTGCTATTAAGTTATCATTTCAATTTAATGTCATTATAAGTTCTATGCTTTTTTCTGAAAAGGTCTGATCAATTCCCAGAATCTGACTTCTCTTGTACTTTAATATTTCTTATTAAATATAATACATTGAGAGAAATATGCTTTGGCGTCTCTCCGCACCATTAGTAACCCCCTTATGGCCTTCCCTATGTAAGAGGCTGCTGATTGTTTGGGACATTGTTGCTAAGTATTCATTATTTCCAAACTGGCCATGGAAAACATAAAGGATTCCTTAAAAAGAAACATGAAAAGTTCAATTCCTCCTGTGAGCTCACCACTCATACAGAGTTCAGTAACAAGAAAGGTTAATTAAGGCTTTGTCATAAAAAGAGAATAACAACACTTAACGTTTGCTACTCTACCACCAGGTTGCTTTCTGCATACAATTATGCTCCTGATGCACAGTTAATTTAGTCCTGTAAGGCTAAGAGATTGGTGCTGTGTTAGATGGGCAAATATCAGAATGGGGAGGAATAGGAACATAAGAATCAGAGTAACCTGTGTTCTAATCCCATCGGGCTCTACCACTACTAGGTAAATAGAAGTAATTCTAAAAGTTTTACAGGCTCTGTGTTTATGGTAGTTTACAAACTATGTCAGAAATAATACTCATCCCAACAAATGCTGATAATAGCTATTAAATTATTTTCCAAATTCCAAAAATGAATTTTTCAAATGTTGTAAAGCCAAAGGGAATAGCAAAATATATGAAAGAAAACTACCCCAGGTTGAATTCTGGTGATCAATTAATACCCTTCCATTTTAAAGGAAAGTCAATGCACCCATTATGGAAAACACTTGAGTAATAGCAGCTACCAATAGAATTCAAATTGCACCGTTGCCAAATGTTCCCAAAAGGAATTAAACATAATACTAGACCAGTCACTTGTTGGACGATCCCAAAGGAAGTCTCTGGACAGCCTGAAGACCAGTATGTGCTGGGTGTGTGCTGGCAGCTGTAAGATTTTCTCCATTTGGAACATACATAAAACTGGAGTGAAGACAAATGTCCACTGACATTCAATCATGACTTCTTTTTGTCCTGAAAAACACTAGGCTATTGTTACACAAGTGTTTTTAGGAGCGTGGCTGTCATTGCCTGACATTTTCCAATTCTTAATCCAGAGTGAATTAATAGCCTGGTGGACTAGAGCTAAACAGTTTTTAAAGGAAGAGTAAATGTCACTTAGGACTGCATTTCAGATCCCTGTGTCAATCAGCTGAGCTTAATGGAACTCTAAGAACAAAGACAGGCAGTGAAAACAGATGTTGGTAAGTGCTACCCGAAGCAGAATCATTTTCTTTGTGAGCACCATCTTGGCGAAAAAAGATGCATCCATGGAGTAATCTCATTCTCTTCTTTAAAGCTGCTGATTTCAGTAGGGATTGGCAGTTGATACATAGAATTCATGGCATGCTTTTTGTGCCTTATATTCTCAATCTATCTCTCTTGCTTTAGTCCCAGTTTATTTTGCAATATGTTCCTGGAGATTGATTTCTGTGCATTGTGTAAACCAGGCTGGACTGACCAAGTAGGGAGGACCGAAAAGAGATCGATATATGGGGGAAAGGTAGATTGATTTCCTTGGTCCTCTTCCTGTATCTCTCTTTGTGTAGGAAAAGGTTTTCTTGGAATTTTCAGTGGTCTCCAGTAACAATTTTCTCTACCAGCTTCCTATTGCTTCTGGTTCTCAGCTGTTTCTCTAACCACTGTGGTTTCCCTTAGTTTTGTCTCCCTTTTGTGAATAGTGAGACATTGTGTCTATAGGAGATGCAGATGGAAGAAAGGATGACAGTATAGTCAAGGATTTCTGTCAACTTTCACTAAATGTCTGTTCTGTACATTTTCTTGACTGTTGGCTATAGTTAGGCCTATAAAGGATTAGGAGTACTGGAGTATATAGTGTGGGCAGTGAATAAGATGCAGACTTGAGAAAAACAAAAGTAGAAGTTAATACATTTCTATATAACTCATTGCACTAAAAAGAAATCATGAGGGAAACAGAATATTTTAAACTGAATGAAAATGAAAACTTATAATTTATGGTCTTAATATATTTGCAAGATGCCAGTTTAATATGTAAAAACTTCACTATATTTCTTTAGTTTAACAAAGAACAATTGGAAAATGAAATGTGAAAGTTTGCCATTTAAAGTAATATCAAAAATCAAGATGATTTATGGATACATTTAACAAGATATGTACTTAACCTATATCCTGAAAACTGCAAAACATTGCTGAATTAAAGACAAATAAATGTTCATGGATTAGAAGACTCAATACTGTTAAGATGTTAGTTCTCAATATGTTCTATAGATCCATCATAGTATGAGTTAGAAAATTTGTAGTCAGTTTTTTGGGGGAGAATAAAAGGTGAAATTCAGCTTTTCCTAACTTTTGCATAAAAAAGTGAGGGGAAAAAAAATATAAGGGAAATAGAATATCCTAAATTACTTCTAAAAAGAGAAAATCAGAATAAGCTACCTGATTTCAAGACTTTCTATAATTGTGATAATTAACACATGTTGTTATCAAGTAAAGAATAAACATAGGTCAAGGAAAAAGAATAGGAAGCAATAAAAAGATATGTATATTATGTATATATAAATTTATTTTTTAAAAGCACTTCAATTTTTGCCTTACACCAGACACAAAAAGTAATTCAAGATTTATCTAACATCTAAATATAAAAGTCAAAAGTAGAAAACCTCTCAAAGCAAGCCTAGGGTAAAAAGGATAAATTCTTTTTGAACTTGGTATAGATCTGTTAGGACAAATAAGCATGAACCATAAAAGAAAATGTTTACTAGTTGAAATTAAGACCTTTTGCGCATTAAAAAAATTACCCTGGAGAAAATTATTGGGCATGACACAAGATTAAAACAAAATTGTATGTATGTGTACATATGTATATGTATATATATGCAAATATATTTATATGATCAACGCATTTATAAGAAAAATAACCCATAAAATAGGTAAAAGATTTGAACAGTTTTTTAACATAACATAACATATAAAACATATAAAAATGACTAATACACACATTTAAAATATACTCATATCGCTGACTACTAGGTAAATGAAAATTAAATCTTCAGTAAGACATGACTTTATGTCTACTAGAATGACTGAAATTTGAAATGTTAATAGTAAGTAATGGCAAGGATATAGAGCAACTGGAACTCTCAGATATTGTTAAAATAGAAAATTATAGAAACACTTTGGAAAAGATTCTGGGCATTTTTATGTGATAAATAAATGTATAGCTAACATAGACCCTAATAATAATAATTTTACTTTTAAGATTTATTCTATAACATAAGAAAACAAGGTAACTACCAAAAAGTAAACCTGAATATTCACAGAAGTATGTAACCCAAAACAGGCAACAAGTGTATGCCAACAAGTGTAAAGATCACCGTGCTCACTAAATTAAAAAAGAGCAAAGCCTGAAAACATTGGTGTATTTAAGAGTATGTATTAAGGTGAATGAAAGAGGTCAACACAAAATGTTCATATTGTACATAAATATATTGCACTTAAATGTAATTCTAGAAAATATGAATTTATACTTACAAAGATCACATAAGTAGACTTGCACTAGGGACAGGATGGCAGGATTAACAGGGTGGGATACAAGGGAATTTTGGGGGGTGATGATAGTGTTGATATTTTCACTGTGGTACTGATTACATGAGTGTACACAATTGTCCAAACCCATAAAACTATACATTTAAAATGGGTGTATTTTATTAAATGTAAATTATACCTTAGGAAAGTTGATTACAAATAAAATTAAGAATGCGTATGTATTTATTTCATGTTACTCATGAGTAACAAAAGAAACTCTGCAGTGAATCTGTCATTTCCAGAGATGAAGCCAAAAACTATGGTTGAAAGTACACATTTTTCTTTTTAATTGAGAAATGACTTCCTCTTCCAAAAAAAATCTTCCTTGTAGTCATGATAAATATCGCTAATTAATAGAGTTTATTTAAAAGTTAGTTTTAGTGTAATAGATTTGTTTTTTCCCTTTTGGGAGGAGAGGAAACTGAATAGTGAAGAGTAAGAGCATGTTTTAACAATCTGAAAACGTACAATGACTTTAAATATCTAGGTAGATGGAGCTCCTTTGTAAGATAACTATGGGCATGACAAACCAGTGACTTATCCTTCTTTTCTCATATCTTCCTGCTGCCTAAAATCTTTGGTTAGCATTTGTGCCTCTCACCTCTAGTCCAAGAGTTTTTCTATTTACCTGTATGTGAAAAAGTTGCCCTCTTACTATAGCATCATTGCCTATGAAATAATTGTTTTTGCAAGTATATTTTAAATTAGATTTTTCCTTTCAAACCATTTTATCTGTCTAATTATATTTTTAACTGTTTATTTTATCTATTTTTACTATAAAATGCGTGCTTATTATTACAATTAAAAGATTCTCCCTTTCTGCTTTTTCTTGACCAGGTAAACATGATTGTGTGTATTCTGTTCTAAAATGTAGACATGTAAACACACATGAATTGTTCATATAGCAGTTTAATAAGTAATCATATTTTATATATTATTTTCTGCTTTTTAGTTAACAATATAAAGTGACCATCTAAGTGTACATATGTGATAACATTATTAACATAGTTACATATAATTCCATTGAATTATATATGTATATATATATAATATACTTCTCATGGTTGCAGAGTATTTTACAATAAGCATGAATTACAATTTCAACAACCATTTTTCCATGAGTATTTTCTTCTTCTTTTTTTCTATTCTGTTATGAATAACGTTGCTCTAAACATCTGCCTACATATATTTTATAAATTTGTGATTTTGTGACTTTGAGTTAAACATCTGAGCATGACCCTAACACCTTCAGTTGTTTGCTTATGGTGTTCAAAATATGTGCAAAAAGAAAAACAATATTAAAAATCATCATAATTCTAGGCAAATGATTGGTATTTTTGAGTCTCAGTTTTCTTGTTTTCCCACACTGGAATGTAAAATCCAGTGTGAGTGATTTTTATGTTTAGTTCACTGGTACATCTGCAGAGCCTAGGACCATTCCTTTTACATCAATGGCATGCAAGATGTATTTGATAAGTAAAGAATGAAAAAATGAATTAGTGAATAAATTTTTAAATTGGGATAATACTACTACATAAGATTGCTTTAAGGTGCCAACCTGATATTGTTGTGCACTGTAGGCACTCAGTAAGTAGGAACTTTCTACTTTCTTTTAAATTTTCCCTCACTGTGGTATGCAAAGTTCAACTACAGTTCAAAGACTGGTCTTTCTCAAATTAGCAATGTTTGTAATAAAACAAGAGGGGGGATTTGTTTGTCAAATTACAAACATGTTGTGTTTTATTTGTTAATGGAAGTATTATAGAGATCAATTTACATCATGCCCTTTTTTTACCAAAGAATCCACTTGAGATGAGAATATTAACTTATTTCAGTAGCTGTGTAAAAATGTGGAAAATATGTCATAGAGCTTTGCATATCATAAATCAGACTATGAGTTGTGTAGAAGCAGGAAATTATTTCTGAGGATAAAGGAAGGTCTATTTAGTTTTTTTTAAATTGTCTTGATTAGTTAAAATTTAAGATGAGCAAAACTCATTTTTATAGATGAGTTATTTAAATCCAAATCCTAACTGACATTATTTTATCTAGATTTACCTGGTTTTTCATGAAAATGCACTGTTTAAGAAATACATAAAGCTTTGCCAAATTTAGGTCGACTGCTTATGAAACAGAACTATTCTCGTTAATATTAACTTACTATTTAATTGGACATTTAGTGTCACACTCTGGGATCTTCTGTGAAACAGTGTAATCATTCAAGAAATTTTGAATAAAATTATATGCTGAAAAAGTACTAGAATGGTAAGTTCCCAGAATACAAGCTTTAAAGTTAGCCTAAGAGCTTTAGAGACAAGAAAAGTCAAAATTTCAGTGTATCAGATAGGAGGTAGTAGACTGGAATGAGTAAAATAAACTTACAAAGATGTTTAGAGTGTGTGAGTATGGGGTGGGTGGCAGGATAAGGTAGTTTGCACACTTTATCATAAAAGAAAAAGAAGAGACACTTTCAAAATGTCAGCTCCTATTAGAAATTAGAGAGGTGTCTTACTGTCACACACGTGTAATATGAGGATCATGCTTTTACAGTGAGTCAGATTTAGATTATTATGGAATATGTTGACTAAACAGATTAGCTTTGTTAATCATTCTAGATCCCTGAGGGCGTCTTCTAGGAAAGTGACATGTAGGAGATTTCTGTCATGACTTAAGACTGAATTTGGTATCATAGAGCTGATGTTGGTTAATGTCACAATCTTAGGAAAGGGGAAAAAAGCAGAAATTTTCCCCCTAAGGCAAAAAATAATAAAACCCCATTACAATATGTTCCCTCTTAGATGTGAAAGTCAATTTGACACAGAGGAAAAATGAGTAACTAGCTCAAGATATTTAGTTGCTAAGAAGCACAGCCGGAATAAAAAAATCATTGATATAGTAAATAAAATCCTTGAAATTTCAGATTCTCATTAGATTTATAAATGACATGTGCTGCCACACAGGTAATCTTACATCACTTCTTCAGTGAAGATCATTAGTTGACTAGATGTGGTTTTCTGAACACTTTCCATGGGACTCAGTTGCCCCAACTATATTCATCGCCTTTTTTGAAACCCACTTTTATGGTATCATCTATGGTATCTATGATCTCTGTCTCTGCGTTTGTTTCAGATATTGAGTGTTTTTCTCTTTGGCAGTAATTGTGACTGTTAGATGAAAGTATGTAGTTTGGAGATGCTGAAAGTGTGTCTATTTCTTTTATTGAATGCCGAAATGAATTCCCACACTGGTAACAGGCAAGCCTGTCAATGCTCTTCATACAAATAGAATGTCCCCTGGGCCCTGTGCCAGCTTCTCAGTGTTATAACTCTAACTTAATCACCAACACCATGGCATGTGTACACTCAGTTTGACCATAACTGATCAGGTTGCGACAAGTGAATGGGACCTCAATGTAAATGAATAGGATTAAATGATACTACTAGCTGAAACAGCATCTTGAGCAATGACTCAAATTTGTGACTAAATAGCAGTGGTGGGGTGGAAGTAAAGAATATAGGGAATAGATAGACTTGAATAAAGCAAACAACAAGCATATAGAAAGTGGACTGATTGGCATCTAGATGATCCAGATTTTCAATATGGAGTTGTACTTAGGCCCTTAAGATGACTCAGATAATGAAACAGTATATGGAGACCAATGTAGTACTTTTGTGATATACAAGCAAAGAGACTATGACTTGAGGGGAATAAAAGCTCATTTTAATAAAAATAACAAGAATTAGTTGTTAATATCTCATATCACCAAATTTAAAATCAATGTATAGCATATACCTCATTGTCTTCATTAGACCAGGTTTACCCATCAATATGTTAGTTATTACTGTGATTTAAGCTGTTATTGGAAAGGGTTATCAGAAAAGTGATGAAGATGTGTTGTTACACATAATACAGATCATAAACAGGATAGTCTTTCGAATAGGGAAGAAAGAACATACACGTTTTTCTTTTCCAGTTTTCTCCTTCCTTGAAGCTGGGTCTTGGATGCCATAGGCCTTTTCAGCTCTCAGACAGCTCATACTGGTGGAGAGAATCATCCTGAAGGACTGTAGGTCACATACTTGGAATCAAAATTTACTACATTGACAGTGAGGGAGTTGAATGGACTAGAGTTGGCTAAAGAATTACAGAAATAATTAAGAGTTAAAACATATGACTCATTCTAGAGTTTTATATAACTGGATGCCAAGCAGTGACTCTGAGGGCATATCTTAGAGGACGTTTGTCAGGTAACTGCTGGATACGGTATGAATCTCTGGAGATTTCATAGTCCTATTCTCTGTGTAGCTGCATATAAAAGGTGCTTCTAGTTTATTAATCTGATATTATTTGTTCATACATCATATATTTGAGTTTTGAGAGCTCTTTCAAGTCTTAGAAATAAAGGTTTAATTGTGAACCAGGGGCACAGAATAGTAAACAAGTGTCTGTTTATGGTGGTGGTGGTGATGGTGATGCAAAGTCCTATAAAAATATGACTTCAAGGCCTACGTTAAAGGAAGGCCAATAGGAGCTGCCACATGAGACTAGAGGAAGGCAAGGACATTCTAGCCTGAGGACGGAGAGTGAAGGGAATTCTTCCTTTGACATTTTGTTTTATCCATTTAGACAGAGGTTTACAAAAGCATCAATACATTTAACATTTACTTCCTGAACACAATTTTTCTCTTGTTCAAAAGTAAGGGAATCGTGGCACCACGTGAAGACCGACCGTGGCAGGAATGCAGGAAGGAGAGGCACTCGAGATTCTGAGTGATAGAACTAGGACTGTACCCTCTAGGAAACTGGAGGAAAGGCAGGTTCATTAGTAATCATGGAAAAGTTTCTTGAAGGGTCAACAAATACTTAGGGCCTGTTGCAGTTCCCTTAAACCAGCCTGGTGTTATATTTCAAAGACAACAGTGTCATTTGGTGAGGATATGTGGGATTCCTCATGTTAGTGCAGAGGAGGAAGCATGGATGCTAATTGGGATTTGGTTGTCCAGTCAGAAATTCTTTCTGCCAAAATGTCTTCTCTGAGCAATAAAAGAATTCAGAAAAAAAAATCTATGATAAAGAAGATATTGTTCTTAGAATCTTGTATTCTCTTCCAGGCATAGTGGCAGAATTCAGTGCAATTTCTCTAAGTAATAATTATAAGTGAAAAATCTATTAAATCATACCCTAACTGATACTAGAAGTCATAAAATATCAATAAAAAGGACAGTATTTCCAGTATGAAAAAACGGTTATGTATTTGTTCAATGAATAACTTATTAATTAGCTCATTGTCTAATTGATCAAACTAGTAATAATGAACTAGCTATTAAAGTTCTGTTAGATTTTTTTTTCTTTTTAAAGGAAGGCGAAGGTTGGAATAAAGGCAATCAGGCAGGCAGGCAGGGAGAGGAGGAAACAATATTCATTTTATTCTTTTTTAGTTGTTCATACTGGTTGCTTCCCCTGAGACGAGGACTTAAACCCAGGGTATGTGGTATGCACTTTATCAGAGGCAATTGACTCAACTATTACTCCACCAAGGCACACCATTCTATTATATTGTATGCATGCTCGTTCATAAGTAAAAGATGCAATGAAACTGACAGCAGCTGTCCACAAGATATTAAATGAAAAGCCATCTTCAAAGTATGGTGTGACATTTTTCTTTGAGATGACCTTTAGCAAGTGTCATGCACTGTTCTCTAGAATTTGTTGTTCTTGTTACATACTTCGTACACTTTCAGCCTCAAACTTCCTACATTGTGACATGTCTCCAATAACAGAGAATTCTTTAGACTGTCTAACATTTCTATTTTGTTGTGTCCTATGAGAGTTTAACCTAAATATTCTTTTTCTTAAAACAACAAACAGAAATCCACTTAGATATTTCTTTAAATACTTCATAAAATGCTTTATTTAAGTAACATTCAAAGTTTAATGTAGTTTTTTGAAAAAGATAGCAAGGTATGGCAAGTCTTTTCCTAATCCATTCTCAAAATTTACTCATGAGGCAGGTATTAGTATGCTCTCTTTATAAAGAGGAAATGGAAACTCAGAGGTAAAGTTTCACAGTGCTGAGTGTGGCTTTGATCTTCAGGCAGTGTGATGCCACATTCTTCCTCATTCTTTCACACTGTCATCTGTTAGTAGAAAAGAGGATATGAAACTCTAATGTAGCATGGGATCTCCAATTGCAAAGAGGAGTGGTAATATATATTTGTTTTAAGCAATAATTTAGTACCTAGGATCTCAAAATTACTGAAATAGCAAAATTAAAAAATAATTCCTTCAAAGTAAGAGATTTGACATATCTTTCCAGTTTCGTACTCAATAGAATACTACTTAGATTTAAAAAAATGAAATCTTTTATTTTGCAACAACTGGCATAGAACTTGAGGTTATGCTACATGAAATTAGTCAGAAAAAGGAAAATACCAAATGGTGTTACTCTTATGCAAATTATAATGAAACAAAACAAATGAACTAACAAGATATACATACAAAACTTACTTCATACTCTGAAATCAAGACTCTGGCTACCAGACTAGGGGGGAAATTGGGGTGGAGGGGTGAAATTGATAAAGGTTAGCAGCACTAGAACTATACTCTCAGAATATCTCCTGGGTGTTTTGGGAGAGAGTATAGGACATTGATCTAATAATTGTACAAATATATAATTGCCACTGTGACTTATTGCTATCAAGAAAACTGTCGGAGAATGTATCATGAGAAATAGTGTCTTATCAGGTAACTAAGAATTAAAATATGATACATGTCATATAAAAATGTTATCAGATAACTTGCTTCCTTATAAAGAAGATTTGAGAAAGAGATCTTAAGGCTGAGTAGAAAAAAATAGAGCAAGTATATACTAAAGAGAGAAAGAAGGAAGGGAAATTTCAGGCAAAGGGAACAATTCATGCCAAGACACTGAGGGGTGTGCAGAAGGTGTATTTGAAAGCCATAAAGAAGGTCAGAGAAACTTACATATTATATGATACATAGGTAGATATATAATAGATATATACATAGAATATGATATTGAAGAGGTACCAGGAGTCAGACCATAGCTTTTCTTCTGGTAACATTATTTTTCATCTTTATTGTAAAGTTGATTGGAAATTATTATACTATTTTAATCAGGGGACTTTCATGATGAGATTGGAATTTTCAGAAGTCATAGTAATTGCAAAATTTCTGAGGCGATTGAAAGAGAGGCCAAAATGGAATGAGGTAGAAGGTCTGGAACTTGTGACTGTTGTGTAGACCTGGTGGTAATGGAGAGAAAAATAGGTGAGCAGATTTGAGAGATTTGAAACCTGCTTAAACACATAGTTCTTGGCCATGACTGGGTGTGGGGGGCTAGGAAGATCACTCTAAATTGACCCCTGGTACAACCCTGGCCTAACTCAACACCAGATAACCATTATGATTGGAAAGAGCTGAGGTAGTCAAGTGTGGGGGCAGGGAAAAGGCCTGCTCACCCCTCCAGCATCCAGGAAGCAAAGTCATAAAAACATCCTGTAACCTGAGATTACTGGAATGTTGCCAGCAGACAAAGACCTTCCAGAGCTTGAAACCCCCTCTCCTAATTTACATCCCTCTCTTTCTGAGTTTGCCCCCTCTCCTAATTTACATCCCTCTCTTTCTGAGTTTGCTCCAGCCTTTATGTGTGTTCTAACCAGAAGTCTGTGCTCTGCTCTTTGTGAAATAATCCCATCTGAGGCGTGCGTTTAATAAATCTGCCTAAAATACTTCCAAAAGAGTGCCCGCTTGGTTTTTCCTGAAGACCCATAACAAGGTGTACAGGTAAGTTTCTGAATTCATCTTTGAGTTGCTGAATTTAGTGCGTTATACTTTCAGGTTGAAATATCAATAAGCAGTTGAGTATGGAATTTAGGGTCTACAAGACTGGTCTGTGCTTGTAAAATGTATTTGGAAGTTCTGGGAGCAGAAGGTCATTGAAACTATACCTATGAATGGATGTGTACTATTAGGATTTTCTTGTTTTATTTTTTAAAAGTCAGTTCCTTGCTTGAAGTGATGGTGCCAAAAGAAAAAAATGTATGCCTTAAATCTATGATAAGATATAGTTTAATGTCTTCTTATATGTGTTTTATTGAAGAGAGATAACTCTTCTTCAAGTTATAAATCAGGTATAGAACCAAGGACTAAGGCAATTAAAGTTTTAAGTACTTACAATATATTTGTCCTATACCTACATTAAAACTGAATGTTCATCTATGGTATAGAAGAAATTGGTTGTATCAGTTAGAATTCCATTTTATATCACACTGACTTGAAAAGATAACACTAAAATTACCCTTTGTCTTATCTTGACTATACTTTCATTTCACTAATGGTGAGTTAATTTCATTATTTTATTACCTTCTAGTGTGTGTCTTGTATGGTTTGTGTGCTTTTTCCTTTCATTTCTAAAGGAAATTTAATGACATTTCCTTTGTGGCAGATTATTTGATTAAAAAATTTAAATTTCATACATAAACTTGAAAAAGGAAGTGTACTGTTTATAATATTTGTAAATTTCAAGAATGACAGTGCTTTCTGGTTAAACGTGTTGTTCAAATAGTCTGTTTTCTATTTTGACATGTTAACGTATTTTACATTTCAACCATTTTTTTCTTTTAGTTCTTATACCTGTGTCCTCAAATTTAAATTGAAATGTACTTGATTTATTATTTTATTTTAAGTTGATATATATTTCACTTGTAATACTGAGCAAGTTTAAAGTGCAAGATATGTTGATTTTGATTTCTTTTCTATTGCACCTCCTATGTGCATCTGCACTGCCCAGAAAACATAGATGTCAGAAGATTCTCTCTCAACTTTCACAAAGAAGCAACACTGGAAAGACATAGTCTCTGGTAGGTTATTAATTTTTTATTCCTGGGACTTTAGGAGGGTAGGGTAAAGAAGAGATGATTATCATTCATCAATCTCTTTATACCTGGGATAGCACTGCTTTCACATTTCCAGGTGACTCTTACCAATTTCTAAGCTAAAGGTCATGCTTATGTTGATCTAGGACCACTGATACCGTTAAACTTCCTGCACTGCATAGGTCAGCTCCCCATAACAAAAGATTATCATATTCCAGATATAATATTTTATGCTCATTTTCTTCTCTTTTTTGTCATCGTTGCAATGTATGCTATTTTATTTGAAGCATTTTGCTGTTTTGATTTTGTTTCTGATAGTTCATGGATGCAATATAGTCTCAGATTTTGTTAATGACACTGAAAAGGGATTGTTTAAAATATTATATTGATTATTGATTTAATTTTTTAACATATTTGTCAGTTTGATATGTGAGAGATATTTTGCCTTTTTATTATTTCTCTTGAGTGTGAGCATCTCTAAATATATTTACTGTCATAGGTGTTTCTCTTTGGTTGATTGCCCACTCATAATTTTCCCCATTTCTATTGAATTTTTTAAAATTTATATTGATGTAGCATAGGTTTAAATAATTATATATGTTTTAGGTGTACAGCATTATAGTTCAACATCTGTATATGCAACTTATGATCCCCATAAAAACTCTTTTCCATCTACCACCATCCAATTGGAACATTTTGTCCAATTTGCTCATCAACATATCACTTCCCCTCTGGTAACCACCATTTTGTCCTCATAATCCAAAAGTTTATTTTTATTTTGTTTTGTTTGTTCATTTTTTTAAAAAGTTTTATTTGTGCAGCTTTATATTTTGACATCTGACAATAATATACATTATGATCATTATTTAAAGTTTAGTTTCTCTTGACCACCAAATAGTTGACCCCCTTTTCTCTGTTTTACTCACTCCCGACTCTCCCCTTCTCCTCTGGTAATAATGTTATTAGAATCTAAGGGTTTGTTTAATTTTGCTTTGTTTGTTATTTTTGTTTTGTTGCTTTGTCTTTCACCTATGGGTGGAATCTTATGATACTAGTCTTCCTACTTTGTATTTATTTACCTAAACATAAGCCCTACAAGGTCCATCTCTGTTGTTGAAAATGTTGAGATTTCAAGTTTTTAATACAACTGAATAGTATTCCATTGTGTGGGCATCATCCGTTGAAAGGGCACTTAGATTGTTTCCATATTCTGGCCATTGTGAATAATTCTACAGTGGACAGAAGGTGCATGTATCTTTTAAAATGAGTGTTTTTATATTCTTTTGACAGATTCCTAGAAGTGGGATCAATGGATCTATGGTATTTCTATTCTTTTTTTCTGAGAAATCTTCAAACTATTTTCTATAATAACTGTATCAATTTACTTTCTCACCAACAGTGTAAGTGATTTCCCTTTTTTTCACATCCTCTGGATTTTTGTCTTTTGGTGATAGCCATTCTAATTGGTGTGAGGTGATTCCTCATTGCTATTTTGTGTTGTATTATTCTAATAATAAGAGATAGTGAACATATTTTTTGGTGTCTATTGGCTGTATGTGTATGTTTTTTGGTGAAATATCTATTTAGATATTCTGCCCATTTTTTGATCAGGTTGTATGTTTTGTTGTAGTTACTTATATATTTGGTTATTAATCTTTGTCAGATATATAATTTATAAATACATTCTTCCATTTAGTTGATTGCCTTTATATTTGGTGATGGTTCATTTTGCTATGCAAAAGCTTTGTGGTTTGATGTAGTCCCATTTGCTTCATTTGTTTTTTATTTCTTTGGAGGTAAAACAAGGAGGATATCACTAAGGTTGTTGTCTGAGAACTTACAACCTATGTTTTCTTTAATAATTTTTCTTCATTGTATATTTAATTGGTTCAAAAAAGCATACAATGAACAGGCTCTTTTGTTAACAGAAACAATTTATCAGTGGTATAAGTTATTTTTAATGGGCAAATTACTTTAAATGAGGTTATCACATTTGTTCCACTTCTAATTACAAAAGAAAGAGAAATACAATTAACCAATGCATTATATAGAAGTTGGCAGTAAGCCTATGTTTTCTTCTATGTATTTTGTGGTTTCATATCTTATAGTCAAGTCTTTAATTTTGAATTAATTACTGTGTATGATGTGAAATAGTGGTCATTTCATTTTTTTTTGCATGTAGTCTAGTTTTCCCAGCATGAGTTATTTAAAAGACTTTTTCTTTTCCATTTTATGTTCTGAGCTCCTTTGCTGTAAATAAGCTTTATGGATTTGTTTCTAAGCTATCAATTCTGTCTATTTATCTGTGCATTATTATTTCAACGCCATGCTGTTTTGATTATAATAGCTTTGTAGGGTATTTTGAAGTCAGGGTTCAGAATACTTTCAATTTTGGACTTTTTTCTTAGGATTTCTTTGGCTATTAAAGGTATTTGTGAGTCTATACACATTTTATTATTTTTTGTTCTATTTCTATAAGGAATGTGTTTGGAATTTTAATAATAATTGCACGGAATCTGTATATTAGGTTAGGTAAGATGGACATTTTAACAACCTTAATTCTTCCAGTATATGAGAATGGAATATATTTCCATTTCATTGTGTGTTCTGTTTCCTTTGGCAGTGTATTACAATTTTCTATGTGCAATTTTTTCACCTCTTTTGTTAAGTTTATTCCTAGGTATTTTATCCTTTTTGATGTATAAATGATATTTTTTATTAAATTTTTTCTTTCTTAGTTTGTTATTTCTGTATAAAAACAATAGCTTTCTGTATATTGATTTTTATAACCTGCTGCTTTATTGTATTCATTTATTACTTAAAATAGTTTTTGTATTTTTTTGAGTTTAGGATATTCTTTGTAAAACATGTCATCCATAGATAGTAATAGTTACACTTCTTCCTTTCCAATTTGGATAAATTTTGTTAAATTTATGTAACTTGTGCTACTTGCTCTAGTTGAGTCCATTATTTTATATGTATATGTGTGTGTATATATATATATATATATATATATTAATGTATACACACAAATATATATACATATGTACATGCACACATATATAGTTTTGTTTGGCTATTCATCTAATTTTCTTCTTTTGTCATAAAAAGTAGTAATATTTAGAAGATAATTTGTTTATTCTAAAATGTTACCCTTTGTCTTTAAATTATTAAGTGTGAAATCTATGTTTTACTTTATTTTGCTATGTTATGCATTGAGATCTAGTTTCATCTGTTTCTACATGGATATAAAATATATACATTTATTAAAATCTAACCAACATGATACTAAGTTCTCAATATTTATAGATCTCATTAAGGAATGTATTGTATATTATTATATATTCATCTATCTCTATGTAAAATCTATACTATTATGTTACAAATTTATGACAAATCTTTATATCTGGTATAGGTGTGTAGCTGGACATATGCATAATTACTTCAATATTTCTTATATATTCTTTTGCTTCACATGAATTTTAAAATGTATTGGGATTGAGTTCCAGATGGCGACCTGCTAGGTATTACTTTTGGGTTAGTCCCCGCAGACACTGAAAAAAACAATCACATATTTTCCTGAGACAAACACCAAGAAATGACTTGCACTTCAGCTGGAGATGGAACAGCTGACAACTAATGGTAGGTGAGGGTGTCTAGTATGGTGGTCAGCTAAGCCTCAGATTTGGTAAGGAGCATAGGTGTCTCTGAGTGTGGTGGAGCAGATCCAGGGGAGGAGGCTAGGATTGTGGAACTGATTGCAGAGGCAGTGAGGAGCATGCCCAGAGGGACTGAGATGTGGAACCAGGGAAGACTGACTTGGCAGAAGGTGAAAAGAGAGCCAGCAAACCGGGAACTGAGCTGGAGTCCCTGTGGTGAAATTGCACTGAGTGCTGCCATAACCGAAAGTCAGCCAAATAAATTCCCAGTCCCAACCACTCCCACAACCATTTCGTACCAGAGCCTTGGAGGTTCTACTGAGTGTATATCTCACCCACAGCATATCCCTCCCACTGAATATCCCACCCATTGGATACCTCACTACCAGGATTACAGTGAGAAGGCAGTCCCACATGGGATTAAACTACATTGCTAACCACTGTGCCACCCTGTGGTTGGAGGCGAAACTGCAGCCTGATTACACTCCTGAGCAGTATAGGGTGATTACACCCATGCAATGCCATTACTGCAGGGAAACTCAACCCTCAGAAATATAAACAGTATGTTGAATAGAACAAAGGAACAGAGAAATATATGTGAAATGATGGATCCAATAAAAAACCCAGGGAAAAATCTGAATACAGCAGACACATGTAAATTACCTGAAAATCAATTTAGGTGATTAAACATACTCATGGGAATCCAGATCAGTTGAGTCAGTAAATAAGAATATTAGGAAGCAAAGAGAAGAATTGAAAAAAAGACACCAAACAGATAAAGGCTAAGATGGTTGAATTAAAACACTCAGTAGAGGGACTTAACAGTCAGATGATTGAAGGTTCCAATAGAATCAGTGATCTGGAAGATAAGACGGAAGAAACTCAATCAAGAAAACCAACAAAGAGATTAAGAAAATTCAAAGAAATGAAGATATCATTCAATACCTCTGGGATAGCATCAAAAGGAACAACATTCACATCATAAGGGTGCCAGAAGAAGAGAGAGAAAAGGGGGCAGAAACCATATTTGAAGGACTAATAGAGGAGAACTTCCCCAATCTGAAGAACGAAGCAAGCCTTCAGATCCAGGAAGCTCAAAGAGATCCTAAAAAAGAAATCCCAAAATACATACACCAAAACACATCATCATCAAAATATCAAAAATACAAGATAAACAAAGACTATTAAAAGCAACTAGAGAAAAATGTGTCACATACAGAGTTGCCCCCATAGGACTGTCAGCGGATTTCTCAAATGAAACTCTACAGGCCAGAATGGAATTGCATAATGTATTCAAAGTGCTGAAAGAAAACAACCTAGGAAATTATATCAGGCAGGATTGTTAGTCAGAACTGAAGGAATGATAAAAGCCTTTTCTGACAAGCAAAAGTTAAAGGAGTTAATCACTACCAAGTCAGCTTTTCAAAAAATATTAAAGGATGCTTTATAAAGTGTAAAGAAACTGTACAGAAAAACAGTAAGACAGCAAATATTAAAAGTGGGGAAGAAGGGAAGAGAAAAACAGTGTGGATAGTTAGAATGATTGGAAGACATATGCTTTCAAATAAAATTAGGAAGTAAACATAGAAATGTGAATGCTAGCTTTAGGGTAACCTCAAAATACATTCCCAGGGAAAAAAGTGAAGAAGAAAACAAAAGATGAAATCAATCAAAACAGAACTGCACCCATCAGACCTAAGAAGAGAAAGAGAACAAAGGTATCATCTGGAGCAACATACAAAAGACAAATTATTAAATGACACTAAGCAGCTATATATCAATAATTTTAAAATGTATTTAAAATATGTCTGAATTTTCTTCACTATACAATTAAACTTTTACTCCATTTTATCTCCACCCTTCTCTCATCTCAACACTTTCTGATTTGCATTTTTCCCCACTAAGTCTATTGTTGCTTGAATTAGTTCTTTTTTTTATGAAGTTTGTTATTTTTTAATTTAGTTCATTTACTTTCTATCTCTATACACCTCATATGAGTGATAAAATATGATATTTGTATTTCTCCTGGTTTATCTCACTAATAATTATCTCCAAGTTCATTCATGTTGCTGTGAGTGGTAGGATTTGTCCTTTTTGATAGCTATATAGAATTTCATTGTGTATATAGATTGCATGTCTTATCCACTCATCTGTTGATGGGCATTTAGGTTATTTCCCACTCTTGGATATTACAAACAATACTGGTATGAACATGAGGGTGCATATATCTCTGAGAATAAGTGTTGCTGCATTTTTAGGGTAAATACCTCTAAGAGGAATAATTAGGTCATAAGGAATTTCCATTCTCAATTCTTTGAGGAATCTCTATACTGCTTTCCAAAATGGTTGCACCATTTTATGCTCCCACAATAGTGAATAAGAGTTCTCTTTTCTCCATATCCTTTTTAGCACTTGTTTTCTTTCTTTTGAAAGCTATTATCTTATCAGAGGAATGAGATGATATCTCATTGCTGTTCTGATTTGCATTTCCCTAATGACAAGAGAAGTAGAACATCTTTTCATGTAACTGTTGTATCTTGTCCTTAGAGAAGAGTCTCTTAGGGTCATCTGCCATTTTTAAATTGAATTATTTGTTTTATTGTTGAATTTTATGAGTTCTTTATATATTTTGGTAGTTAATCTCTTGTTAGAGGTGTGATACACAAATATTTTATCCCATTCAGTCAGATATCTTTTTTGTTTTGAAGTGAGTTTCTTTCACTAGACAGAAGTTTTTTAGTTCCATGTAATCCCATTTGTTTATTTTGGATTTTGTTTCCTTTGCTATGAGAGTTGAGTTCCCAAAGATATCTCTTAGGTCAATGTCTGGCATTGTTTTACCTCTGTTTTCTTATATGTATTTGATGGTTTCTGACCTTATATTAAGTCTTTAATCCATTTTGAGTTGCTTTTGGTATATGGTGTTAGGTAGTGGTCAGGATTCAACTTTGAATGTGACTGTTCTGTTCTCACAGCACCATTTATTCAAGATATTATTTTTGTCCTATTATATATTTTTTTACTCCTTTGTCTAAAATTAAATGTCCATATATGTGTGTTTATTTCTGGGCTTTAATTCTGTTCCATTGATCTGTATTTCTATTTTCATTCCAATACCATGCTATTTTGATTATTATTGCTTTGTAGTCAGTTTGAAGTCTGGGAGCATGATTTCTCCATTTCCCCCCACTCAGTATTGCTTTTGCTTTACTGAGTTTCTTGTAGTTCAAAATAAATTTCATGATTTTTTTGTTCTATATCTGTGAAGAATGTCTTAGAAATTTTGATGGGGTAGCATTGGCCAGGACCTCCAGCACTGTATTAAATTATAGTCATAAGAGTGAATATCTTTTCTTTCTTCCTGATCTTAGAGGAAAACTTGTCATTTTTTCTCCATTAAGTATAATATTGGCTGTGAATTTTTTATAGATAGCCTTTATTATGTTGAAATATATACCATCTATGCCTATATTTGAAGGGGTTTTAGCATAATTCTATTTATTTGTGTGTTCTTGCTCCTTTTTATTTTGTTAGTCTGGCCAGTGACTTATTTTGTTTACCCTTTCAAAAAATCAACTTTTGCCTTCATTGATTTTTGGATACTATTTTTGATGCATATTTCATTTATTTCTGCCTTCAGTTTTATTATTTCCTCCCTTCTTTTGAATTTTGTTTTTTTCCTCTACTTTTTCTAGTACCTTTAGTTGAAGGTTTAGGTTTTTTATTAGTGTGCTTGTTTCCTGAGGTAGGATTCTATCACTGTAAATTTCCTACTTATTACTGCTATTGCTGTATCCCACATACTCTGATGTGATGTGTCTTCGTTTTCATTTGACTCGAGGTATTTTTAAATTTCACCCTTGATTTCCTCCTTGTTCAGTAGCATGTTGTTTATTCCTTACTCTTTTGCAGTTTTCCTCTCCTCTTTTATTTGCTTTCTAGTTTGATGCCTTTGTGATCTGAAAAGACACTAGATATGATTTCAATCTCTGAAACTTGTCAAGACCTGTTTTGTGTCCCAGCATACAGTATATCGTTGAGAATAGTCCATGAATGCTTGAAAAGAATATGTAGTCTATTATTTAAGGGTGAAGTTCTCTGCATAAATAAATAAGTTAAGTCCATCCCTTCTATTTTGTTGTTAAAGATCTTGCTTCTTTATTGATTCTCTGAATGACCTGTCTTATTAAAAGTGGAGTGTTAAAGTGCCCTACTATGATTGTTTTGTGGTCTATGTCTTTATATCTGTTAATATTTGGTTCAAATATATATGTGCTCATTTATTGGGTGCATATGTATTAATAAATGTTATGTTTTTCTGTTGTATTAATCCCTTTATAATTATATAATGATCATCTTTATCTTTTGTTATCTTCCTTAGTTGGGAATGTAGTTTATTTGAGATTCCTGGTTTTTCTAGTCTGACCATTGACTTACAGTACCACTCTTTATCACTTCACTTTAAGTCTGTGTTTGTCTCTTAATCTTAGATGAGTTTCTTGCAAGCAGCATATAGTAGGGTGTTATTTCTTTATCTATGCACTCTGCCTTTTAATTGATGATTTCAGTCACCTTACATTTAGAGTAATTATTGATATTTAAGGACTGCTACTGCCATTTTGAGTTTTGTTTTCTAATTTTATTTTCTATTTTATCTATTTAGTACCATGTTTAGACTTTCATGAAGTTTCTTCTCTTTGGTTTAGATAGGAAGCCTCTTTTAATATTTCTTGTAGAGGTGGTCTTGTAGCAGCAAAATCTTTCAACTTTCATATATTGAGAAAAAATCCTTTATTTCTCCCTCAAATTTGAAAGGATTTTATAGTATAGGATATAGTATTCTTGGCTGCCACTTTTTATCTCGTAGTATTTTAAAGACATCATTTCATTCTCTCCTAGTCTGTAGAGTTTCTTCTGAGAAATCTGAGGATAGTTTGATGAGAAGTACCTTTATATGTTACTTGCTTTATTTCCCTGGGTCGTCTTTAATATTCTTTCTTTATCTTGGACTTTTAATAGTTTCACAGTTATATGTCTTACTGTAGGTTTTCATTTATTATTTATTTTTGCTTGTACATAATTCATAACTGGGTGTTTTGTTTTGCCTTGACTTCTATGCTCATTTCCTTCCCTAAGTTTGGGAAGTTTTCAGCAATTATTTCTTTGAATACATTTTTTTGTTCCTCTCTTTTTCTCTTAACCTTCTGGGATAAATTTTATTCTTATGTTGCCTTTCCTACTGGTGCCAGATGTTCTCTAGTGTTTCTTCATTTTTATTTATTGCATTTAATTTCTCTTTCTTCTATGTGACTCATTTCTATATTACTATTCTCTAGATCACTAAGCCTTTTCTATTTTATTCTATTCCGATAATGTTCTGTATTATTCTTAATTTCATTCATTAGCTCCTTTCTACCCTGTATCTCTGTTAATGTCTTCTCTAGAACTTAAATTTCTGCCTTTTCCTCCTTAATTATGTATTTAAATTCATCAGCTTGCTTTTCTGAGCTTTCTTTTAACTCTCTGAATTTCTTGATGATTGCAGCTTTGAATTATCTGTTAAAAACAACCAGTCTTCTGTATCTTTGAAATTGATTTCTGATGAGCTATCGTTAATTAAGTTTCCATATCTTGAGGTTTTGTGTTGTGTTGTGTTATTATTTTCCTCATGTCATGCGTTCTTGTTGATCAGCTGCTATTTACTGACTTTTTGCCAGGGGACATGTTAGTTATGTATATTACAGACTTTTTTAAAATGTGCGTTTTGCTGCGTCAGGGAGTGAGGATGACTGCTGGGTGGGAGAGAGGTATGTGGTATCCAGAAGAGGGCAGCTGTTGTGGTCTGGATTGATTTGGAGAACTTGTTTCTGTTGGTAATACTTGATGGGCTGAGAGACTTGTTTCTGCTGGCTGCACTTGGGCCTACTATCCTTACCTAGCCACCAGAACTGAATCTAGCCCTCCATAGACTGTGCCACTGAAGTGTGCTGCTATTGGAACCTGAGTACCAAGGAGTGGGGTGGGAGGAATGCCAGTGCTGTCTCTTTGATGCAACTTGCTTTGTTGCCCCCAAACATCGCCTTTTGAGCTTTATTCAAGCCAAGAGTTCATATAAGTAGCAATCCTCGTTTTTCCTTTCCTTGTTCAATTTGACCTAAGTTTGCGCTAGGACTGTGTCTGTAACTCCCCACCACTGGAAACAAAAACTACAGCTGCTGCTGCTCCCTCCTTATTCCTCACCTACCTTCAAAGCTTGTTTCTCTGTAAGCTCTTCTGATGCTATGGTCACCCCCAGTGATCTGCTGAAACAGCAGAAATTCCTCCACTCATGCTATCTTGGAAAAAATTCCATGCCATACCCAGACAGCATGAGGGATTGACCTTAGCTGACACCATCTTCCTCTTGTAAAGAACACTATTAATCAACTTGTTTTGACTATCAACCAACAGCAAAACACTTCCTTTTCTAGTATACGTGGAACATTCGCCATACATATCTGGGATCATAAGACAAATTATCAAAATTAAGAGAATTGAAATCAGACAAGTTATAATGTTTAACTATAATGGAATCAATTAGACATAGAAATATGTGGAACATTCTTCAAATATTTTAAAATTTAATAAGTTACTTAATAATGCAACCTGTTGTTAGTCGTCAAAGAAGTAAAAGGAAAACTAGAAAAATTGCACTGGGTAAATAGAAAATACAACATACCAAAATTTGTGGAGTGAAACTAAAACAGTGCTTAGAACAAAATTTGTGGCTTATACTTAAAAAGACACAAGGTAGAAAATAAATTATCTGTGGCCCAAACTCAAAAGCTTGTTCTTTTAAAATATGAATAAAAAAGATTAACCCTTAGGCAGATTTTCAAAAAAATAAATTCAAGGCATAAAAATATCAATATAAAGTTTAAATGAGGTTAAAATTGCAGCAGATCCTATAAGTAATAAATTCTGTAGCAATATTTGCCCATAAATTTGACAAATTAAATACAGTTAATAAAATTTCTTAAAATATACAAACTGAAATGCAATAAATTTGATAATTTTATATCCATTATTTGAAATTATTTAAACATATTAATAAAGAAGAAAATCTTGGCCCAAATATTTTCATTGTTGAATTCTTACTTTTACATACTCTCCTCCAGAAAGTAGAAATGGAGGGAATAATTCTCAACTCATTTTCAGAGTTCATAAATATCCTGATACTCAAATAAGGCACAAACATTACAAGAAATGATAACTACAGATCAATACAGTTCAAAATTATACATGCAAAAATATTCAAGAAAATATAGAATTTAAGTTAGTAAAATATATATTTATATTTACATATATATGTATATACACACATATATATGTGTTTATCAAATATATTATGATGAAGTTGGGTTCATCCCAGAAATGAAGTTACTTTAACAATCAAAATTAAGCAGTTTGTCATATTAACAGAGTATAGAAGAAAAATTATATGATCATCTGATTTGGTGCTGAAGTAGCACTAGACAGAATTCAAAAGTCATTCTTGATAAAATCTCTTAGCAAGTAAAAGGGAACTTCCTTTGTCTGATAAACGACATGAAGAAAGCCTATAGTTAACATACTGTTTATTTTAAATACCTGTTAATGTGGAAAATCCTAAATAATAGGTGGCCATTATGAGGTTGCTGTGTACCATGTGAATAAACAAAAAAGTTTTTATGTAAGAATGAACAATTGAATTTTACTCACAAAGTGCCCATTTACACTATCATGTACATATGAACAAAAGAAATAGGATTTTACGTGCTGAAAACTGTAATACTTTCCCTATTGATGAAAGAAATCAATGAAGACCTAAATAAATGGAAATGGATAGTATGCTAATGGCTGAAGATGCAGTTACCAAGTTTTCCTTTGTCCCCAAATTGATTTATAGAGCCAATCAATTTCAATCAAAATCCCAGTGGGATTTAAATTTCTTATAGATGACAAAAGTACTAGGAAAGACAAATTTATTTTAATAACACAACATGGAGCACTTGCACTAGTTGATTTCAAGACAATATAATAAAGAGTGTCACAAAGAGAAATTGACAGAAAAAGATAGAGCTTTCAGAATAGATCCAATACATTTGGTCAGTAGACTTATGATGAAGAGATGTAAAAGTAATTCACATTTGTCTTTTCAACAAATGATGCATGCTGGACAATTAGACTTCTCTATGCAAATTTGCGTATTTTAAATAAATGGGTAAACTTCAACCCAAATCTCACACTTCTTAACAAAACCAACCAACCTCAAAATGGATCAGGAATTGAAGGCTAAATTATAAAATCGAAAACCACAAAACTTCTACATATATAGGGTAAAAATATTTATGACTGAGTGAGACAAAGCATTCATAAATATGATAGCGAAGCTATGATCCTTGTTAAATTGGACTTTATTAAAATTTAAAACTTTTGTTCTGAAAGGTACTATTAAGAAAATTAAGAGAGTAACTACAAGCTGAGGTGAAATATTTGAAAATTTCATGTCTGACAAAGGACTTCTACACAGAATGCATAAAGATGTTTCTAAACATAATAATATAAAGCAAATAACCAATTAAATGGGCAAAACATTTGCAGGTGCTTCATCAAAGATAATATATGGATGGCAAATATCATATGAAGAAATACCCAATATCCTCAATCACTGGGAGAATACAAATTAAAACCATACTGAAATACAAATTAGAATAACTGCAATAGAGGAAAACTGACAATAGAAGTGTTTTAACCATGTGGAGCAACTGGAATTCTCACTGGTGTTGGGAATGTCAAATGATACAGCCTCTGAAAAGTTTGACCGTTTCATGTAATGTTAAGCATATGCTTTTAATATGACTCTGAAATCCTATGATAAGGTATTCACCCGAGGGGAAACAAAACCCCAAAACCTTATGCTTGCACAAAACTTGTGCATGAATGTTTATAACAGATTTATATGTCTATGTACAGCAATGAAGAATAAACAACTGATGCAAGCCACAACATGGGTATCTCATTTGCATTATGCTATGTGAAATAAGTTAGGCTCAAAAGGATAATACATATACTTCCATTTATATCATATTCTAGGAAACATAAAATTAGAAGGGTTGAAAATATGTCAGTGCTTCCAGAGTCGAAGTGGCAGTATGGTGGAGTTTGGGGGTAGTAGTGGAACTTTCCTATATCTTACTTATTGCGGTTGATATATGACTTTGTGAACCTGTCAAAACACAAAAATTTATGCCACCAGAGTTTATTTTAGTGTGTAAGTTTAAAATGAGTATGATTTGTTTGAACAAATCATCATTTTCATTTACTAAATTTATAAATATTTGCAAATATGCTTTTACTTTCCAAGAAGTTGTTTACTGTAAGATAAATCATTATTTTATATACTATTAAGAAGGAAAAAAAATCAACGAAACTATAATGTGCCAAATACTATACAGTATATCCTGATTTCAAAATTGTCATGATGTGAAAAGTGTACTTTAAAATATATATAATGTGATATTCAGAAATCAGAATTTATCCTGCATTAGTCACACTTTGTAATTTTTGATTCTGCAAAATAAACACTAGAAGCCTGAACCACAGAGATTGCCAAAATGTAGAGAGCTGGGAGTGAGGGAGCAAGGGGACAGCTGTTTCCAACAAAGGGCTGGAATAAGTATAAACACAGGAAATGCCAGGGACAACAATGTCTTCCCTCTGTGCCAAAGAACTCTGCCAAGTGATAACGGAATCAGACATCCATTCAGGGATATTTCCTGAATCCTGTGTAAATAAAATTTTCTTTCATTTTTTGAGTGTAAAGATTAAATATACTATATTATCTCTTAAGTGAATGAGTGTAGCCATATATTTATATAGCACAGAAGATTGAAGATAAAATAAACTACTTCAAAGATTTTTTTAAAGGCCAATAAAAGGCATTGAGGTAGAATTGTCATTTATAAATGTGCCTCATTTAAGGAGAGTTCAATACATAAATTATCCTAGAAATAGATGAATTAGAGTGGGTCGTGATGGGAACAATTGGTTACTTATCCTAACCATTCATAAGAGTTCCTTTATTTTTCTAAAGGAAAGATTCAGACAGGAATGAAAGCAAGTAGGCAAGGAGGCAGGAAGAGAGAGAAGGAAGAAACATTTTAATTAATTTTTATTTATTCATTCATCTTGGTTGTTCTCCCTGAACCCTGTGAACCCAGGTCCTCGGGACATACGTGGATAGCACTGGCCAGAGTCAGTGGACCTAACCTCTACTCCATCAGGACACTCCAAGAGTTCCTTTAAATAGTAAATATTTTATTATGCTTTTAAATATTTAATTTCAGTTGAACAGATTTACATGCATATCTTTAAGAACCTCTACTATGAAGTTCATCTGTATCTGAATGACAGATGAATGTTATTATATCTAGAATAAGATAAATTGCTACACACTTTGATAGAAAATATTAAATCACTTCAGAATAATACTAATTTGGGTATGTAAACACAGTAATCTTTGTTCTGAGGACAACAGTAATACTTGTGTCTTATAGAAAAAAAACAAAGACTGCAGAATGTATAACTGTTTCAAAATTAGTACCTGTTAATTTATGATATTAATAAACAGACTCCGTTCACAAAGCCATGATTAGCATTTGATATATGTTGTATACAAAAAAATGACTGAATGAATCTACTCAGGTGGTTACTGGGAAAATACGTAGGTCATAATTTTTTTAACAGATTAGTTAAAACTCAGAATATCATTTATTCAAGTGTATCATGCTTTATAACATTAGTATTCTAGAGAGCTTGTTAATATTCTATAAAGTCTGCGTAAGATCAATCTGTAATGAATCTTTCAATAAAATGATGAAACTTTGTAATATGTTTCCATTTAAATTTTACTTATTTATATATCAAATGTTAGCTTTTCTTTATGAGGCTTAACCATATTCAGAGACATACAGGTAGATACATCAGTTTTAACCTTATTTCAGTGTCATTATTTTGCAATATGCATCTGTTTTCATGAATAAAATCATGGATTTTTTTCAAATTCTAACAAAATGTTGGAACCAAACAATGTGAAGAGTGTTCCATATAGTCAATAGAACTTGGGGTTTCTATTCCTAAATAATGAAGTGGTGTTGCATAACTGAAATAAAAAGGCAGAAGCCACAATAAGGTGTTGCATGTGCTCAATATACATCCATTTATTAATGCAGATGCCAGAGGATCACATCTTACTATTCATTGGAAGGTCATTAACAAAGCAATTGCCTAATAATTTAACATGAATTATTGGATCTCAGTAGTCTGTTTTCACATCCAGTAACAGAAAGTTTCTAAGTGTCATGATTCTATTCATTTCTGTTCTTACCATATTAGACTAACTTGTTCACAAAAGAGTTTCTTGTTTCTGCACATGTATGCTGTCCACTAACAGTTATGACAGTAAGTTACAATTACGAGTGCTGTTCAACAGCCAACTATTTAGACACAGACTTTAAAAAGCCAAACCATAAAAATACAGAAAATACACATACTCATAAACTTCATATTCATAAACCAACCTGGTCATATTTTTATGTATCAAGCTGTATTCATTCATTTGTTTTCCAATTACATCTGATATATTTTGGGTTTATAAATAGCATATTATAAAATCGTAAGCAATTTCTTCAAACTTTATCTTACATTTTTCACTAAATGAATGAACACATGTATTTTTACTCCAATGCAATATATAGTAATGCTGCATTCAGTTCAAATCATCGAATATTTTTTAAAAAATAAAAAAAGCATTTAACTGATGGTAGTGCTAAGTGCATAAAGAGATAGTCATAACTGTCAGAGGGAAAACACTAACAGTATAGCATTATCATAGATAATTTAAACAAACTTTCCATTTCATTTCTAAACGATTAATCTTATGACTTTCTAATTAATTTGATAGTCAAAATAAATGCTAAATGGCAAATGCATTAACGTACCTTTTTTTTTTTTTTTTTTACAAATATGATGTGACCTTGGCAGTTTTAAAGAACAAAGTTTTGTCAGTATCAAACATTGTTAACAAACTATTAGCATTGCTTTGTATAAGTTTGCTTTAATAGCAATTCTTCACAGTGATATTTCAGAAAGGTTGGAAACTAGTCTGCATAAAATATTTCCTCCCTTTTCTTTTTTAATTTGTATGCAAAAATCATCACAATATATCTGCAACTATAAAATTACAAACTTTCTAGAAGTGACTGCATTTCTAATCATGATAGAAAGGGACTTTGTAAGACATCTACAATGAGGTAACTAAATAAAACAGAATTTGAGTAACATGCTGTCTCATGTATGGATAATGTAAACTAACAAAGAAAACTAAAGACAAACTCAAAAGACTATTTTTTAGTATTTTTAATGGATGAGAAACTGGTAATGAAGTGAAATGAACATTTTAAAAGATATTATGGATGTTTTACTTTATATCTTAATTTTGGCACTTCATGGAACATTTATTTCCCAAAGACCAGAAATGGTATAAAAGTTCATCATATTTTCCACACACCTTGTAGACATTGTATTTGAGTACTGGCAAACACTGAAACGCAGTGAAATAAACATTCCTATGTATTTGCACATGCATGCAGTAGTCAAACAAATAGTGTATGAATTCTTGAAGATGATACCTTGCATTATTTGTTTCAAGCACTCTCTTCAGCAGATCTTGTTTCTGATTTAAGTCTTACAAATTCTTTAGCCACATCATCACTGGTTCTCTGAGAGAGTATTCTAAGGATAGTCAAGCCAGTTTCATCCATAGAGACATTTTTCAAAAGGGGATACCATGCCCCATAGCTTCCTTTTTCTGCTATGCTCTGTAGTTGAATCACTGTCATTCCAATAATTCTGTCTTCTCGGGCAAAGCAGTAATCCTTAACTGAAAGATGAAGTTCATAGGATCCTGGACGGTTTTCATTACCCAGAATGCTGTGTGGATTGAAAATAAGAGCTTTGAACAAAATCTCTTCTCTACCTATGGATGTATAAGGGTCTAAAATATGGTTCAAAATTGTATACATCATTTAAAACTAGAGGAATGTATAATTTGTGCAACAGAGTATTTCAACCTTGATGTAGAGACTCTTTAAATTTTGCTTAAATTGCTTTACATAGATATTCCTTGGTAATTGAACATACAGCCCTTTCTTACCCTAGATAAAAATAGAAAATCAATGTAAATATGCTTTACTGCCTTGATGTTAATCATATTAATCAGAACTAAACTATGATTATATTTAATCATAGATGATAAGGGCTCCCCAACTGATATAGTGTAGGATAGGGTTACTAGGGATCATGGGATTTAGGCCAGGGTAAGGAGGTCTCTTGGAAGAATTTCTGAGCCATTTATGTATTGGTTATTGCAATCTCTTTTCCCTACCTCTGACTATTGAATATGCTATTATAGCTAGGATCCTTTTCTCAGGGGAATGCACTGCACGGATTTTCAGGTACTGCTCACAAGATGCTAAATTGGATACAGGTCTCCAGAGTAAATTAGTTCCAGCAGAGCCCAGTGCTTCAATGCCAATTCCTTTCTATAGCAACAGTTTGACCTGTCAAATGTTGGAATGAGAATGGCCTCTACTGATAACAACCCAAAACAACTTGTCAGTGCAGAACCAAGCATAATGAAGAAGGATGAGAGGAGATATGCAGAGAAAAATCTTTCCCCACCCCTTATTTTAATTCATCCTCAGATAATTCTTTACCTTTTTAATGACTCCATATATATTTATATTTATTTATATCCATATTGATTCCTCAGCATTACAAGCTTCCAAATTCCTTCCTTTTCCAACTATCTATTTCCAATCAATCTTTATGCAGTCTTTTGTTTGGGCGTGACAATAACTAAACTGTGTACTTATTTTAGAATCTGAAACAGTGTGACAGAAGATGGAAACGTAACAGATAAGAAAATAAGACAGGAGCCAGATTGCGTGAATTAAAATGCATGAAAATGCTGTCTTTTTCCAGAATCCTGGTCTTAGTTGTTCTTAACATATCTGAATTTTGTGTGTTTCAAGCCATTCCTTAGAACTACTCAGAAGGCATTTTACTTGGATCAGAGTGTCAGTGTAATTTGGAAGGGTAGAGAGTTGGAATCTTAAGATCTGGTTTATCATCAGGGATTATTTTGTGATTAACCTGTTATAACCTTTTAAATAAATAACATGGAATAAAGTTATAAAGGGTGGTAAGAGAGTAAATATTCAGAACACAGAGTGCTGAATGGTTGCTGGGAAATCAAGAGTGCATAACAAATAAGCAACCAGTAAGGAACTGATCTGGGCTGTGTGCAAATCTCTTTGGGATAGATCCTGTGTTCTCTACTATTTTCTAACTATTCCAAGGTCAGCTTATCTAGATTTATGCAATAAATAAATATATATGTAGATAATTCTCAAGTTTAAATCTAATATCATATTTGATATCTCCTCTTAGATATTCAAATAGGCAATTCCAAATTAATAGATCTAAAAAAATCCTTAATATCATCTGCTGTTATTTTTCACTTCAGTAGATGACTATATACCCACCATTAATGCCAACAACCTAGGGGTCACTCTTGATTGCATTCAGTGGCAGATGTCTTTCATCTATTGTGATTGTATCTATTCTGTATCTTCTTGCACTTAGTAAGAAGTTACTCCATGCTCTGGCTTTCAGTTGATTTTGGCCAAAAAAGGGCCCTCTCATGAAATCAAAAGTAAGGATGTGAGTAATGTCAGAGTCTTATATTTTCATAGCTTTTTGCCTGTGCAGCTACCTCAGGTGGGTTACTTCCCACTATGGAAGGTTTTTTGCTGCTCCTTCTAAGGTGACTGAATACCCACAAAGTTCTTGATTTCCCGCTGAGTAATAGCACTTCCTCTTTTACCTGCAGATGTAATAATTTGGCTACTACTAGCCTCAGGTTGCGTCACTGAGTTTATTCTCTCTATTTATTGCCTCTATTCTCTTATCCATAAATTCTTTTGTAAATAAATGGAATGTTTTCAGAAATCTAATTTGTAACTTTCATGTTCTTCCTCCCAGTTCCCTGCAAGTTCTATAAAATCTACTTATAATACATATCCAAAAATATTCTACTTCTTTCCATCTTCCAGCTACTTCCCTCCATTTCCCTATTACCATCTGGCCAGTTACTAGTATTTCTTATTTGGATATTGCAATAGACTTCTAACTTATCATTACATGTTTGGTCTTGTTCCCCTATACTTTTTTCTCTGTACAGTAAGTAGAATAATCATTTAAAGATTAAAGCCTCATCTAAAGATCCTTCAAGGCTTCCTATTGACCTTAAACGTAACATAGTCTTCTTGACCCTGACTGCAGAACAGTGTAACATAGTACCTTAAACTCACTTTATCTCACTCCCTTTGCCTACTCTGTACTGTTTCTTCTACATGCCAGGCAGGCTCTTCCATTTGAGTCCTCGCACTGGCAATTTTACTTAATCTGAAACACTCAAATTTCTTCCCTGCATTACTGATTCTTTATTTTCTAAGTTTTCAATTTAAAAATCATGTGCCCAGAGAAATTTCCCTGAGCAGTCACTGTAAGCAGTCAATCACTCTATTAACATCACCCTATTTTAATTCTCTGTATAGTATTCACTGTTATGTAACATTTTATTTGCTAATTTATGATTTTGCTTATGTTTCTCATCTCTGGAAAGTAACTTCCATGAATGCAGACCTCCCAATGTATATCAAATGCTTATACTATTACCTGCTACATGGAAGGCATGACACAGATGGAGTGAATAGAAGAGAATTAAAAACATGACCTTCTTCATCAGTATGGGATGTGATGAACAGGAATACTTAAACCTCAGTAAAGTCCTGTGCCATTCCTATCCTAAATCCCTCAGTAAGTTTAGCTGTACATTGCTATTGCCTGGTTGAATAAATGAGTTCATGACTTACAACTGAAATGTTTCATTATACTTTGGTGACCACGTGTTGCTTTTTGTCTTTGTGCCTTGTTTTCTCTTCTTGTCTCCCAGGTTGGGTCCCAGCATACAAACTTCCACAAAGGGACGAAACATTGCTGTGGTCTGCCAGTTTAGGTCATTAATAGCAACCACTGAAAAGGAAAAGGGAGAGAAAACAAATGTGTGAAAACTTAGTCTCTTCCTCTGGTTCTTAGAGTGATTCATTTTTAAAACAATGTATGAAGTCATAACTGCCATTTGTTAGATACCTAGTTCCACTGACAAGAACATATCCTTGAAATAAAAACAATTTCCTCTTTGGAATGCACACAGTTGGGTTTGTGACTGAGCAGGGTGGTAATGGGGTGATGTAAAGTTAGTTGTTACTGAAATCATGTTCATTACCAACAAAAATTATTCTTCTTGCTTAGAAAATGACATGAATTTCACTTAAAAATTAAAAAATTAAGATGGCTTAATTATGAAGTATTTAGAAATGATATAGGAAAATAAAAGATTTAAAAATCTGTAATCTTATCATAGAATGACTGTTAATATTTTAGTTTATAAGTCTTTTATATATAGAATTGGATCATAATTACAGTTTGATAAGTTTAGTTTTTCAAGTCTATCATGGACATCTTTATAATTTACTATAGAATTTCCAATTGCAAATATTCCACTGCATGAATATTCCATCCTATATTTAACCAATTACTTATTTTTAAACTTGTTTCCTAATTTCAGCATTAGAAATAATTCAAAAATAAAAATTTCTCACATGTTCACATCTGCTAATCCTCTGATGATATCCTTAAGAAAGTTGATTATAGTTAGAACTGCTAATGCAAAAGATTCATTATAATTTGGACATTTTATATATTGGCAAATATTTTTCAAAAATATTAAGGACAATCACAGTTTATGGACATATCTACTTATCACTATCATTTCCAGTACTGTGAATAGTTTATTATACACTACAGAAGTGTACTTTTATATTGCAAAGATATATTAGATAATGCAATTTTAAAATATATTGATATAGTTTTGATCAGAGTGGGTATTCATTAAAGGGAAAGATATTTAATATAAAAATAGATTTAGCCACTCATTAAAAGAAAAAATCATACTAGTTGGTAGAAATCACATAGAAAAAGTACTTAAATTATATGAATAAAAAGAGCATACTAACTGAACATCTAAAATTTGATCAACAAGTTATAGAGTCACTCATGAAACTGATATTCAAAGATTATAGCACTAATCAAAATAAATTTCAATGTGTACAGTTTTGAAATTTACATTTATTGAGGTATAAAGCTGTACTGCTGAAACTTCTAAGTATTATTAACCAGTGATAGAATAGTTTTAAAAAATCTTATTTTAGAGAACTATAGCAAATAATTCATTATACACTTTAGTCTACTGGTTCAACTACATTTACTGAAATAAAACTATTTCTAAAACTATGAAAAATGCCATCACTAATATATTTAAATCATTTAGCTATTTCAAATAATACAGGCTAAATATTTCCGCCATTGACTTTTTTCAATTTTAAATCAAAATTCTGATTTCATAAAGAGATTCTGAGTATGCCTTAAAATTAATACACATTTTACAATCAGAGATCTAAGGGAACAATTAGATTTTTGGTATCATTATTTCTGCCAAGGTTTAAGTGTAATAGTTTTCTTATTCTAGCAGGACCAGAAAAACATACCTTTTACAGTGACTTTATGCTCTCCAGTTCCTGGGGTGGTAGCTATATCTACATGAACAGATATCTGACCCACTGAATCTTTGGAGGAGCAACCTGCAAACAGAAATTTATTGGTTTGGATTTTCAGACTACTTAATAACAGACATCAGTATTCTCTGCACAAGAGACTTCAAAATATGTTCATGGAAATAGATGCTTCTTTTTCTTAATAACGTATAATAAGTATTGATAAATGGTGACCAAGTTAAATTTGCTATGCAAATCTGAGGATTTGTACAATCATATTTAACCTATTGAGCTAAAAGTTCATATGGGTCTCAGAAATCAAGACATCTTGTTGATACTGTTTTTCTTCAAAGAACTTGCCATTACCTGAGTAGGCACTTAATAAAGCTTGAGTTATTGCTAATGTCCAAATATGCATTACTTTCAGTCCTTATTAGAGCTTTTTACCATGTCACTGGGGAAACAAATATGACTCTTCAGGGACCCTACCCTCAGAAGCTCACAGCAGGTCAGGAGAGAAAAATACACAAACATATTGTTCAAAATAGTGTGATGAGTTCCATAGCAAGCTTTATATTTTACAAAGTCTACTAATGCCATAAAAAAAGAGTAGTCAGTTCTACCCCAGTAAAGGTTAGTCAAGGTGAAGCAATTTGTATTGGTTACAATGCCTGTTATCTGGGGTCAGATAAACTTGAATTCAAATCATAGTTATGCCACTGCTGGTTCTGTAATTAGAATGTACTATATTTTTAGGTTTCTGTTTTCTCATTTGTAAAATGGGGATAATAATACAACCTCTTACTATATACACACATATGAATATATCTTCTATGCATATACACACATCCCATAAATGGAAGTACATTCTCTAGCTATCCTTCCTTTTCTCTTTTCTCCTTTAATATGCATCACAGAGAGTATTCCATTTCAGTGTTTATAGCTATCACATTCTTTAATATAATCTGGGAATATCACAGCACTAGCTACACAGTGAATGTTCAATGATACTTGAGTGAAAATGCAGGACTAAACTGCTTACAAATATTTAAATATGTAACACTTTTAAAACAATGTTTGAACTATATTCCACTGTATATAATTTAACATTATTTCAGTTGTTTCCAAGCCCTTGCTATTACAGCCAAATCTATAATAAATATTTATATTTCATAAGTTTATCTTCAGTATAATTTCTAGAAGTGAAATTTTCGTCAACAGTAGGTAGAATTTCTTTTTGTCCCATTTACTCTAATACGCAAGATGAGAGAATAGTATGAATTGTCAGAGACCTCCCATTTCTAATTCCAGAGAACCATCAGATTTGAGTCAGAACTCTTAATAAGATCTGCTGAGAAGAGTCTTTTCCTTCTGCCCCAAACATTTAACATTAATAGGATTGGAAGACAGAAAGTGACCACTGTGGGCATAAGTGAGGAATTATTTTAGGATCCATGGGAAGGAATGAGGGGAAATGTTTCCTTTTTATGAGGTGAAGGAAAGAGCACCTCAAAGGAAATACCCCTAAACACTGGAAATGCCAGCAAGATGAGCATTTCATTCTTGCTTTCTTTGATAATATGACATGTGAAAGATCAAGAATGGAACTGCTAGCCACAGTATGGCAGGACTACTTAAATTTATGGTTCCTAACAGTATGAAAGCTGGTTCCTGAATAGGTTTGAAGTGCTAGAGTTGGGGGCAAGAGATGTATGATAAAATCATGGGTCATAGTCTGGAAAATTGTCACAGCTGAGAAAATGAGCCACACACCTCAGAGGAATGTGGTTCACTCATGCCAGGTGAGGGGCAGTAGGAATAAGTATCCAAGTCTTGAGCCTTTGAGAGAGTCCAACAATGCCCAGGAGAGCCATTTGAAAATGAATCTTACACCTGCCATCTCTACGGAGCTTCTACTTCTCCAAAGAGAATGAACTAGAATAGGTTTTAAACTAACCAAATAGACAATGACCCCTACCACTGAAGTTTAAATAGAGAAATCCATCTTAATCTCTTTACTTTTCCTTAACACCAGGGAAACTTAACACCAGGAGAAATAGGGAAGTTACACATGAAGGAAGTCTAGGATTTCCTCCTTTTCCTCCTTCCCCACCACCTCAGCTTCCTGCTTAAGTCACCATTTTCCCATACTTGGGGAAGGGGAGCTTAGAACTCAATACATGATTCAAACTTTAATGTGAGCAACACAAGTTCTTAAAAACCTGAATAATTTTCTAATTGTGCAATTAACTAATATAGATCAGACCTGCAGATTATATCAGTAAGAGAATGATCTATGCAATAGAAAGTGAGATTCATAAGAGAAGTTGATAAACAGTTTTTTAAAAAATTATTTCACGTCACTTCTAAATTAGTGACATCCTATGAGTCTTCTATTCAAGAACGGAAGATGGCTTCCCATTATTCATCTTCTTTTGTGAACTTCAATTATCTTTTACAGCTTTGTTCATGTGAACATTGCAATTTAAAATGTTTACTCCCAGGTATTTTATCTTAGAATATTTTAAATGAGATTATTTCATCAGTTACACTGTGTGATAGGAAGTTAAGTGATTTTTGTGGATTACTTTTTTAGCTAGTCAACTGAGGTTTTTTAAAAGATTTTCACTCATCCTTTTGAGCCTTTCAAGTATACAATCCTGGTGTCTTTAATCAGTGAAATATTTGGTTTGTCCTTTCCAGTTTTTATACCTATTATTGTCCATCTTGGCTAAGTTTAGTGGCATAAACCTCTAATGGTATATAGCATCGTAATGTTAGAAGAGGAAATGTGTTTCTTGTTCTCCATTTGGCTCTACAAATTTCCTTCCCACCTTCTCCATGTTACTTTCTGCCCCCAGAAGTTGATCTGTATGGACAATTTCTTGGCCTTTTTATTCTATAGTGTCTAGTTGGGTTTGGTCAGTGAGAAACCCTTGTAAGAGATTGGAAGGAGGAAGAGACAGCTCTTGTATATCATTTCCATCCTTATTTATTTTTTTAACTAGCTGAATCCTACAACAAAAAATCACAACTGACCTCAAGCAACTCTAGCTTAATGACAATCTCTTTCTTGGCCCTGGCAGTTTCTACCTCCCCTTCTTGCTTTTCTTACAGGGAGGTTAGTTTACTGTTCCTTCTGGATTCCTTTTATCCTGTCCATACTTTTGAACATAGTCTCTTTAGTATGTCCTCAAATAATCTCATATTGGGTGTGCTGTCTGACTCCTGTTAGGATGTTTATTAAGAAAGTTAGCATTTTTTATTTGCTTAAAACTTTAATAGATATGTTCTACTATTTTCCTAACATGCGTAGGTTAGTGAAACAATGAGATAATTTTTGGGAGGATGGCAACCTTTAAATATGAAAACGCACTACTTCACAACTGCAATCATTAGTATAGCTCAGAGGATAAAATGCTTAAGAAGGCTTTTGAAGGTTGAGATCCTTTAGACAAAGGGAAATAGCATATGCACACATGTGGATGCATAAAAAATAATTGTGTGCCTTGGAAATTGCAAGTTATTTAGTATGGATGGAGCATAAGTGAGAGAGTAGAAATAGGAAACATTAGAGAACATATTGGTACCTTGAATGCCATATAAAATCTTCAGGCATTTAGAGCTGCTAAAGTCTCACATGTTTTTGGCCGTAAGAAGCATACTCAGATTAATTTTTAGAAAGAATTCCCCTCATTAGTGTGAAAAATGGATCATTATCACCACCTCCCAATTCCATGTCACCATACCATGAAGCAAGTTCCCATACCCAGTCCTTCACTAGGATGCTTCTGATTAACTTTGACTTCATTTGAGATGCTGGTGCATGCCATTAACTTTGTGCTAATGCATCAGAACTTTCTTCATGTTTCACCAACACCAACTAAATGCTTAGAACATCATCTTCCGTTATCATAGGAATTCCCATCTGGAAACCTCTACTGTGAAATCTCATTTGTATTATTCGATTAATAATTGTAGTTATTTTGATTTTCTCACAGCTACTCATTAACAGTCAATGAAAACTTCATGAATTTTCATTTCCTTGTTTGTAAAGTGAAAATAAAACCACCTACCTGTGGCGAAGCTAAAAAGAGATAATGAAAAAAATGTAGAATATTATGTGCCTGGTAAAAAACGTCTAATAAATGGATCCAACTCTTAATAAATGAATATTTCAAATTATGGAATCCCTTGAAGATTCAGGCATAATGTCCACATAGAAAAATTATGAAAAAAATTCATGGATTTTATGGCTATCTAAGTCAAAGACTAAAAGAAGATAACTCTGGAGTAACTGGAGTCTTCCCCCAATAACTTTGGAATTCCTACTTGTCTTCACTAAGATTTTCTTGGCTGTGTACAATAGAGATGGCAGAATTTTAAGTACATTCACAAGTCTAGTAGGAAAACTTTCCCCTTATAATATATGACCTCTGATTAACCAAGAATTCAGTGATGTTCTTGTTCTTGATTAGTAACAGTTTTTTGTTTGAGCTACTGTTGAAACTACAATGAAAAAACACTTAGTAACAATAAAAATAGATCTAAGTTATATATTTGTCTCTTGTTATACCAAGAATCAGATCCTGTTCAGTGCCTGGATTTATGGTTGACAATATGGGTGGTCTTATATAATTACTATATGCAATAATGCAGCAATAGCTAGTTTCTGCCCATAATGAGCATTAAGAAATGATTAGGCAAGTTATTGATTTAATGTATTTTTGAATGAGAAAAAACCTTCCTTCAAAGCATTCTTCAAAGAGTGTCATTTCTTCATTTGAGTTTCGAATCATTAAGGTAATTTTGAATGTTTTATTTATGTTGTTACAGAATTTAAGAGTTTTCTACGATAGATAATATAAACTTAAAATAAGGAAAATATATTAATTTCTGCTTAGTGCTCTTAGCTATGGAGAACATTTTATGCTGTTTTTAAACAAATGACAGCTAAAGAAATATGCCTAGAACATTTTAAGAGCATGAAAACTTTTAAATGCATAAGTTCGCCTTTTCCTGAGTTACTTTTCTGTAGGTATCTACTTGCATGTCCTAGATGTGTGTGTTTTGTGCGCATTTTCTAAAGAGGTACAGATAGTTAGTTGTATTTGAAAGGAAAATACATTTAAAATCATACTTAAGTACTCAACAGTGCTTGAACACTTTTGTGAAATCTCCTGGATGGAAAGATTTACTATACTCTCAAAATACATATTCTTTTCTAACAAAAAATGTGAAATTTACTGCTTAGTCAAGCCAAATACATACTTGAGAATTGATTGTTTAATGTAGCATAACTCTTAAAAAGTAGAATTAAGAATGGTTTCTGAAATGTATGCATAGAAGCAGTTGGTCAAAAGAAATTTATCATTATCACAATTATTGCTTAATAGTCTTGCTATCCAGAATTGTAACTTTAGAACTCCAGATTTGTGTTTTCATGATCCTGGATTTATACCAGTCATCAATACCCACATTATGCTTTGCATTATAGTTAATTTTGGCATATTTTTACTAATTACATTCCATGATGGCAGAAAACCTTTATTAGTAATCTACAATTCCTCTCTATACTTTATATAACAGATTAAGAATATTCTTTTGATATATTAAATAACCAACTATTTATTCTATGATTAAAGAAGCAAGCAGTTCTTACTTTGCACAGTCTCAATATGTCTGGATGATAGTAACCACAGTTTAGCTAAATAGTAGTCTCCCACCACATATATATTTCATTTATCATGATAAATTAAATGTATATAATTGTATAAAATATGAACTTTGCTGTTAATTTACAATGTAAATAGCAGATGTGTTCATCAGTGACCAATCACATCACTTCTTCCAAAGTCTGTTGGTGTCTGGTCACGGTGCATCTGTGTAGTTCACACACAACAACGCGTTAACTCCATGTGACATTTTATAAATATGGATATTGAAAAACGTGTTGGCCAGTAAAGATGAAATTACATCAAGGAAACAAAGGTGATCATGCTGGTGTTAAATTTGCATAGAATGTGAATGAGCAAAAAGTTATTAACCTAGGAAATGTTGACACTATAACTATTAGAAAGACTCACCAAGGAATTTAGTAAAATTAAACTTATGGACATAAATGAAGAAGATGAAAGATGTCCTAGAGAAAATGACTTTGGAGAAAAACTTCACAGTCAAGGAGCTTTCAGAGATATATTACAACACTGAAAGCAAAAAGGACAAAATGCTGGTAATCCATCCAAACTTAGTAAGGAGTATGACAATCAAAGGCATGGGAAAGATGCTTTTTCTTTATAGCTATACAGTAAAAAGGAACATAAAATGTCATACTGTATAAGACAAGCACTTTTCTACTCTTAAAATGATTTAAAAAATTTAAAAAACACTTAAAATTCTCAGTGTTTCTAATGTTTCAAATTACAAGTTTTAAATAAATACTTCATAATTTTTCATTTCCCTATAGGTTTATAACTGACATTAAAAGGTTTTGTTTGTTTTGACAAGATGTTCTTAAAAGTTAGTGGACCATATCTTTTCTCAATAATTATTGAAATTGCTTTGCACAGCTTTAGTTTACAAAGTCATTTTCTTGGATTGTGCAAAATGAATGCATATATTGAATTGATTCACTTAATTTTTTTGTAGATGCTGAAACACTGGAAGCTGTCAATTCGTTCAGATTGTTTTGCAGGTATATTATATTTCAAAATACATTTTTTTCTCCCATTTGAAGGGATTGTTTAATTATAGCTTCAAATCTGATTGTCTAGCATTTGTACATAGTAAAATCTGTCAAATGACTATCCCAGAATAAAAATGGAATTGAGCAAAGGAATTTTGAAGTTGAAGACAGAATATATTGATCAAGCAGTTATTTTTCAAAAAGAGTAAAAATACAATATACAGGAGTTTTCCATTTTCCTATGGAACTGATTAAAAATTAATCTAATGTGGTGTTTTATATTCATTTATTTAAAAACTTTTATGAGCACTAATGAAAATGAGTGGCTAGGGCTGTTACATAATATTGTCTAGGAATAGACTATGTACGCCTCAGGGCAACATCTGCGCCTCGGAATGTGTCCTTTGTCACCAACTTTACTGATTCATGATTACAAAACTTTACTTTGGGAATGAGTTGTAGTCATGAGTAAACATTGGTAAAGGGCAGGAGGATGAAAGAATCCATGTTTATTTGAAGTTCATTTTAGAAGAGCAGCTTTTGAGGATTAAGTTCCCAATTATTACCAGACTATGATATAGCATCATATAAATACCCTAGCAGAATTAGTCCCTCGCTCACCATAATTTTAGTACATTCTATGAGAGAGAATCTTAAAACATGTAGCAGTGATTATTCATTTAACTTTTAAATTGGTAGTGATCCCAAGCTCTTAGTATCCTGTAAAATTTCATCTCTTCTTAAGTGACCTCTACAGGTTAACCAAATTGTCTAAGGCCCTGAAAAAGTGATTTGAATCTTTCCCTTGAACTTTTACTGGGACCCTCAAAGAGAATGTGGGGAATTGTGAAGAATGACTGTTACGTTAATTGTTGCAGTGCAAGGTCAGCACTCACCTGCCTTAGAGCTCCTCTCATCTTGGGGTCTAGGACTCCAGGTGAGAATAACCTACTTCTACTTAGGTCTCTAAGTCCTTAGATATCATCAAAGACTGTGAATGGGTTGAATAAATCAGGAAGTAGCTTAATTTAAACCCCTTTCCTCCTCCCTTCTGTGCTTCCCTATTATTTTTTTTCTTGTTCTTTGGACATTGTCTCCATGCTATTTAATATATCTTTGAAGGAAATGATGGTAATAATAATACAAAGGGCTACAAGTTTTGACCACATGTGTGTCAAGCATTGTGGGCTTTAATGATAAGATCTTGCTTTGATACCAGATAAAGTTTAGAAAAACTGAAGTTTGAACTCAGATCTCTGATTTCTAAGATACAGAATATCACATGCTGTGATGCTCAATAAATAATTTCTCTTCTACTCTTGCTTGCTTTTTTTCAAATCAGTTAGGAAAAAGCAAGCTCTGTCTTGGTGTTGTTTTAATGACATTTAAAGTCTTGCTGACTTAAAAGGCAGAGGATGTGAAACTGAAGATAGAAACATATTACAATGATAGGTAGCATCTAGATATCGTAAGATTATGTTTTTGTATGTGATGGCATTTAGATTATATTTGTAAATTTTATATTAAACTATAATAATCATTTTAATATATTTAAATTATCTTTGCCCCCTGGGACTCTACGGTTTCATTGTTCACTATGTTTTATCCTTAATTTTCACTACTAATATTTATTATTTATTTTGTTCACAATGCTATATTCATTTTAGGATATTGAAATTGCCTTTCAGTCTATATTCCACACCACACCCTCCACTAGAGTTACAGTGTCCTTACCACCACCTTTTATCCCCTCCCCACCATAACCACAGTCTTGTATCTTATAAATTTCATTGATATTTTCACTGTCACTTGGTTCATTTCATAATATTCCACATATGAGTGAAACCATTCTGTATTTCTCTTTTTCTTTCTGACGTATTTCGCTTATCATGATCCCTTCCAGTTCTATCCAGATTGTTGCAAAAGGCACAATATCATCATTTTTATAGCAGAATTTCATTGAGTTTATATGCCTCAGCTTCTTTATTCAGTCACCTGTGCTTGGCATTTGTTTCCAGCTTCCTGTGAACTGCTGCTGTGAACATAGGGGTGCAGATGTTTTTTCAGATTAGATATTTTGTATACTCTGGGTACATGCCCAGGAGTGGGAAGACTTTTTTTTTTTTACTGCTTCAATTTCTATGCTTGTGATTGGTATGTTTAAGTTGTCTGTGTTTTCCTGGTTCAGTTTTGTGAGGTTGTAGTATTCTATACACCTATTTCACAATTTGCACATTTGTTAGCATTCAAGTGTTAATAATAGTCTCTCATGAGTCTTTGTATTTCTGTGAGGTCTGTTGTGATCTCACCTCTTAATTTTTAATTTTGTTATTCTGATTTTCTCTCTGTTTTTCTTAGTGAGTCTAACTGTGGTTGTATTGATTTTGTGTATTTTTCATAATCAGCTCTTGGGTTCACTGATCATTTGGATGATCTTTTTGTTTTTAATTTCAATTTATGTCTGCTCTAATTTTTATTATTTCCTTTCTTCTGATTTTCAGTTTCGATCATTCTTCCATTTCTCATTCCCTCAGATGTGTTATTTAATTTGGGCTCTTTTGGTTTTCGATGTGTGCTTGTATGGCTATAAAATTTCCTCTCAGAGTGTTGGTGATAGTTATTTATTCTGATGTGTTCCCTGTCTTGACCATAATGTAATGTCCATACTTGCCTAGTGATGCCATTTTTATTTGAAAGTTTGCCTGGTCTGATATTATTATTGCAGTTTCTGCTTTCTTTTCATCACTGTTACTCTGATATGTATTTTCTGTAGCCCTTTACATTCAATCTAATGTTTATCTTTGGATCTGATATGAGTTTCTTTTATTTATACTATCAGTGGGTCCTGATCCATTTTTGATCCATCCAGCTACTTTATGTCTTTTGATTGGTGAACTCAGTCCGTTCACATTTAAAACAATGTCTGAAATTTAGGGCATTGTTACTATCATCTGACCCTTCATTTTCTGTTCATTTTCTCTGTCTGTTGCTCCATTTCCTGTTTGTTTGCTTTTTCCTTTGAATAGTTTTCAGTGTCTGTTTTGTTTAGTTCCTGGCTATGTATCTCTTTAGGACTGGATTTTGTGCCTGTCCTGTGGATTGTCTCTTACCATACTGCTTTATCACAGACTCTTAAGAGCCAATATCATATCATGTTTATATATTTGTATAGGATACATGTTTTTATTTCCCCCTTTACAGTTCTTCAGTTCTCTCCTGGTGATCTCATCTTTGTTTCTGCTCTTGCTTTCCTTTTTTTCACCATTCTCGAGCATGGTGAATCTTTTTTTTTATTATTCATTTTCCATGTTGTAGAGCTCCTTTAAGAATTTTGAATGAATTTTCTGTCTTGGTGACAGAAAAACACACTAATTTTTGATTGTCACTGAAGACCTTTATTCTCCATAATGTTTGAATAACAATTTTGCAGGGTAGAACATTTTCGAATGGTAGTCTCTGCCTTGCAGAGTTTGGAATACATTTTTTTCTCTCTCTCCTGGCGTCTAGGATTTCTGTTGAGAAGTCTAATGACTTATGATGCTTTGTAGGTAATGTTTTTCTTTTTGTAGCAGCCTTGAGTAGTTTTTCTTTGTTTCTGATTTTGCTAGTTTTGCTATGATGTGTCTTGAAGTAAGTTTATTTACATTTAGAAATTCTGTGTTCTCCCTGAAACTCCATGGTTACTTTTGTAACAGATGTGAAAAATTCTCTGCTATTACCTCTTTAAAAAGGTTTTCTTCTCCTTTCTCCCTCCTCCGTTCCTTCTGGAACACCTACTGTGCTTACATTTGTTCTCACAGTATCTATATTTTTCATAGTGTTTCTTCATTTTCCCTCAATCTTATTTCTCTCTCTTCTGTGTTGCCTCGTTATCTTGTCTTCAATTTCTGATATATTCTTCTGTGAGACTGATCTGCTTATGGACTTTCCCATGTTTATCTTCAGTTCCTTGAAGATAAATTTCTTTCATATTTAGTACTTGCAAGGACTTTCTTCATGACCTCAGTCTTTTTGGTGAAGCATTTCCTTTGATCTGTCACTTCTTTCTGAGGTCTTCCAATTGCCTTTGGGTAGTTAGGTGTGTGAGCCTCCTGCATTTCATTCAGCTTTTTTATACCTATTATTTTCAACTCTTTATTGGTTATGTGTCTCAATCCATATCAGTGGAATTCTTATCTTTTGAGCTCCTGGCATCTTACTCTTTCGAGACCATTTTTTGTATTTTCGGGTGACTTAGATTTTGACTTGACTTTCTTCTCTGCCTTGAATTAGCACTGTGGCTCTCTTTTTCTTTTACTTTAGATTTTCTCCTACCTGTATGATAATGTTGCAGTTGTCAGCCTCTTGATTCAGTGTGGTTGGGCTACTTCTGTTCTCTAGGATACCCTCTCAAGTTGGGCCACTGATGCTGTTTCAAGTAGTGTTTTTAAGCTTTGCAGCTATCCAGTGTAGGGAGGTTCATAGGCAGTCCAGATGTACAACTATCTGGTAGCCCAAATATGTATTTTAGGATCTCTGAGTCTGAGCTTAGCCCCCGTGAGTGTCCATGGTTCCTGAAGTCCCGTGGGTAATTGTTCCTGGCTTTGGATGTGCAGGGTGGGAGTTGATGGCCCATGGAATGCTTCATTGTGTATTCCACTATTTACACTTCTTTTCGATTGGTGAACTCAGTCCATTCACATTTAAAATAATGTCTGAAATTTAGGACATTGTTACTATCATCTGACCCTTCATTTTCTGTTTATTTTCTCTGTCTGTTGCTTCATTTCCTGTTTGTTTACACTTCTACCAATCAGATGTTATTGCATCGTGAAGTTACACTATGATTAAAATAGTTTCAATTTAAATAAAACCCTATGATTGTCTAAAATTTCTAATATTATCCACTATTGACAAATCTGGTTGGTTAACTGATATAAAAAAAAAAACTGAAAAGCAAGTGACAGAGACTCACCATAATCATATATAGAGAACATAATCATGTATAGAGAAAGTAAGAGCTCACAGAATCCAGGCCTTACTGCTTAAATTTGAATGCAGACTCTACCACAAATCATCTGTTGATCTTGGGCAATTTGCATAATTTTTCTTGTTTCAATAGCCTCATCTGTAAATTAGGAATTATAATATTTTCTTCATTCAATTATAAAGATTAAAGGAGCCATCATCTATAAAGGATTTAATAGACAGTCCTCCATATTGTTCTGGTTGCTTATTCAAATATTAAATTCTTCATACCTGTTGATAACAATTTTTTCTATGCACTTGTCTTACAGAAATATTGCATAAATGCACAAAGATATATATGACTAAAAGTTCAAGGCAACATTTTTATAATGGTTAAAAACTGCAACCTATATATTTATAAGTGGTAAAACAGTGCATCATTTTCTTAGTATGAAATATTGAGAATCTACACTACATGAATAAAGGAAATATGTATATAAAATATAACTCCTGATGAAAAATAAAATAGTATAATAGAAGATTACCCAGTTTTGAGGGGATGAGAAAATAATATAAGCTTTATGTGTGTATGATGAAGATTTGGAAGAATAAACATAAAAAATACACACAAAAGCATGCGCTGGTGGAGTAGAGATTCAACACAGTCCATATACATCCCAAGGACCTAGGTTCTCATCCTGTGGCCAGGGACAACAACCGAAAAAAAAAAAAGAACAATTAAATAAAATAAATACGTGCTTCTTTCTCCAATCTATTCTTGCCTGTCTATCTCTTTTCTCCATTACTGGCTGTACCCTTCCTTTAAAAAATGCACAAGTAGGATGGGGTCAGTTGAATGTATTAGCTATTCCATCATAGACTTTCATATAATCTGATTTGTTTTAGTGCGTATCCACCCATTGATAATTAAAATGCTTAAATATATAAAAGAACCAGAAGATTACAGCTGGAAAATATGAGTTTAGCCTACTGATTTAAATCCTGTTCTTTTCCTTGCTATGAAAGATGCCTCACTAACGTGGCTTAGCCAGTTTTACTGGGATGTTATCCATGCTGCCAAGCGGGTATCACTAACAAATTGCTGAATGTGGCAAGTGAGAAAGTAATTGAACAGTGTTGAGAGGAAAATTGGTAATGTGCATTGATGGGTGGATGGAACACTGTCCACAATGATCCGGTAATAGGTACCTGGTTGACAGCAGAAGGGAGAACTGACTTCCTTACAATAATCAATCCAGAATGCTCACCAGGCAGAATATTCTCAAGAGCAGCAGTAAAAGCCTTTATATTATCAGCTTTGTGATGTTCAGCAATGCAAACAAATCCAAGAGGTGACTACTGTCATTGAGAGCAGATTTAGTGTTTAGAGCTGAGAGCTCGTTTAATACCAAAAACTTCACTGCCATTGGTCAAAAAGATCAAAGAATTAGAGGGAGTGTTGACATGTAACTCTTAACATCACTATAGGGCAGCTCCTCTGCAGGAGATACGCACAAATTCACTCCTTTGCACAACAGGCAAAAAAGGCTTATAAATGTATTGCTGTGACCTTTTTATCAAGAACTAGCCTAATCTAATCTAATTCAGCAAGGACAGCATAGCAAATAGCATTGTGATGGACAGAATGAACATTTATCAGACAAGAATATAGTCAGTTTTGCTACTGATTATTACATAGTTCTGAAGAAGACTCTGATATTTGGAATATACAAAAGTTGACTTAATCTGTAGACTTTAAAAATGCATGAAATAAAGATGATTTCTTCAATTGACAATTAGTATGTCAAACCTGTCATTTTACCAGGTGCTGTAAAAACATGTACCACCAAATGGGTGCATTACACCCCCTACCTTCAGAAAAACTAAATAATTTATGTAAATGATTCTACTTGAAGATATTGTCTTTTTAATCTGAAAGGTTTGGGTTTGAATCCTGGTATTACCTTTTACTAGCTCTGCCTTGGACAATTATTTTATATTTCTAGGACTATTTATCTATGAAACTCAGATAATCATAACTCTTTCATAAGATTGAGGACAAAATGAGGCAACAATAGTTGTGCTCGCTGTCTAATACATATCAGGTGCTTATAAATGTTAATTCCTTTATGTCCTTTCATATTAATTTGGGTAGGAAGACCTATTTAAGTTTTTTTAAAACCCATTTCATATTTATACCAATATATATGTTACTTTAAAGGAAAATATTGTATTTTAACTTTGATTTACCATAAGCATTGAGTTTCACTAAGCAGAATAATTTTAAAAAATCTATTAGGTAATGCTTATTTTCTTCTCCCAACCTTAAAATTCATGAAAGGAAAAAAGAAATTAGCATCCCCACCCCCAAAGAAATGAGGGAGTATACATACTTTTAAGAAGACTTTAAGTCCCAAAGTAAATATGTACAAATACAAAATCAACAGTTTGTCTGAAACCATCAGAGAAAAAGCAAAGGGTCTGAATGCTAAGTCCCAAAGACTGTATCTTTTATGATTACCATTACTCAAAGAATTTCATGAATGTAAACAATGCTGAGGAATTCCCAGATAGGCAGAGCTTTAAAATTATTTTTGCTTCAAAAGAGAACATTGCCTCCAACTCAGAAAAAGGGCAAACATTGAAACAGAGATAAGACTATGTTTTGAAGACTCTTAAGGTTGCTAGTACTTTCTGTGGCCTATTATGTCCCTGGGTCCAGTGATTGGTCTTTAACCAGAGATTTGCCTGCTTTCTTACAATTCATTTCCCTCTTTGCTTAAACTGTTTAGAATTAGATCTCTGTCAGAGCAACCCACTGGTTGCACTTATAATGCAGAATTTGTCATAAAACTGAACACCATCCCCTTTTAAAAACTCAGTTTAATGTATGGCAATATAAACTTTTAAAAGCAAAACCAGAGTTTGAGGTTGAGATCAAATGCCACATTACCAGGAAAATCTCTCCTCTGATACATCATTTATGATTTTTTAAAAATCTCTTTAGTATTTTCTACCTGGATTACAGTTATTTGTATAAATAACACATTTGCATCCAAGTCAGTAAATTTTAAACTTCAAAAGACTGGGATTTTGATAAATTCCTCTCTGTAAGCCCTGTGCCTACTCTGGCAAAATGGCCTCAGTAACTGTCATAGTAGACAGTTGAGACACAGGCTCTCACATCGAGTGACTGAGTCTGTAATACAAAGTCTGACTCAGGCGGTTACTTTGAGCAGCTCCTTAATCCCTTCAGATTTGGTTCCTAATCTGAAAAATGAGGTAATAAAATATTTACCTTTATAAGGTTATTGTGAATGTTGAATGATAAAAAACAGAAGACTGGCCCATAATCAATGTTCAGTAAATGTTACTGGCAAAGATTATTGTTAAAGTACTTACTCCCAAAGCAGATGCATTCATAACTCTAGGGTTAGGTAAAATATTTGTGTAACTCAAGTTTACCTTACTTATTTTTAATGAAAGCTGACAAAATGATATACTTTGACCCCTAGACTCCCCTAAGGTATGCACAACTGGTTCACAGGATGTCTATGATGATCTCTTTTAATGACATAATCTACGAATCTAATATGGAATATATGTATTCTTAAATATGTTCTTAAACTCCTAATTAGGAATGTCTCTCATGGAACTCTTGTATAACTTTAGAAAAGTTCCTTGTATCATATTTTCAGTCATTCTGAATAAAATTCTAAGCCTGAGTTCTTGCTCAACTCTGCTGAAAGCCTAAAATGATAGAATCTGTGGATTTAAGAGAGAATCAGAGAAACATAATCTATGATCTAGGAAGACTACAATCTTTTATTATACCATATAACAATTGAATTTTTGTTTAATAAATGCACTTTTTATAAATACTTTTATAATTTAATAAAATAACAAGCCATCACCCAAAGACAGATTTTGATTTGCCAAAGCTCTTCTCACAGGAGTGGGCAGCGGTAGCTGTGCAATGACAAGCAGGGCTTTGAGTGCTGATGCTCTTGTTCCGAAAGAAGGCAGAGACAGTATTCTGCCCAGGGCATGGCAACTAGACTTGGCTTATTTTGCCTGTCTAGAAAGATTCATTATCAGCAATTGCAGGCAACCCTGGTCCAGTGTCCATGAATAATGTTTATACTGAGAGAAAGTGTTCTTGAATTTTGCCTGTTAATAAGGAGGAGAAGGAGCATATTGCTGGCAAGCATTTAAGTGAGGGAGTTCTACAGGCCTAACCAATCCCTGCTCTGTTCTAGCTGTAGCCTGGTTGCCTGAAACCAGTAATGAGTCATTCATTCATGCATGTATCAAACATTTACTCTGCACTGGTATTTCAGGCACTAAAAGTGTTCAGTGCTATGTTTTCTACCTCTCTTACTATAAGGAATTTAAAAACATATAGATACAGGTTTCATTCTAGGTTAAATGAATTAGAATCTCTGGGGTAGGGTTCAAACATTTATTTTAAAAATTCTGCAAGTGTTTTGGTATATAACCAAGGATAGGAACTACAGGTATAGTGGCTCCCAAGTAAGGCACACAACTTTGGAGTACTAAGCTGGTGGAGGGTAGAGAAGCAGCCATGCACTCACCATCTAGTGAGTGAGGCTTGGAGAGCACAAAGGAGGCGTGGGGGTGTGGATAAACTCAGCTTGTCAGCAAGGGCTCCTCTAGACCTGTTTCAGGAGCTGAGCCTGGAAGACCATTTCAGAGATCCAATCCATGCTCCTAAAGCTGCCCTTTACCTAACAGTTGCCCCTTCCAGATATCACTGCTGATCCTGTGTAGCGCTGAGCATGTTGTCTCCCTGTTGGGAATGGATGCTTATTGTTATACCCTCTCCTGGGGCTAACTTTCACCAATGTTCCTGTGAGCTTCCTGCTGAAAACCTCTCCCTCTGTCCCCACAACCCAGCAGGTCATATAGTCTGTGTTTCAGGTAGTGAATCTGAGCTCCTGGTGGGGAAAATACTCCTGATGAGTTACCCTGCTGATGCAATATCTTTTGGAGATGAGGAAATTACTAATTTCAGCACAGAGAACAAAGTTGTTTTAGAATTTGGCAGACCTGGGTTCAGATCATTTATTAGGCTTTAGCCTGTACTTTCCTCAGAGCCATGGAGAGGACTCCATTTTGCTTGATTTTTCTCATGCTATTTATTATAATGACATCCTCAGATGGCTGCTCAGAATAATAGCATCTCTGAGCAACTCAAAGGCCTGCAGACATTGCTGCCCCAGGACTACCCTGGGCTGGCACTGGAACGAGTTGTTGAAATGGAAATACTAACCATCCAGAAGTAATGTGGTCTTAGAAGGAATTGCTGACTTTAGTGATGAAAGATCAGAGGGAAGTCTGCCCTCAAAAGAGTGACGGCTTTTTTTTTCTTGGAATCAGTATTGAGAGCTGGAGCTTCTTCTGAGCAATCAAGAGTCAGGAGAAGTACAGAGTTAACACCTTAAGTACAGAGATGTCACTGATCTCAAAAATCCTTAAAATATTGCTGTTAAAATAATGTGTCTATAAGCAAATCTGTGCCTAAACTCAGAGTGTATTGCAGCTGTGACATTTTTCTGGTATAAAAATAAAGGCAATTTCAAACATTTTGTCTTCTGCTCACTTGAAAAATAATTGAAAACAGCCCACAAGTGTAAGACAGTGCAGGTCACTCCATCGATATGGTGGGAAATTATGCATGCTTTAAAACTCAAAGTTGCAAGAGTTTTTAAATGACATGTGAAGGTATTATATAATATTTTTAGAAAAAAATAAATCATACTATGACATGGAGTGAACAGTGTCAGGACATGGAACAGTGAGGTCCAACTACTTCAGTGTAGGATTAAGAAAAGGACCCACTCCATCAAGAAATGGGCAGGTTGCACATCTCAGAACAATATGCTGAGGGTGAAAGCATCAGAAACAAATCAAAGGGCTGGAAAGCTTTGGCCAAAAGAGACCAAAAGAGACCAAAGGACCTGTGAAAAAGTAGTAAAGAAGCCTTCGATTATGGTAATGAAGACAGTGGAAACACTGTATTCAGGAAGTCGGGTAGAAAAAGTCATATTTAGGAGTGAGCTTTCAACAAGTTCTATTTAAACAAAGCAGTTATTTTTATTTTTCCCACTTGTGTGAAGGGGCTTGGGCATGGGAATGTGTGCCAATAACGTTTATTGAGCATCTAAACTGTCTGGGGCTAAAATGAGTGCAATGCTCCCAGCAGCGTTCTGGCAGCAATTAAACTGTGGAATGATAAACAACTAGGCAAACATCGCTCAGTGAACTTAAGCCTGTTCTCTAAAGTTGCCAGAAAAATGATTTTCTAAATAGCGAATATTTTTTTCATTTAAGAATCAAGAATCTATTCCTTCAAAAATACATTCAAGGTGTGCCCTGGTGGCTCAGGCACTGTCTGAGGCTCCAGCCAGCACAGTCTACATAAAACTCAAGGACCTGATTCATGACCCGTGGCCGACGATATCAACTAAAGTGACAACTACATAAGAAAATGCTTCTTCCTCCTCTCTCTTCCTGTCCATGTTCATACTTGCCTTCATACCTGCCTTAATAAAGGGGAAAAATTAGTCACCCAATCAGTTAATTCAAAGCTATTTTTTTAAAAAATCCATTAATATGATTTAAAAAATCATACAGAATTTGGGAAAAATAGCTAAGGTAGAGACATCTAGTTTTGGTGGTCTTTCTAAAGCCACAAAGACATACAGAGCAACTGCTTAATAAAACCAAAAAATCCAAGGAAATCATGTCCATAAAACAGCTATCAAGGTAGCGCCATGTAAGAACTCAAGAGGTACCACCAACAATCATGAGGCCTTTGTGTTATTAATGTCTGTGTGGAAGAGAAACAGGGGTATCTAACAGACTTGAGAACCAGAGAACCCCAGCAGATGCAACACATACTCACTGGAAAATAATGAGGGCGAATCAGAGATAGAGCTGGAATTTGGAGGAGATCTGCCCAGTCTAAAACAGATGAATGTTTAGGTAAGGTTTGCAGGAGCAGGAGCAAATTAGCCTTATTCATTTGCTCTCCACACTGATGCCTCAGGGATGGATCCAATCAAATCTCTGGACCCATTAGCCACTCTACAGAAACTTAAGAGCACAGGTTGAATCATCTCTAGAAAATCTAGTCTGTAGGAGACAACACAACCAAGCAACTGTATGTTCTTCGTAAGATACATTGTAAAGAAAGGAAAGGGATAAAGGAGAAATTTACAGAGACTTCTTTAAATAGACTCACCACAATTTTTAGAGTTGAAACCAAATTAGTCTCACCAGACACAGTGTGTGTGGAAGGTATTCAACAATGCTAAACCAGAACATCCCAGTCAAACTGGGAAGTACAATAACCAAAATTAAAAGACATCACATTAAAAACAAGTTGAAATGCTGTAAGAATACACTCTTGGGCATCAAACTATAAAGAGATGTGAAGATTTTAAGTTAGATCAGTGGTTACCTTTGAGTGTGGTGTTGTTGGGAAGGGGTATATGGAGAAGGATTTGGGGTAGCTGGCAAAGTTCTTGCTGAGCATGGTGGTACTTATATTTGTTTTACATGACTTTTACAGTAAGATGGTAAAAGAATACTTGGTGATATCATTTCAAAATAAATATATTAAAATACTCGATGTTAAAATGGTAGTGGCTACTTAAAGGATATTCCTAAGTCTCATTTCCGTGAGGTTGACTTGGGATGGGATTATTTTTTTCCTAGGCTTACCTTGCTTGATTCTAGTCAAATGAAATTAATCTATTGTTCTCATTGAAAACAAGAAATAAATGTGTTTATTACTGTGACTAGTGTGTTAGAGAACCATTATGGTAATTAAGATGTTTCAGAAAAAAAGCTATCTCCTCTACCTCTGGGCTATAAAGCTCCATGGAAACCTACTGCTTTGCTTCCTTTGGATGCTTGTTAGTTCTTAGGGACCAGGAAGGAGCTAATCTGTTCTCAATAGCTGTTAATTGATGGAGAAAGTGTTGCCTGCTGAATGTAAGCCAGACTTAATCAGCCTAGAAAGGGGCTAATGAGAAGGGCAAAGAGGAAAGAAGCAATAGCAAAGCAAGGGGAAACTTCAAGTCAGTTGCTCTTTCTTCTCAGCTGGGGCAGTGCGTGGAAGACAGAGTCACTGGCCTGGCGTGTAAAAACCACACAGTGTTCAACCTACCAGTTTCTTACCTATGCTGACTTCCCCGTCTTTTGAGGGGTGATAGGGTCTTAGAAGAATGCTTTTAGGGTAGGGGTGGGTAAATGGGAGCTATCTGGGAAGTTCAACCATGCCTACCAATTGGAAAAGCATACTGGTAATCATTAGGGGAAATCTTACACTCGCTGCGATCATCAAATCTTTAACACTTTTTTTGCTGACAGTGAAAGTCAAAGTTTAATTAACTGCCTAATAATGATGCTAATAAGGCAAATACTACCTCCTTTCACCCACATTTTATGTTTTTCTCTTCTTCCCTGCTGGTTGATGACTCTGCAAATCCTACCCATTCTTCAAAGCCAAACCAGGTCCCTGCCTCCATTGTCTACTCAGCCCATTCCTATCATCAAATACTGTCTCCATCCATATAATATCCTATAATGCTCTTAGAGATATGGGTTGAAATATTTGAAGCTATCTGTTTCTTGATGTTAGAAATCCTGTTATTAAAAACTTCTGAATCTCCTTTGGTAGCTACAGAGTTCTTGATATAAAGATCATCAAAATATGTGTTACTCAATTTGACTTATTTTATTCATATTCATTGCATCACATGCCAAATGTTCTTTGGAGACAAGGAATCTATTACTAGGAAGAATGCAGTAGTTCACTCTAATCTAACCTAGGCCCTCAGTCTGTAAATTACCAAAAGGTGAGGGCTGAAGTATTCCATTTTGTATTGTCAACATCTTGAATATACTGCTTGGTCCATGATAAACACTCAACTAACTTCAGTTCCTGAATGAAAAATGGCAATCATTTTATAAAGTTCTCTTAAGGTATAAAAGAGTTATAAAAAAAAGTACTTGCATAAGGAAAAAAATTATTAGGTGAGAAGGATGTTTTATAATTCAGAAATGTTGCTTATCAATAAACACCTGGAAAAACAAGATACCCCAAATAAATTATCATTCAGATACTATGATGATGATGATGGTGCATATGACAGTTAATGTGTGTGTGTGTGTGTATGTGTGTGTGTGTGTGTATGTGTGTAGTTTCATCTACCTGAGCCCATCTTGTTTTCAAACTTGACCTTGTTATGGCCTATCTGGTCCAGTTCCTCATACCCTGAACACAGTCTGTGCATTCCTTCCTCTTTATTGTTGATGATGCCATTCTGTGTTTATAGAAAATCATTGTTCTCCACTTAATTATATGCCTCCATCAACATGCCATCCACCAACCCCGTCCTAACCTTCCCCCAGCATTCTGTTTTCCACAGTGTTCCTTGGATAACAACTTTATTCTTTTGGGGATTTACAGAACTCTCCTTTTAAAGAGATCAAACAATAATTTAGACTTACACATTCCCATACTTGCCTATGCTGCTTTGAAATGACACTCTTATGGTTCCATGCTTACCCATTATGTCCTAGTATAAAGACTACTCAGGAGTAGGAATGGTATGTATTTTTCTCTCTGATCATTTAACTCCTTATTCTATTAATTTACACCATAAAAATCTCTTCCTGAAAACATAAGTAATCAAAATACTGAAAAATAAAGCACTCAAAGCACCACTTTAACAGCAAGAGCGGAAATTAATTTTTCAATGTCTCTAGCTTAAATAGTGTGTATACTTAACATTCTCTTCAAGTTTACTTGAAATGTTAGGGGAAAGGCAGAAAGAAAGATGTGTGAAGAGGAAGACATTATTTTCTTTAGGTTGTAAGAACTCATGCTCAGGAAAAGGACCAGATGTCCTTCATTTCCACAGAGGATAGCAACTTAGAATAAAATAAGCTTAACACATACCCAGAAGGAATTTGTCTAGATATGAGGAAGTGTTTTTCACTGTACAAGTGATAAACACTGATGTAGGCTACCTAAATGAAGTTTTTAATTGCAAATTTGGTTATAAATTCATGCATGTATTCTTTCATAAATAGAAGTATTGGGGGAAATTCCTGGAAAAAGGACAGACAATCATGTGTTTGGGGTATAAAACATCTGAATACAGTAGGAACCACTACTCTGAGGTTTTTCCAGTATCCTAGATCCATGGTAGTCAAATATCAATGGAGAATCTTATTTTTCTAAAACTTGGACAGCTGAACCAGCATTAGAGAAAAGGTTCTTGTCTTTTATACCATCTTTAGATAAAAATGGTAACAATGATAGCAAGGATAGGAAATTGTTTAGCCTCTATCTTTTCTTAATCTCCACTCTGAAGCTGGCATAAATGACCATGTTTAGCGTACTAAAAGACATAATACTCCATATGGAATCTTGAAACAGGGATTTGCATCCTAATCACTATTGATGTGACTTTGAGTCTGTAACTTCTCTGAACGTCTATTCTCCCCACTGATAAAATATGAGAGATAATATTTGTTTTTATGAGGATCAACATCATGAAAACAGATCTTTTTATAAACTCCAAAATTTACTATTGCTATGAAGTCTAATTATTGTGAGAAAGGTTAAGCAGGAACAAGTGAGAAGGTAAAAAGAATAAATTTTTTTGCACACAACTGCTGATTTTTCATTCAGTAAGTGTTGAGCAGCAGGCATCAGGGATATAGAAATAAACTAAATAGACAAATGGCTCTGCTGTCATTTTTTAATGCAAACATTTCAAATGTATAAATGTGTGTGCTTTAGTTTAATCAGTATTTATAAATGTCATTATGAATCATCTCTATTAAATTGGTTTTATAAGTAAGAAATTTCCATGGAAACTATATGTAGAAGTATTGTACACTATGACCTCTTCACAATGGAAATTAGCTGATTAAAATTAGGGAAAACTGTTTAAATTAAAAGTCCCTAAACTAAATAGTCCCGTATAATATATTTTTCATTTCTCTGTTTTGCTCCTCATAATATAATTTGTTTCTCTATTATAATCCTGAAGAATAATTAGGAAACTTCTTTACCTGGTGGCTCTTAAGTAGTGGCTACTTAGTCTAACAGCCTCATAACCTATGTTTGTAAATGTACATATATATGTGGAATATACGTACATGAAATATATATGGAATCCTTGCAAAGGCTGCCCTCATAAGACCACCACTTACTGAATGCCTGGGTAGTAACACGAATTCTAAGAGAATGTCTGCACAAATAATTTGACATAAATTATAGGAGGTGAAAATTTATTCTTAAAGTAGTATCTGATATGAGAACAGAAGGAAACACAGAAAGAAAAATTTAGGAAATTTATAAAAAAATTATAACATCAACTCAGCAGAAATGGTCTCAATTTTCAGAATTTGAATTTTTACAGTGCTTGAGCTTGGTCATGATAAATTAAATTATATTCTTTTAGGAAACTTAAAAGAGTTCTCCTAGCCCTGATTCTTCCTGTTTGATAAAACAGAACTTAAATCTACCAAAATCATACATACTATCTCTGGAAGGTATATTCTAAAGGAGTATACTCAGGATCTGGAACATTTTTACTCTGAATTTCTAAAATCCAAAGGCAACTTCATAGAATCTTAGAATTAAAAAGGACCCTCAAAGTTAAGTTTGCCCCATCCTTTTTGCAGCTGTTTTGACCAGTCTTTGCTTATAATCTGTCACATAGGCGTCAGCATCTAAAACGGTTTTCCATTCTTTTATTGATTAATTCTAATAGTTAATACTTGTTTTTCCTAATAGAAAGCCATAATCTATCTCCTTGGAAGATGTCTAGTGCATCAATTAAAAAAAAAGTAAGTCATTATTATGTTCCATGAAATTTAGATGTAATTGGAAAATGGCTTACGTGATTGGCTAGACATGATAAAATAAATAAAATTTTATATAATGCATTTGCTTTTCTGACACCCAAAATCATTATTAATATTGGCAGCCTCCTGTGAGATCTCTGATCCAATGTGTTACAGTATTCAATGTCAGTGTAATATATTACTCACTAATTTATGTATTCAAATAGTATTTTGCATTCCCATGTGTTAGGCAATGGGTTACCAGCTCATGAGAAGATCAAAACCCAATTTTTTGTTGTAATATTACATTTTACATAACTGAAGCTCTCTTTCACCCTTCTGCAATGCCTCTGACAATTCCCTCTCCCTTTCCATGTTTTCCCACAGACATTTTGTGTGGTTCATAAACAGAGGTCACCAAGCCCAGGACTAAGACAAACCCCTTATATTAAGAGGGTGCTGTGGAGTGACTTTCTACCAGAGGGCTCTGGATCCTAGAGGTAGAGGAGGGTTTGTTCCTCTGTTTTGCCCAAATTGGTAAGGGAAAAATAAGGATGTGCATGATAGATGGGTAATACTAATTCTGTATCTATATAAATATTTTAAATTATTTTACTATATATTTTTTATTATATATTATTTTATTTAAACTTATGAGTTAAAAGCATAACTCTAGAAATCAGTAGTGATATCTGTATGCAAAATAATACCCTGGATTATGAAAATTGATTTTGTTGAACTTAATGAAGAGCTTTCAATGACAGCAATTTCAGACATAGAGTCCATGGAATGAAACCAAGAATGATAACATTGTTGTCCACAGAGTAAGTGACTCTGAGTTGATAAGAAAAGAGTGCCTACTTTAATACCATAAGTTGAACAGCATGACATTTCTCTTCAGATATTTTAGGTAGGAGCTAACAATCTAGCTGATATTTTAACAAAAATACAGTTCCATCATTTGTTATTCTTTGAGGAAATTTTTTAGCTACTTTATTAATATTTCAAGAGATTAGGTGATTGATTAATAAAATGAGTAGAACATTATTTTTTTATTTTTTCTACATGTCTATACAATATAATTTATAAGTCATTCAAAAATTGAATCTGTCCAAATAAGTCAAATAATGAAGAAAAATAGAAACTGTCCAAGAATTTGAAATTATTTCTGGAGAAAAAAATGTTCTGCACCTGAATCACAAATAATTCTTAATATGACTATTATGAAATGTATTTCTATTGTGTTTTCATAGAAAATTAAGATATGAAACACAATTGCTCTAGATGATTGAACAAAACCAATAAAATGTCACTATTTCCAAAACTGAGAATTCAGTTTTAAAATGTTTATTATGCATGAGACATTATTCTAAGAGCTCTATAGATACCAATTCATTTAATCTTACCAAACATATTTAGGGGGAACTATTAGTATCTTCATTTTATAGGTAAGGCTCAGAGGCATAGAGAGGTTAAATAACTTACCTAATATTATATAGTTAATAAATGGCAGAACCAGGATATGATAAAATCAGTAATATGACCATTCTTGCTGAGGGAAGTTCAACTTAGCTTGAGAAAATCAGCAAATTTAAAATTAATATTTTCTTTGTATTTGAGCAGATTAAGCTTTGGAGTCTAGAGCTATTCAATGAACCATCTTTTCTAGGGCTCTTTAACCTGATTTTTCCTGATCCCAGACCTAGCACATATTCCACCTTTTTGAGACTAAAGACTTGAGTATTTCTGCCATAGTTAGTACACAGGACCAATTTTATTGTCTTTTTAAACTTGGTATAATGAATACATATTGAATGATTGTATCTTTTTACTTAAAATATATGCTTACCCAATTAGTCATTTAAACATGTCCAGCTGGACCTGACTTCAAATATTTTACTATTAAATATATTGGTATCTTACATGAAGAGGTCTTTCGACCTGACTAAAGTAGTGCTTTCATCTGCATATCAAGAAGTATGCAGAGTAGAGAAGTAGAAGGTTTCAAGCTAGATGATGGCGGTTCAGTTCTTTTTCCCTTTGTTTATCCTTCCCCAAGTTTGGGTTGTCTAAGGGAGGGGCAGGATAACATCTACCTTCAGAGATGAACCCCACCCTAACAAAAATGACAATGTGTTGATAAAAAGGCAAAGGTGAGGTGGTAACTGAGAACTTGAGAGCCAGGTCAAACTTCTTAGGTGTCAAGTTGCTGTTTAAATGTGGAAGTTCTTCTAAATGACATAATTTTTCCAACCCTTGGACACTTGTAACAGAACTGAGGTTACCAATAGGAAATTATGGGTGGGGAGCAAATGGTGGTGGAGCCTACTAGACAATGGTGAAGAACATTTGGTGATTTGGTGGAGGGTGTGGTGTGTTGACATGTATCTATGAAATAGGGAACCTATACATAGGAAGTTATGTAATGTATAGAATAATTACTACAATAAAAATACAATAAAATGACTTATTTTTTAAAAGCATTATAAATCCCTACTATATTCAGATTATCTTCTATACCAGACATTTTGGAGAGGTTGATTTTTCAGAAATGAGAAATATTATAGAAAACTGTTTCCCAGGATAGACCGAGCACATTGTAAGCTTCAGGCCATATAAATGTTTCATGGGTTTTCTGAATTGTACTGATAGGAGTAGAGTAGAATTCTACCATCTGATTTTCTGTTATGTCACTAATACTTGTGTCAAATGAACTTAACTCAATAGTCTGAAATTAGAATCTAAGTATGAATCAGTTAATAGACTCATAAAACCTATAATGGTAGTGAATGATTGCTGAAAGGTGACAAATTATCTAGGTATATTCTAGCTATACCTGTATGTAAAGTGAATGAATGATTAAAGTACAACCTAATTATATATTGAATATCTTGGTGATTCTGCTTCTTATATGATTACTTTTCTTGTTCCTTTCTTTCCAGACTTTGGAAGGAAATATTTTTTAAACTATATTTTCCAAACACTTCCAAAGTCAAGAAAAATATTAGTCAATATATGACCATCTGTTGAATTAATATCTATAGTTTCCCATCTCTTTCACTATTGAATTCACACATATAATGTTTCTATTATATTTTATTACTACTTAATTCTGCTAATCTTACCAAGTAACCAATGGTAGGCTGATGATAAGGAATTAAGACTGTTCACCAAAGTTGGTTTAACTCACGTGCCCATGTCACTACTCTAAAAGTTTGGATAAAGTAGCTTTCTAATTAAAGTGTTGTTTAGTGAGATGGTTATGGAACTTATCTTATTTGTAGTTAAAAGAATTTGGATTTGAGTCCAGTTCTACCACTTAATATCTATGTGATTATACAAGTCACCCAATCTCTTTCTGAAGTCACTTTCTCAAATGAATATTGTCTTGTCTTTTTTGTAGCTTCACTGAGAGGATCAAGTGTAATACATAGGTGGGCTTTGTGTAATAGGCATTTGGGCCATAATGCTTATCTAGTATTCATTAACCTTGCCAAATAAATAGATTATATGATTTATCTGCTAATTTCCAAATTGATTTATTCCAAAAGAAAAGAAAAGTCAGCTTTCTTCTTTTCCGTTTCCAGTCCATCTATCTATGCCTCCAATTTTTAAATTTCTTCCTAGTGACTTTTCTGCCTTTCAACACCATTTTCTCTCCTTTTAATGATGTAGGACATGTTGTTACTAGTAGTTTTGCTCTGCTTCATTTGGTTATAACTAGGAGGTTACATTGAAAAGGTGGATACTTTATCAAGTTACCTTGCCTGTTTAGTTAAAGAGACGGTGTTTATAAACCAAGGGAATAGATGACTTCAAGTGGATAATAAAACAAGATGAGGTATAGCCTCACTACAAGATAGACGTGTAATTTAGAGTTATAATGGAGCTAATGTGTTCTAAATCTATTATAAAAACATTTTGCGTTATAAAAATATGTAACTAATCAAACTTTCCCACAGAAACTGACTCTAAAAGTATTTATATATAGTATTATTCATGAACAAAAATTAAACTCAAAGTAATTGAAAATAATCTTTTGTGTTTGGAATAGCAGGCAAGAATCAACTCTGTGGTTTCTTTTATTATGTGTAAGAAGTTAGTGTCATTTTAAGGAAAGCTAAAATATGAGAAGAAACATGAAGAAAACATGTAGGTCTGAATGTCAACTTTGGCAAGTGTGAAAGTGCTTGCCTTTTCATTCATAAAGCTCTTTATTTTAGCTTTCAAAGCTTTTTTTGTTTTGGGGATTTGCTTTTGGTGTAGTCTATAGAAGGATATTCCTTTGAGACTGTAAAACACATGCTTTCATTTGAAAAAGAACATTTTTATTGACTCTACACTTTGCTTGTATTCTTTTAGAGGGCTCCTTTTATCTAGAGATTTAAACCTGGAAACACAAGACTGAAAAAAATAGTGTGTAATTATAGTTTGTAGCCAACAAGTTATCCTGAATTAGCTATTGGTGATGTTCATTATAGGGAGTGCCCCTGTGTAAAGCTTAACAATGGTTTTCAAAGCATAGCTTCTAGACCAGAATCAGTGGCTCTTGGAAACTTTATATAAATGCAAATTCTCAGACTTCATCTTGGTTGTAATGAATCAGAAACTCTAAGTGAGGTTCAGCAATTGTTTCAACAAGCCCTCCTGGTAATTATGATGTGCACTAAAGTTTGAGAGCTACAAGTCTACTGTAACAAAACCTTAAATAAGGTGACATATCTTAAGTGTAAGTGAATGGTCAACAATCTAGGTCCTTCATATTGTGCTAGAGGTCATTATTCTGAGTAACAATGAGTCAGGTTAAGAGCATGGATAGTTAAATAATTTACATATTTTTTAGTTGGTCTTATTCACAAGCAGAATAATTTACCCAGGGAGCTGCTCAAATTCAGAGACCTTTTGAGGTGACAGTAGCAAAAGAGTTTAGTGTTTAACACTGTCCTGACTTTCACTTTTTGTTTCTAGGTCACTCCTTTCTTTTTAATGGTGGCTTGCTTCATGGCTTTGCTCCTTCTCCCTTACTGTGTGCCCTTTCTCAGAGCTCACAACCACTCCTCAAGATTCTATCACCTCTTGAATGTGGCTTCAGAACTCACTGTTCTCTTAACTCCATCTTTCCAGCACCCATGGTAGCTTGGATGTTCTGCCCCTGTGACTACACTTTGGGAGCACTTTTCTAGTCCTCCCTTCTGGGTCTCCTTGTCAAGTTGGCCTCTGTGTTTTCCTTACAAGATTCCCTTTAATCTTCTCTTTCTTCAACATCACACATCCTGGAGCCGTATCTCTTCCATGAAGTCTTTCAACTCTCCTGTCTACAGTATTCTCTCCCTCCTCTGAAAGTCCTTAGACTGTGTTTAGAGTCATCTGGTGTTTATGGTAAACTATGTTTTATGATTCATTTTCCCTTCATATTATTATCTTAATTGTAAGCATCTCGGAATGGGAAATCTGTCCCCTGTTTCTAATAACTAGCATATTACTTGTGTACAGTAAGGGTTCCCTACATATATGATTACTTGACAACCATGGCCTATATGGAAACAGGGTCATTTAAGCTGTAGATGTGAATGCTTCATGTGTCAGTGTCATAGGATTTCTGATTACTTTGAGGGCCTCTTGGCAATGTGGAAATACCACTTAAAGAGGAAAACATGATTATTGACTTCCTTGCTTAAGGAGCTGGTTTCTAGGATGAAGGGCTCTCTCTTTTTTCAAGTTGTGTAGAAGAAAGAGGTTTGTTCTAGACAGTGGTATTTCTAATGAGAACAATAATGCAATAAGACTGAACATTTATTGAAAGATTGCTATGTGCTAAGTGTTTCACATGCATTGCCACTTGTGATCCTTCCAGCAACACAATATACTTAGGAATTATTATGCTGATGAGTGGTTCCACACTACATCTGGGTGGAAGGGGTCATTGAGGCATTGAGGCTTAGAGAGGTAAGTGAATTATCCAAATGTCATCAAGAAAGGCAGAGGTAGAGAGATGTTTGGGTCATGACTGCATGATTGCATGGTTTAGAATTCTGTTGTCTTAACACACTCATTTCTTGACTCTTCCCCAAAATAAGCAAAGACTAATTGTAAAAGGCATATGGAGGTTGTAAAGTAATAGTCTGCAGTTTTCAATTAATGCCGCTGACCCCATTGGTCACAAAACCTGTTTTCAATGAGCAAAACAGACGTTATGGCTCATTGAGTCCAGAGAAATGGTACTACATTTTGCTTTCTTAACTCAGTGATTTGAAGAATGTTTTTTTGGCATCTCAGCTTGTCATCATTTCCATAAAATTCCCAAATAATCTACCCTCTGTTTTATTTTCTAAGCAGACACAAAACAAAAATAACAGCAATAACTATCAGAGTATTTTACTTACCCAAGTAAGCATTAAGCAATTTTGAAAATACTTGTTTTCTTATTGACTCAGTAAGCATGTAACTTTAATCAATATATTATATAATCACTGATAAACTTCATAAAATAAGACTTATGAAAAATTCAATTATGCATGCACATAAAACATGTATCTACATGTAAATATAATTTGCATGTGGATGTATATATGTGTGTTTGTGTACAGCTCTCACTCTAGACATTTCTTATATATGCAAAGCAATTTTGAGATCTTTTGAATACAAAGAATAAAATCTAATTGGGTTGTTTATTCCAGCATGAAGATTTAAATCTAAAGCACTGAAGATGTCAAAATCCAACATTATGAATTAATTATACCTTGGTATTCAATTAAGCTAATTTATTTTGCATAGCAATATGTGTTCATATTTCTTTTTGAAGGAAAATTGATTCATAAAGAAATACCTGGACACTGTAAGGGACACTGGAACCCTGGTGGTGGGTGTGGTGTGAAATATAGACTGAGATGCAATTTCAATATAGTTATTGGAATTTAGCATTATGAACTAAGGAAATAATAAATATCACTATAAGGAAAATTACTATAAAGAAAGAAAAAGACCTGAACATTCTGAAATAATTTGGAAGAAAAGAAAATTCTACAGTATGCAGATGCGTGTGCGCACACACACACACACACACACACACATCCACACATCCACAAAACTGTTTGCTGGTTTCTGTTTTGTCTCCCTTCAGTCTTTTTTTTCCACTCTGCAGCCTTGCTCAAATAACTTCATTGGCATTTATTACTCGGCTGAAATGACCATCTCAAAATTGCACCCAGATGTAGTGTGGGACCACTCATCAGACCACTCATGCCAGAACTTTGTCTGACTTTCTGACTTTGCAGAGTTGCTCTCATGCTCAAGTGAGAAAAGGGTATTTGAAGATGCCTGTGAACTGTAGTAAACTGTAAGTGTGAGTAGTTATTAAATCATTGCATGTGATGTCAAATGTCAAGATTTGTTTTATTTTGCTTTAGAAACAAAGTAATTTTTTTGGTTTTTAATTTTACCAAAATACATACATAGCACACTTTTGGAATTATTTAAGCCAGTCTTAGCCTTTGAAAGGCAAGTAACAATGCTTGGAATGAGAAAACGCGGTTCTAATACTTCTGATATTGAGCATGGCTTTGGAAAGAGAGATGGCTCTCACCCAGTTGAGAAATAAAAAAGATGCAATACCCATACAGACACACACAGAGACACACACATTGTAGTGATATTGTAAAAAAATTAGACTTTAAACTATTCATGCCAAAAGATAAATGAAAAAGAGTGAAAATACACCTGTTTTGACCAAGAAGTAAGTATACTTAGGTTAGTGCACTATGAGAATTTCCCTGTTTCATGACATATAGCAAACAACAGCTTACTGTGCTGTGAGGACTATTCAATTTTACAAATTGACTCATGGTTGCTGCAATTTGACTTCAGATTTCCAGAGAAGATGTGATGATGTGCAAGACAACTGCATTATGAGAGTGGGAACTGGGATTATGATGCCCTAGCCAGATTATAATGGGGATATTTCTGTGAGTGAAAAGCTAATAATACACTCTTATTCACTCTGGATGCTCAGTCATCAAAATGTAGTTTTCTCTCACCTTGAGGATAATTTTCCGATGTTTGATTTGCTAATTTTCACATTAATGTGTGACCACCCAAATTAAAGAAAGTCAGTATAGAAGGAAAAACAAGCAAAGATTTGCCTTCCCATGAGTCAGGTTTCAATACAATCCAGATGGAAACTCAAATGAGGGTAATTTAAGAAACAGACTGTTGAAAGTTTAGAGAAAACTCAAGAGATGGTGAAATTGTTAACACCCATAGTCCATAAAACATGAAGAACTGAAGCAGCCACTAGTATTTAGAAGGAGAGAGTTCTCTAGGGTTAAGAGGCTTTGAGTCAAAGGACACAGTCAGCCTGAGGAGAGGCTGATCCCAATGGGATCTGATCCAAATGGAATCTGGTTAATCCCAATGGGAAACAGGAAAAGAGGAGAATTCGTAGCTGTAATCTACACAGTTTGGCCTCCTGGTGGAAGTTAGAAAGGACAGATGGCAGATACTCTAAAACCTTTGATTTTAGTTTATTTAGCATCTAGCACAAAGCCAGATACATAGTAAATACTCCTAAAAATGAGTCAAATGAATTTATGTATCTATCACTGACCTAAACTGAGCACACTATCATATTTCATTTTTTCCTGGTTTCTTTGAGTTTCATGTAACAGACTGAGTAAAACATTATAATTTTAAGAGATTGATAGAAATTAATAATCTTATTCATCTAACTTTATAGACTCCTTTGTATTTTTCTAATAGTACTTACTATCTCCTACCTCATATGAAAAATACTGAATAGTTTTAGCTATCAAACTGTAAACTTTTTTCCTAAGGGTTTTAGCTATCAAACTGTAAACTTTTTTCCTAAGGGGAGCATACACTCATATACTCTCATATACATAACTTGGGTGCTTTGCTATGACTAGCACAGGGCTAATCATATTCATTTTCAGTAAAATTTACTGAAAGGCTTATAATCCTATCAGTCAATTATTAGGGCTATGCCATATTTTAATCATCTACATTTAATTTTCTGTCATTCATGTGATCTGAAATTCACTAACCACCTACTTTGTATCTAGCACTGACTAAGCACTTAGATTTCAAGGATGAGTAAGCAAGGTCCTCCCAGGGCTTGCATCAAAAGAGGAGAAAAATAAACTCGGTCATGACATGACTCAACATACTGAGGGAGTATTACAGACTGATACTTCTACTTGGCAGGGAGCAAGGGTGGAGAAAAGTAGGACACAGAGGGAGCTCAAAGCAGCAATATCTTACATAGATGCCTATTCTACATAGGCTCTGGAGGGATGAAATCAGGCTGTGTTACAAAGGGCCTTATGAAAAGAGGATGCATTGTCTTATATTTCAAATTGGATTCCTACAATATAAATACATCCAATTAATATTCAAAAGGTGTCCTGATTACTGAACATAACCAGTCACTGGAGCCAGAGAAGGAGAGACTAAGAAGCAAAGAAAGATATTAGAATTTGGGGAATGGAGCTTGTTGCTGACAAGAAAGCAAAAAAGATCAACTAAAAGATAATCTTCTGAAAAGAAGGGAGATTTAGTCATACTGAAATGAAATGTAAGGAGGTTGATGTAACTTAGGAGAAGAAAGCATGGACTGTTAGGAAGTAATTATAGGACATTCTGATTTCTTTGCTGATTATAACACATGTGAGGTAATGGGAAGAATGGTGTCTCTGCCACTTTCCCACATGGTTTTAGCAAGTTTCTTAATCTATTTGTGACTCAGTTAGTTTCTTAACCTGAGAAATATGGATAATGTTACTGGTCTCACAGGATTATTGGGACAATAATAGTGGGAGACAACTTGCTTAGTGCATAATATTGCTCAGCGTTACTGTAACCTTATCTCATTCTTGACATTTCTACTTTGGGAGAGGATTTAATGTCTTTAGCATCATATCACAAAACCACTCCTATTAACATCATCAGACCAAATGAAATGATTGTGAAGTCAAATTTCATAAATTTTCCTTAATGTTTACATTTGTGCATACAAGAAATGCTAACCTCTCATTCGAAGTTAGTGCTAGTTAGCTGAAACTCACTGTTTCAGTGATAAAGCAGTGGCATAGATGTGTTGAATAGGATTCTGGATCTCTGGTTATCTCTGAAAGGCTTATCAACTAATAAGAAATAATTTCTCACTGGACCTTTAAACCAGTAAAGATGTAGATGGCCCAGTAGATTTTATTTCTTTCCCACATAAGTTGAAGCGATTGCTTGGCTTTTGCTGAGGTTTCAACTCTAGACCCTAGCCTGACAGTTCATTCCTTTACTTTAATGACAATTCTTGTGCCAACTAAATATTATTGTTATATTCCTCTGTATTTCTAATAAAAAGAGACTCCACAATGAAGCATTTCAGAAAAGGATTTCTTTTCTACTTTTAGGCATATTTTCTATAGTTTGAGGAATATAATTAGAGATAATTATGACTTTTTATATAACAAATATATTGAAGTATATTCATAGGTTCCAAAATGTGAATCAGCAGCAGGAAAGAGGATATTAAAATGACCAAGTAAATTGATGTTGCTCATAAAATAGTTAAAGGAAATGTAGATTAAAAGCATGTCATCTCATATAGACATTAATGTTTATATGAAATTAAAAGGATATTAATATATTTATGTTTATATACATATATATAAGTTTATATATCCTTTGATAGATAGAACTCAGCCAGTTATAATTAAAAATAAAATATCCCTGTAAGAAGCTTTTGAGGTTATAGTTCCTCAAGTTATAATAAAAGCTCAGATAAGTAATGAACAGAATATGACATGGGATAGCTCAGCAATTAATCATTCTGTGCCTCATACCAAATTGTGTTATCCACTGAAAAAACAACTTAGTATGTCAAAATTTTATCCATTTTTCACTGTCTGCTACTGCATGAAATATTCAGTATTCAGGGAAACCTTGGTATAATGAAAAAATTCTTAAAAAGCTTTTATTTGATGAATATTGTAATCAAGATGAAAGAAATAAATGTTGTGCCAGTTTCTAAAACTGTAATACATCATCAAAAAATAACAACAAAAAGTTTCTCAAGCTAACTATACAATTTAAACCACTGACTCAACTTTAAAAGGAAGAATATATGGTAATCCCCACCAATATGAAAATAATTTTTAATAATATTATATAAAATAGTATTTCTGTATATTTAAATGGTACAGGGAAACTGATGGCACTTTAAACTACATATAATAATAATAAATAGGTGTCTATGTGGTGAATTTTGTTTTAAAAGTAAAATAAGTATTTATCCTGATAACACTTTACAGTGGACATACTGGAATTTTAACATGGACAGTACAAGTATATATTTTCCTGAATGGTTTCTACATCCAGAATACCTTTCTCTTTCCATATCCTCATGACCCTCAATGACTGCCCTCCCTTGTCTCCTCAAGCAAACGTTTCCTTTTTCTAACAATGACCTACATTATATTATATCTAATCTTTCAGTCTTATAGTAGAGCAGGGTGTTGCCATTTAGAACCAGATAATTTTTTTAATGGAAAGGTATAGGCAGGGATAAAGGTGAGTAGGCAGGCAGGAAGAGGATGAGGAGCAAATAGTTTATTTATTTTACTTGTTTATCCTAGTCCCTCTATCCTTGAGTCTTGAGTCTTGAACATGGGTCCTTGGGATATATGTGGACTATGTCCAGTGACCTTATCCACTATGCCACCAGGGTGTACTGAGCCAGATAACTTTTTGTTGTATGAAGCTGTTTTATGCAATGCAGGATGCTTAACAGTTTTTGTGGTCTCTGTCCACCAATAACATGATCATTCTCTGTCATGACAACTAAAGCTACTCAGGTAATAATCAAATGTCCCTGGGGGAACAGATGATGCAACTGGCATACATATCTTCCTGTTCATTGTTGAATATATGCCTCATTGAATGGCACTTTGTTCAGAGGTGAAGTTCAGTGAATATTTGCTAAGAGAATGCAGAATAAGAAGATATGTTAGTTCTGCAACATTTTGCTAGAGTAAAAAACATGTTATTCTTGTAAACTGAATTCTCAGTTTCACTTGAGGACTTGAGTATTGATATATCTATTTTGGAGTAGTTTATTTCCTAATATTTGGAATAGAAAGGAAAGAAGACAGTATTTTTCCAAATTGATAGATCTCATTTGAATGCTGTTTCATAAATTTCTAATGAGACTCAATCCCTTGTAGTTTTTTTTACTATAAAAAGATGACATCAATAATAAATAAAGGAGGAAAGCAAAGTGAAAATAGGAAAGGAGAAAGAACAAAAGGAGAAGGAAAGAATAAGTGAACAAGATGTAAGAGTTTTCTATACTTTTTAACTCATTTATGAAAAATCTGAATTTAAAATACTTTAAAGTTTAATTTGAAGATAGTGGAAAAATAATTGTCATTGTATTTTTCCCTTACATTTAATATCATAGTTAATTGTCTAATACTGATAAAAAAACAGTGAAGAAAAATGTGAGAAAAATTTAAAGAAAGGAAAAGAAGAAAATAGGGAAGATTTTATGAGACTAAGGTAAGTAAAATATGAATGCTTTAAAAGCACTCTAATTTTTGTAAAGGATCCTAAGTCTTATATAAAGCATATAGATTATTTAAATAATGACTCAACATAGCAATAATTCCCTCTATAGATTTTAAGGAAGAAATTAAGGAGCCAAATCATTTTGTTGTATTGATCATAAAGCAAAGGAAAAGTTGTAGAATTTTTTCCAAAAAACATTTAAATTGTTTTAAGTTGAATTCCATTAATGAGTTCTATATTCCTAACTTAAGAAATCATGAGAGAAGAAGCCCATTTAGTTGGAAATATTCATTCAGGATATTTGATCTTTTAACCTTATAATTAAGATGCTCCCCACTTTCCAACAATGTGACCCTGGATTTAGATTCCCCCAGAAGCAGAACCTGAGACAAGTATTCAAGTGTAAATTGTCTAGTGTGGAGGGATCCAATGAACCTTTGCTAAGACAGGGGTGATAAGAAAAGCAAAAACATGAGGAAGCCAAAAGAATGTTATCAAATCAGCCTTTGAAGGGAATTGACGCTTCATGTCACAGGGGAACTCTGGACTTTTGCAGAATAATACTCAAACTTAACCAACTCACACTTTCTTGGAATAAAACTACAATATATGATGTACTATATAACTATATGCAATTTGCAAAGTTCAGAAAACACTGAGGGATCATGGATAGGGGAATAATGCTTTGAATATTTCTGTATATATTGACAACACTTCATCAGCTCAACTCTTTTCTCCTATGACCAGCCCAGGATGTAACCTGAGTTTGCATATCACATTAAAATGAATATGTTTAATTCACACTGTAAGACTGCAAAGTGTTCAAGACAGGTCAAGCACCTACCTAGCGCCCACCTTGGCATCTTAATGTAGAAAAACACAATTTGTTTGCTTTTTTTTTGAGGCTCTCTTGTGAATGAAGTGTCCTCTTGATTTTCATTATTTCTATGTCTAATTTATTGTGTTCTAGAGTTTGAATCTGTATTTGGCTCTTTTTGATTCATACTGACATTTTTCAATATCCTCTCAGAAATGCCAGATCTTAAATGTATATAATTACTAAAATATAATACTAAGCCATAAAAAAATTTGAAAGAAGCATTTTTTTTAACAGTAATTTCCTAGAGCTTATGAATTGGGAACTTTGCCACATGAAACAGACACAGATTTTACATTGGAAATCAGGATTTGTGGTACTACTGTCATTTGGGGGAAGTTAACAAGATCAGCAAACACTAAATCTTTGGTAATGAGTTGAGGAGCACATCTAGGTATGGACATTCAAAACCAGATTTCTTAAATTAGAATCACCAGTAAGAGACAAACATTCCATTCAGTTTTACTGTTAAGCATATCCTGCTGCCACTGAAGTTACTTACAAAACTATACTTCATAAGTGCTGAAAAACCCTTAATCTTCTATTACATTATCCTCCATTTTTACTGATTCTTTAATTTAGTATAGTAAAATGTATTAATACTATTTATAATAATTGATATGCTAAATTTTATTTTATTTTTCAGTTTACTTTATTCTCACACCCAATGTGTTACTTACTCTGTGAAGTTTGAGTGTCTATGAATTTCTTTATCAAGGCATCAGTAACTTGGGTATAAAGACTGAGAGCATATCTCAGAGACTGAAGATCTGGGCTCTTCTCCAAGAAATTCTTTTTTAGGCCATTTCCTCCTGCATGAAAGTATTGCTAGAAAGAAAAAAAAAAAAAAACACAAGTAGAGAAATTTAGAAAGATGTGTTGGAGAGATTTGGTTGTTATAATAGTTATATTCAAATCAAATAATACAATATGATCTATTTCAAATAAGTATGAAGAAATAGTGCTGCCCGGTGCCCCTACTTTAAGTTATCACCATCTAATTCAGTTTCCTTCAATAGCTCTGAAATGATGCTCTGTATTGTAGACACAGATTCAGGAGGCTTTCCTTCTCATTCAAAAATTTAGTTAAGCAAATGGGATCACATGAAGATGAGGTGATCAGAGTGCTTATATATTGACAGATTCAGTAAATAATTGCCAACTTGGCTATCTATTGACTTCTGTTTTTGGAGCATGAAAAAAACACCCAGGATTATAAATTTTACAAGGGAGGTAGCTCTTGATTACATGTGGTCTAGACACTGATTTGTGAATCTAGGCCATATACCTACTAATTCATCTTTCCCAAGCTCTACTCACACAATGGTATACTGGCCAACCTGAAGATGCAGAGAGGTCCTTGGAAATCCAATATCCCCTAACTTTGTGTCTAATAAACGTAATAAAACATACATTTTTCTTTTTGTGCTCTTGTCATTCATTACACTCAAAACATCGTGATATTTATAGGTAAGATATAGAGAAGACAGACACTCTTTGGCAATAAGGATGGTCATTGAGCTGTGTTATTTAGTGTTTTACCTGCTGCAATTATTATGCACAGACATCTCCCCGGAAGACAGCATATCTGGAGATAGGTGATAGAACTAAGAATTTCCACCCCCACCAACCATTGTTAGATGAGAATATATTTTGGACAAATCGTTCTCTTTCTCCACCCTCAATCCCTCTCTCCTTCCCTCCATTCCTTCCTCTTTCCCTCCTTCCTTTCTTTCCTCCCTCCCCTCCTACCCCATGGTAATAATGCTAAAGTCCACATTCACTGCAACCTAGCCCACAATGATCTGTGATCCTTAAAAAAGGAAATATTTTCAAAAAGTTCAACAAATGATTCTGATACACTCTCCTATATGGGTATATATCATCCCTCTATTTTACTCCTGAAACATTTCTGAAGTAAAAGAATTCAACGAACTGAAAAACTATAATTATCTAAGTTTTTGTTTCTGTCCTATTCAAGGGGAGGTGTAAAACTGTATTCTTGGCACTCATTGTTATCTGAGTTGAATGCAAATTAGAAAAGATTCCGGGCATAGACCAGAGGAAGTAAACACTAGGGTATGATTTGAAGACAGATTGTTACTGAGGCAGATACCTTCAAGAAGAAAAACCTTAAAATCCATTTACTGAGTCTCACTGGGTGCACTGAGAAATGGTGGCAAAAACTGTTCTTTCACAGTGTATATGCAGTAGTAGGGGTGTAACATTTATAAGGATGATCACAGTTTTTATTGTCGTTTTTAGCCCCTTGCTCTCTCTGACAGCACTGGTGGTGGGAATCTGCCTTCTTGCCTGTTCTATCTCCCTCTCTGCCTTACTAAATATTTACTAAGCCTGCATCATGGGTCAGGTCTTTTGCTGAATGCTAAGGTTATGAAGCAAAAGAGGCTCAGAGGTAGTTCTCAAGGAATTATCATCTAGTAGGGCATGTAAGAAAATGTCAACATATGACTCCAATGATATATTGCAGGTACAAGAAAAACAATTTGAAATACAGATAATGGGGGAGATGGCCATTTCTACTGGCAATAGTAAAGCCTTTGTTTTTGTCAGAAATACTATTTTTGACTTCAGCAAGCACTAGATAATCCACTAAATTGCATTAGAGAAAAAGAGCCATCTCACTAAGAAGCAAGGGAATGCCAGGAGTGCCAACATTATTTAGAATTGAGGCCTTTTTTTGTTGTTGTTCTTACAACACATTTCTTCGGTATTGTTTAAAATCCATTGTTTTGCAACAATCATTCTATTCTCTTCAGTAAGCTAGTGCTGCTTAGAAGTTTTGAATTGCCTCTCAGCAGTGGAGGGCCTAGAGAAGTTATGAGGTGACATGTACTTTTAAAGCCTTTAGGAGTACAGTGCTTTTTAATCTATTAAAGGCTCTGAGATCCACTGTGGTAAGATATCTGTTGAATCTTTCATTAATATATTTGGTTCTTAAAATTATTTGACTATATATTTGACCTATCATACAGGGTATCTATTAATGCCTTTGGGGATACAATTTTTCCATGGATTATGATTTAAGAAAACTCAGGCTAGAAGAATATGACTGAATTCATATAATTGAGATGCTTTTGAGGGTCTAGAAGGTGTCATGGAAGATAGAAATTAGAGTTTGGCTATGAAAGCATAAATTATGTATTTGTCCTTGAATCCCTTATCATTACATATTTTTCAGAAGAACCATTTTTACTACTAAACCACTATTTTGTAGGCCTCTAGAGCATGATGAACTAATCATGAAGCAAAAATAAAGAAAAGATTTGAGTTTGCTTCTGATTAAGGCCTCAGGGTCTCCTTAGAGTTTTAGGATATGAGAGAGAATTGTCTTAGGAGTATTATGAATCATTCTTCTAAAGGTTCTAGTAGAATAGTAAGTGAAAAGGTGAAGATTCATACTGGCTGTAAGGATGCCTTTGTCTTTTGAGTGCTTTGTATAAAGGAGATATTGGAAAACAACTCATGACAAAAAGCAGCAATGTTAGGAGAGAAAATAAGTTGCAAGACACTCTGAAAAGGTTCCACTCAGGGAAGGGACAAAGGACACATGCCACAGGTAACTCACTCAAAGAATGATGGGAATGATTTCTAGGGGTACGTAATGCACACTAATGAAAATGCTACCTATGTGAGGCTTTCATACAATGTTCAAAACCTGGCCACAGCTGCTCAGAGCATGGTCATTTTATATAACTGGCCCAGGTCATCAGTAGAAAGGGACCACTGTTATTACCTGCTCCTTGGCATTCAGAGATTTCAGTTTTGACATTTGCTAGAGCCCCTGAAGTAATAGGAGAGTAAAATTTGTGCAGGCTCAGGTTTGAAGGATATAAATATGGGATGATGAGTAATAAGGGAGTGTCTCAGCTATTAAACAAAATCCTCTATCCATAACTCAGCAACTTAGCTGATTTCCCTTCAGTATAGAAAACATTTTGTGGGGGAACTATATTGATAAAGAGGAATTTGTGAAAGTGGGATGTTTAAGCCTTCTGGATTGTTCCCTTATGCATGTGAAAAGTGGATTATTTTCCAGTTGTTCTAAAAAATGTGGCTATGTTTCTTATTGTTCCTTTGTAACCTGCATTAATCCAGAACCTTCAGTTTGATCTGTTCACATGTTTTACTCCGATTGGTAAAAATAACAGTAAAAAAAAGGCAAGCTAGCATGTTGGAACAGTTCATCTCCTCTTCATTCAAAAAAGGACTTTTCAATCTGAGGATCTTGGAGAAGTTGGCTGTTTAGTGCGGTGAAGGATCAGGATGTCAGCTGGGTGACATTTACTTTATTGTGGCCCTGTACTGGCTGACAGTTTTAGGAGGACAAAGGTAGAAAGCATGGTTTTTGAATGTGTATTTGACTCAAAGATTGAAGTTAAGAGATTGGATGACAGAATTTAGCTTCAGAAAGGTTTTAGCAGTCTGCAATTGTGGGTCAACCATTATAGGATAAAATGACAGAGAGAAAAGGAAAAGACCTGTATTCATGACATAAGGTTTACTGAAATGCACAGAATGGGGTGACTCGGCTTAACATCAGTAAATTTTAAAAGCCAAAGAACTTCATTTTCTCTGAAGTTCAACATGATTTAATAAGTGATGGGGCAGATATTGAAGCTAATGAAATCTCGTCATACTCTAATATAGATAGGTCAAGACAAAGTGTGTGCTACAGCAACAACATTCTCTACTGGGTAGGGGTATATGTAGAATATTACATTTACGGAATCATCCATTCTTAAGCTTCATCATTTATAATAAATATAAAAAATGTGGATGGTACCCAGAGGTAGGTGAACAGACTTTTGTAAGTTCTAGGAGTCATATTATTCAATAAAAGACTGCAGTTTACTTGGGGCAGCTTGACAGTTTTCTTCCATATATGAATGACTATCACATGGGAAAGGAAATACAATTATTTTAGTACTTTCAAAGGACAGAAGGGGCATCAATGCAAAGCTAGAAGTATGAGGGTAGCAGATATTGGTTCAATATAAAGATAACCTTTTTAATAAGTACATCTTATATTGACGCTACTACTTTTGAATTTGTGAGATCCCAATATTGACCATAGTTAAGTGATGGTCAGTTGACCATGGGCCAACAAAATGTAGATGGCATCTCTCTATAAGAGCAGGAGTGGGGAGATGGTACATTATGTTTCCAATTCTGAGATTTTATAATTCTATTCATCTTTTTTGACTATGTTCTTTTTGACATGCTAGAAAAAAGATGTAATTCTTCATCTTTGCTCTATGCAATGTGATTTTTGCATAGATTGTTTAACCTTCAGAGTATTAGTTCATTCATTTGGTGAATAGGAGTAGAAATATCCATCCTGCCTGATTGTGCTGTTGTAAAAATGAGGTGAATGACTTTATCTTAAAGTATTGTGACCTCTAGAGTTATTTCCACTTGAAGTAAAATATATGTAATTGGAATAAATACCCAAATTCTAGCCCTGAATTTTTTCCTAAGCACCAGTCTTTGTCTGCAGTAGTTCACTAGAAATTTATTTCCATGTTCCTCCATCTTATTTATATCAATAGGAAAACAGCCCTCCTGCCTGATTTGCCATTTTTCTCAGGACTCATGTTTTCTCAGTCACTTGACTGAAACCTGAAAGTCATTCTGAGAAACTTGCTCACTTCTGCCCAATTTCAGTTGCCAAGTTCCAGGGACTGTCATTTCTTTAATCACTCATATCAATCTTTCACTTCTTCTATTCCAAGGCCACTGCCCTGGTAATAGTCCTCATTAAATAACTGTAACTGATCTTTCACTATAGTTTTGAGTTATCCAATCCATTTTGTATATTCCTATAAGATTGTCATTGCTAAAATGACGCATCCCATATATTTTCAAGTCATCCATGACTCCTCTTTGGTAGAATAATTTGAGGGTGCAAAAGGACCATGATACATTGAACTCACACATTTCCAGTAGCATCATTGTATGCTGATTCACTATGCAAACCTCCAGTTAAATGCAGTCTAGACCACAGCATAGTCTGGTCACTGATACTCAGCCCTATTGGCTTGCACCTTTCCAGGGTGAAATCTTTTCTCTAGTTATGTTCATGTCATGAGTCTTCCCCTCCAAAAAATATTGTCTTTCTTAGCGAGGCTATGAAATCTTGCTTGTTTTACAAGACCATTTCTTTGGTTTTTCTTCATCTCCTCAGTTCATAGCAGTTGCCCACTGCTCTAAATCCTTATTACTCTATCTATTAGCATCAGTATCACCCTGTTCTCTGCCTTACTTAACAGACAGCATTTTAAATATTTTCATGTGCCTCTCTCATCTTTTAATCTAAGTTAGACATTCCTTAAGAAAAGGAATAGCACTTATTCTTAGAATGGAGTCTCAGGGAACACTGAACAATCTCAGGGAGTTTATGACCTACTAGTGAGAAGACACTATGCCCAGAAAAATCAAAATGCCAGTGGAAAAAACCTTAGGTAATTAATCTAGTGCTTTGGGGGGAAAGAGTCAGATTTAATAGCTAACTTCGTTGAGAAGGAATGAAGGACTTATTTCAGCAGAAGGAAAAGAACTTGCTGAAGTAGAGGATATGTGATCTTGGAGTAGAAAGAACCTCCTCAGGCCTCAGAAAATATTATAAGTAATATGTGAAGAGCTTTCTATATGACAGGAGATGCTTTAGTTATTTTAAATGTTATGATTCATATAATTATCTGACAATAATCCCTATTACTATTACTATTCCCAAAGGAGAGGACAAAAAAACATGCACATTAGTTTCTCTCTCTTAATTACCACTATCATGATACTCTACTTGCCAGTGGTAAAATAGTTGCACATATTTCATTTACATTTGTATTCACATCCATTTTCTGATATTTGTAAACACCCACTCTGTACACTGACCTCACTAATGTAAGGGTAGGTGATGGGGAACATGACTATTACCTATGAATGGAGGTTGTGAAACTGCAAAAAAGTAAAGCACTTCAGATCTGTTGTGATTTGTGGGAAAAAGATAGTGCTGCTAAATTAAAAACAAGGATAAGTATTGTCTTCAGGTTCAGAAAGCTATTCCTTTTATAATTTCAACGGAACTCTAACTTCTTCTAATTCTCCATATTTGTCATATATTGTAAGATCTTTGACGATCTATTTTTACCAAGTAATGAGAACATGCTAACGTTTCTTTACACATTTGCAAGAAGTTACTTTTTGACATACTATTTTGGTAGAAATTTCCCATCATCATTCTCTTTTTTTTAATACCTGTGTCATACTTTTGGAAAATTCATGTAAAATTTATTTTGTCAACTTAGATATAGTCATAACCTTCCTTTAATAGCTGAGGTTTACATTTTAAAAGAAATTATTTTTATTTAAAATTTATTTCCTACCACAACTAGTGTCCTCTTTTTTTTTAACTCTGAATCAAAATATGCTCCGCCTGACTTTTACCAACAAATTTAACTTCCAATTCCTCACCTGAAAGTTTAAATCTCAGTATTTTGACTCCAACCAAATGTTATTTTATTCCCTAAGATACTTAACCTGTCATAATCTGTTATTTGGAGTTTTCAGGCTAATTCACCATCCTTACATTTCACTTATGCTTTTCTCTAAGCCTATAATGATTCTGCCCTGCTATTTCTCAATTCATCTTCCAAATCCTAGAACTTACCTCTCCAGAAAGCTTTCCCCTAGATACACACAGAGCATTTATAACACTCTCTGCACTGCCTAGCACTTTTCTGCAACTCTTTTTATCAATTGTAGATGTTTTTGTTCACAAGTAAAAAGTAAGACCGCTCTTTCCTCGCAGTCACCTTATCATTGTTTACCGTATTTCCTACATACAGTAGGCTCTCAACTGGTGAAATTTTGAATTGCAATTTGACAAGATAAGTAGATTTTTTAAGAGGAAGGAAGGAAGGAAGGAAGGAAAGGAGAGAAGGAATAAACATAATTATTTATTTATTTTGGTTTTTCCCCCTCAAACCCAGACTTGGCTTTACATGGTTGACACGCCAGCCATCTCAGTTGCCTGAGACACAAAAGCACACCCCAAAATAAAGTAATTAAATAACATTTTATTTTTCTTCCCACTGGCCCTGTGTATCAAATCTAGGTCCATGGCTTTCAGTCTGAGCCTCAGCTGTCTGAACCACAGAGTGGGAAATCACTAGGTTGTACTTTCTGTCTTTCATTTTATTCTTCCCATGAAGACTAGGCTTTAAAACAATTCTTATGATAAAATGATATTCAAAATCTGGCACTAAAATTTCCTCATGAACAATGTAGCAGGGTGGTCTAGGATCTCAGTCATGGTAATACCCTTGTATGTATAACATCACATATCCTGTTATTTTTCTGGCATTCTGAGTATCAGAAATTAAATTATCTATAATTAAATATGAAAGTAATCAGCAAATTTCAAAGCTATAATTAAATAGATATTTAGTTCAAATTCTCTTTAATATCAGTATGTTCAGATTTCTAGATGACCCCAATCCACATGCTTATTCTTTTGAGACATTTCTTTATTGACTACATGATGTCAAATATATCCACAACATATATCACAGAATGTCATGTTCAAGTCCAAGTAACAAGTGTTCCAGGAGAATATGGAAGGGTGAGAAGAATAAAGTTTTTAAAAATCATAAAGCTACTTGAGGATTTTTCAAGATTTAAGAACTTCCTTAAGTCTTTGGATTTATGATTAGGTCAAGACTACCTATATGCTGGGTAAAGTTTTTCTGTTTCTGTTTGAAAAATACCCATTTTTCAAAAGCTACACATTTCAGGGAATCCCAAGGCAGTCCTGAGTTTTCCTGAGATATGGGTCTGAGACCCAGAAGCCCAAGTAGGAAGCCTCCAAACCAGAGTTTCCCTTTTGACCTCTCCATGAGTTCACACATGTGGATTAAGTTGCTCATCTTCCTCATAGATGTCAACCTTTCTATTGTAATTTCCAAACAGGAAATTTGACTGTGTTGGCTGAATGGAATGTCTCAATATTCAACCGTGCTAACTGCAGCAAATCATTATATTTTCTGTTCTTTATACATATTTTACACTTCTGATTTTTAATTTTACTACTTAAAACTTAGATTATGTGTGATAACATCCAACAAAAACTTTTATATTTCAGAGTTAATATTTTCATTAATACTTAGATAAATATTTTTAATTATTTTAAATAATTAAAAAATAACCAAAACAATTGAAATATTGTATAGCAATATGCAAAGAACAAATATTTCTAAAGAAATATTATCCATTTTGGCCTGCTACATTTAACCTATACTTATACTTTACCTATGCCTATACTCAACATTTAGTGAAATAATATAACAGAAACTAGAACACTGACTAAAGATTTGGGAGTTCTTTCTCAGCTCTGCCAATTTTGTATGGCCTAGAAAAATGACTTAAACTCCTGTATCTTCCATTTTCTCATCTGCTAAATGTAAATTACCACTGTTGATATCCAGGACACTTATTAAGGATCAGACAAGATCGTACATGTACATGAAAAGATATTTTTGAAACATGCAGAACACCATTGCAGTCTATATTCTACAAATTTCATAGCATTCCCCTTCTTTGCTTCTTACTGTCTCACTCCAGTTTATTTAAATGGAGGTAAAGTAGAATTATGGATCATCTCTTTGGTAGTCTTTGGGAGTTAGCTTGTGTGGTACCTGCTGTGTCAGTCTAAGAACATCTTTAGTTTGAGGACTCTGCTTGTTCTCTAGTATTTTCTGGCCTCCAGGAAGATACTGAATTGACAGCTCTTGGGGCTACAATTCTCTTTTAAGTCTTATTTCTCCTTCTCCTAAATTCCTTTGTAGTCAATATTTGGTACTTAGTAGGATAGTCAGTTGAAGCAAATCTCACAAGTAGAGAGAAAAGATGAAGGGAGTCCCAATAAACTGGTAACAAAGGCATTAAAATAAACATCAGAAGAATGCTTTTGGCAGGTGGGAAGACCAGAGTAACAAGAGAGTCTCCAAACAGACACAAGAAGTCTAGACTGGAAACCCCTTAGAAAGGGTTGACATTACCAAAGTTAGGAAATGGGGGCCCAGAGGTCCAACCTTAAGCTCTGAGTCTCAGGAGGACCAGGGTCAGACTCCAGTCCTAGAGGGATAAGATAATGAAATGGACCTGCTTATTGGATCTTGGCCAAAAGTCAGTAGTTTTTGGTTTGCTTTTTGTTTTTGTTTGATTATGAAGAGACTGACAAGTTATTGAAGATTGAGTCTAGATTAAGAAGTCGTTACAAATAATCTGGATAGGAAGATGGTATAGTTAAACTTCCAAGACATAGATCAGGGTGATTGCTAAGAATTAGGTTTGTCCCAGAATTTGGGCAGAACTCAGCCTGCAGGGGAAGGTCATAGGCCACCACCAAAAAGCAAAAGAGAAGTGTTAGGTATGAGGAATGAAACCAGATCGTTCATTTCACTGAATGTCAGTCCCTATTTTCACAAACACATTTTCCTTCTTCTCTTAAAGTCGTGTGTTAACCAAACAAAATCTATGAAGTTCTGATTTCAGACTTCAGAATTTTAATTTTTTTCCTCTTCATGGTGTATGTCAGAGACCTTATTAATTTACTAGATTTCCCTATATGCAGTCATTAGTGCTGCTCTAAATTCAAAGGTCAGTCATTTTAATTCATGATTCTGAAAACATTTTTAAAAAGAAGTGGTTTTGCATATTCTTGCATTTCATTTTCATCTCAAAATTTTTCTTACAAAACTTCTATAGTTCCAGAAATTAAAGTTACTACATCTTCAGAAACTGTAATATTTCTGCCTAAATTCACACTCCCCCATTTTCACGTGGTGTCACAAAATTCTCACCTCTCAACTTTCATTTTACAGTTTTTGACATTGAAACAGAATCTGGATCATTAAATGCTGAAACAGTAAAACAAAAGCCATGAGTTAACAGTTTTGTCAAGTTTTCCAATTGTTACCCAAGTAGCATTCTGTTATAATGACTAGCATTGAAATGTTCCTTTCCACATAGTGAGACCAGTCAATGTTCTAAAAATGGCCCATGGTAGCTAACAGGTCTTTGTTACACTGTTTACATGTTGTGATTAATAGATGCTTTCCTCAGTGACTTGTGGAGACACTGGGCATGGTTTAAATTTAGGAAATAAAATTAACTTCCCTCTTTAATACACTTCACATACAAGTATAATAATTGATGTATATTAATATATAAATATTAAAAATAACTTATAAAGTTACATTTTGAAATATGCCTGCAATAACTTTTGGTCAAATTTTGTTTATGCAAAATGGATGCACACAACACAATGCCTCTGGATATTCAGTAGAAAATTAAATTATTGTAATCACGAAGATGGAAAATTGATCTTTTAAAACTGATTTTAACAAGCACAAACAACATAAAAAGAAATTCGGTTAACTCCAAATCCCCTGAAGCATCTGCTCAGGGTTTTGAGGTACATCTTTCTTTTAGAACATATGGTAACAATAGAGGTTTCACACAGTTTCTAGAGATAGACAAAGGAATCAAGTATAAGAGCAGACTACTATGGACATAATAAGGACATAGAGTGGGCTAAATCTGATACGCCCTAAAACTGTTTACTGTATCCATAGACAACACAGCTATACAGACATGCATCGGGGGTATCTTTCACATCAGGCTCAGAGAGGTTTCTGGATGCATACCCCGGGCTACCATAGGCTTACCTTGATGGTAGCTAGGACCACCTCCATTATAGTGCACTGTCTTGGGGTTAGACCTTTGGCATCCTCTCGAATCATATGCTCCTGGAAAATAGGTTAACAAATGCTTAAAATAACCAGTCTGTTTATTTAGCTACTATTTGCGAGCAAAGTTATGTACAATCCCCACATACAAACATTTCCTATTTAAAATATTTTACTCATCTGAAGACATGTTAGATGAGATATTGTAATATCTTTAAAAAATATTCATTTTTGCCAAGAGATGCTATATGTTTAAAGAGTGGTACATTGATTCATCTGTGACTATTCACTTGTAAGTTAATGTTATTAAAAAAATAGAAACCTGGAAAATGTCAAAGATTTTTCAACTTAATTCCTTGCTTTATGTTCTGCCATAACAAGAAAGTCAACAATGAAAGGGATTTAAAAGTTGAATTTTAACTTCTATGACTTCTTTAACTCCTCTCTATTGATAAGGTCAATGTTGAGTATACTGACTTCAATATATTCTCTTTCTTAAATTCCCTTAGTACTTGGTAATTACTAGGAAAAGCCCCAAAGAATTCACTGAATGTGGCTCTGGAAATTTTTAATATTTTAAAAACATTTTTTCAATGTTTTAGAATTGAATTAGAACTGATTTTCATAATTTACAGTAAATTTCCCTCATTGTTTACTGTGGATGTTTTCAACCCACCATTCAAAGCTTATTTAGTGAAATGATGAGAACTGAAAGTAGAGAAAATAGAAATTGTCTAAGAGGAAAGAAAAACTGAAAACTTCCTCACCCACCAAACTAATACAATCTCCATGAATACTCATCAGTATATACTCATATACTCATCAATACCCCACAAAGTTTACTGAGTGCTTGCTATATACCAATACTGTTCTAGGTGATTGAAGTATATTGTTCAACAAAAGAAAGACTTTTTGTTTTCCTGGTGCTTTTATTCCAACTTATATGGGTACCTTGGTGTGAATCAAAGGAAATGCCCATATATGTGGTCACAGATCTAAGAATTCATAGCTTGATTAATGGATCACATCCTTTTGTCAGTATTCAAAGGTTCATCTTTTTCTATGGGGCAGAGCTCCACACCAGCACATATGGCTTGATGAGTAGAGCGTGGACTGACTTTTGCCTTCATTTGCTCCCTTAGCTGAGCACATTTTTGCAATGCACACACTATACAATTATACTCGTTGGCTTCTATTCCAGTGTATTACTAACTTCTATTCCAGTGTATCACCTATGAAGTACTCAGTATATTTTGGTAACTGAATTGTACTTTTTTCATATATCTTGTAGGGTTCAATATCCTTAAATACTATTGATAACTTGGTATAATGATCCCTGAATCCATGGTATACACTTATTCATCTCACTGAATCTTTCTCTGATACAGGAATTTCAGCTCAAATACATCTATTTAATATGTTTTAAATATGAATATTAAATATTCTCTCATACTCAAAGAATAATGGGAATATTTTCTGAATTATAAAGAGGTCTGCTTTAGGGAAAGTAAATGCAAATATTTTATATTAGTAAATCCATGGCTTCATCAATATTCACTGGCTTTCATTATTTTTTAATAGATACTAATATAGCTGTTGCTGCTAAAATGTCATTCTTGCTAGGAATCATTTCATAGGATTTAGCAATAGTTCTTTCAAATAAGGGAGTTTCTGAAAGAGGCAAGCAATGAGTTATGCACAGTGAGTTACAGTTTGCTTATAGTAAAACAGTCTCAGATGTATTATCATTAATTGGTTCTAAGATTGTATTATTTTTCATGTAGATTTTTCATTTAAAAAATATACCAAAAGTCTGATACCATTAAATTGTAATAAGTTGGGCATATATCATATGCATACATTATGAAGTTCCAGAACATGAAGTAACAGACTGTGGCAAACTGCTGAATAGGTACTTGTTCAAAGACTTAATCAAATTAATCACTAAATCATAGCCAAATGCATATAAATAATTAGGTCTCTGCTGTTCTATTTTCCTTGATCATGAGTTCTTTCAGGTAAGATAGTTATTTGTTTGTATTTCATTATAGAATATCTGAATTCATCTACCAGTATAATTATTACAAATAGCACTTTTCCAGTAAATCAAATATGCTCTGAAACTAATCCATACAACTGTGTAAGACCCATGGTTTAAGCAAAAAAAATAAAAACATTGGAAGTGACATTTTGGTAAATATGGGCAAGACTTTGGTGTAAAGTTCGAAATTCTGAATTCTGATTGGAGTTTTAATTTTTTTACATGAAATTGTAGAGGTCTTATTGCTCTGTATTGAAATAATAATGGATAAATGAACTAATAATTAAAAAAATCCATGACCAATGGTAGAAAAAGATGATCCAGAACTAAGTTATTTTTCTATTTCTAGTTATCACATTATATCAGTGTTGATGAAGAATGATTTTAACCTTGTATTCATAATTTGCTTTTCATTTATTACAGTCAAATCACTGAATTGAAGAAATTAAAGCTGCAAAGGAAACTAAAGTGTTATATTTTCTGTGGTTTCTGGTTTTACTCAACTAGCATGCATATACTCTGTGGGGAACTAGGTTCTATTCTAATCAGAGAGTACAATATTTGAACAGGATTTGACTGCACACCTATCTCAGGGCTGGGTATGTGAGTTCACCTAAATAATATGTGTCACTCCCTAGGCTGCAGTGATTGCTTTCTGAATAGTGAGAGCACTACATCAGAGGCAATGATTACCAAGAGATTTTGCTCTACTTTCTTGCAACAGGATAGATGTTCTTTTCTAAAAGATATCAAAGTTCAAAGGATGTTAGATATAGAGCAGAGAAGACCGTCTTACATTGGGATGGGAAGTCTGTTACTGCAATGTCGGAAAGAGTAGAGTTGGGAGATAGTAACTGGATTTTACAACATTATCTGAGTTCTAATCAAGCAGAGATGGAAACCAGAGTTATCCCAGACTGTATTCTATGTAGCAATAAATTCACTCTCTGTTACTGTTACTCTGACTTTATATTTCTTGGAACAGAATCAGTTGTAGCTGATACAGCATTTAACTCAGGACACTCCAAGAGATGGAGTTTGTTTTTCAATATGCTTGATGTCTGACTAGAACCATTTGTTTAAGTTTATGCTGCTTTACATTCATGGCTTTGTGTGAGAAAATTTACTGCTATTTAAATCAATTTTTGAAAGTAGGCACTAGAAATCTTAGGGGATTAATAAGGGGGATTGAAAAAGGGATAGAGATTTAAGATTCAAAATAATAGTTTAGCAATGACATTTACACCTCCTTCCTTCCCTCCCATCAACACCAATGAACACAAATGAGAAACAATTTTAGATAGTAATCCTGTCTTCTAAAAGGATTACTAACTTTATTTTTTTCTTTTTGAGGAAGGGAATAATGTAGCTAATAAAAGAGAGTCCTGAAATAGTAGGTACTTATTTTATCTTAGTAGTTATAGCATCCAATGGATTATCTTCCCCTGTGTTGTGCGCACAAAAACCCCCCACTAATAACAAATTCTGAGTTGCTGGCTTGGAGGAAGCAAAATAACCCTCTCTGTAAGCATAAGGTAATATACTCTTTATGGTCACTAGGCAAGAAAAATGTATGTCATCACATTTATCCTCAGAAAACTCCTATAAAACACGTGTCAACATTTACTACATTTTTTAGATTCTAAATATGAAGATTAAAAAGGTAAAATACTTGGGCCAGTGTCACACAGTTGGATGTAGTTGAAGTAAATGTTGAGCCCAGGTCTTCTGTGTCTGAAACCCATGCCCAAAATACACTGTATAGTGATAGATATAAAGGGAATAAAAACAGCATACATCTCAACTATAGGTACAATATTGAGTTTTATCAATAAATGAATGACTAAAGTATGGTGTATATATAATATTATGGAATATTATTCATACTTAAAGAAAAAGAAATCCTTCCATATGCAATGACACAGATGAAGCTGGAGGACATTATGCTAGTAAAATAATCAGTTATGGAAGTACAATGTGTATGTTATGTAGTTTAATCAGAATCTGGAATTCCCTGTACAACTCCGAAGTCTTGTGGATTTCAAATAATTAGGGGTAGGATCATTTAGTCAATGACTCTCACATATAGTGAGGTTGTTTCCGTTGACAATTTCAAAGTCTGCTTTGATGAGTTTCATCTTCCCATTCTAGGTTCTAGCCTTTAGACTTCTCTAGAATTGACTGAGTTTTTATGAAGTGTTCCATTTTACCTTCATTCATAGTAAATCAGTTTAGTATATGAAAGAAAATATACTCTAATTCATTCCTAAAACAGTAATTCTAAATGCTAAAAAACAAAGTAAAAAATCCCCAGTTGCCCTACCAACTGGAAATTATGAGAAATATGAGGGAAATAAAGAAAACAGTAGAATTCAATCTCTGGCTTTGACCTGACTGATCTCTAAAGCAGATTGTGAGATCACAGACACACATGTAAGTACTGCTACACAAGTTACCATTATTAGTAGGTTTTTTGAAGAATGTAGTTATCTCATTATTTTTCACATTTCTTTATTCTATTACCTTCAGTTTGGATAATTGTCCAAGATCTTTAGCTGCGATGAAAATCATCTGTGGTCCCTAGAGAAATGCGTAGAAAAACAGAAAGAAGATTTAATCTTAACATCTTTAGACTAGTCACAGTAGTAATGTGATCAATAGAGAAACTGCTTTATTTCCCTTATTACAGTTTTGACTTTAATGCCAGAGGCCCTTCCTTACTTGGTTTATTTTACAATTTGAGTCAAAGATATATGGTACTGCTGGCAATGTAATTGTCCTCACAATACCTCACTTCTGAAGTCCTCAGCTTGAGTTATCGAATAGGTTGATGCTAATGTGGCCAGCAACCCTTTGAGTCTTTAATAAAGCATATAGATTAAGTCAGTGATCTTTAACTTTTATTTATTTATAGCAGAGGCAATACCCTTAACTCCAATTCCTTTCCCCCAAAATAAATCTATGCAAAACTTCAAGGTAGAGAGCTAAAGCTGTTTGTCCTGAAATGCTGTCAATCTATCAATTACCTGCCCTTTTTAGAGACTTTTCCTAGACATTTAGGTGCCTGGGAAGAGTTTGAAAAACACTGGAATAAGCCACATGAAGTATTACTACAATGTTTGTTGGCAAATGTGACTGGAAAATATTTGGTCAAATAATTTAGCTAAGTTCATTAGTAGCCTAGAATATTTTCACAACAGGGAAATCACCTACTCCAGAGTAATGTTCTTTTTTTTTTTTTTAGCAGATCCTATATGTTTTTTGAAATTAAAGATTACAAGGTTCATTAGAACAATAATCATGTTCCACGTATAATTTTATATTTATCTTCAATACCCAGTATAGTGCCTAGTATGTAGTAGAATCTCAATGAACATGCGTTGAAAGAATGAATGACTGAATAAATGCTACAGCTTTATAGTTGTGATCTCGATGCTACGAAATATGAGGTGATGGTAAGTTTTCCCAGGAAAGACCTTATTTCAAAAATAAAATGATTTACATCATTTCATCTATAATATAATATACGCATTCTTGAAAAATGCCATACTCCGCAATACAGTAGGGTTAGTAGGGATTATGGGGGAAATAACAGTGGGCAGTGCAGCAAAGAGCCCATTTTGTTACTGAAAAACAGCAAGTGTTTGTTGAAAGTAATTTGGACAGCTTACAGGAAGCTCATGGAAGCTGGCTGGATGCCTGGGGAGCTATTAAACACAAACAAACAAAAACAACTGTGTATTGAGACAATATTTACAGGTGGAGTCTGAGCAGAAGGGAAGGTAGCTGCCATTTGTGAGAGCCATGCACAGTACAACTTTCTGAATCAATGTACAAATATGAAGTCACTTCCCTACCCCGACCCTTTCTTCATAGAGATGAAAAGTTTTCTTTCCTTTTCTACTGAAGTTTATAGCTCTTCGATTACCTTCTCAAGTCTCTCACCTAGGAAAATTTTCCAACTCAACCCAGATTATACTGACATCATTCCCCCATTGATAGCTGACTAGATAATAGCTAACTAGTGTTACAGGAATGTATTATGTATTATAAAAAATACATGGTGGAGGGGTATGTGTGTGTGTATATGTGTGTCTATGCTTATATGTGAGATTTGTTTATCCATATATGTAGGTTATAAATGATTATGCTATTCACATTTATGTCATTAAGCAATACTCAAATTAATTTATATTTTATCACTTCTATCATTAAATCATTAAAAAACATGATATGCATCTTTGTATCTTGGAAGACATTGTGAAACATTTTTCAAACATATAATTTTACTGGATATATATGAACTAAGCCTGCATTATTAATGGCTTCAACACACAGTTTAGTTTATAGTTCTTATTTGTATCAGCGTGTCTTCTTCAGCGATGAAAAAGAATTCTCCACAACAGGTGCTTAAGATTATTTTTTTCCTTGCTTGGCTTAGGACCTATAAACTCAAATACACCTGACCGTTGTCTACCTTTGCAGGTGATTGAACTTTGTTTCTTTTTGTTTAATTCACTGTGTAAATGCATGTTCTCCAAATCAACTAAAGTATCTCTTCTATTAACCTCCAACTGGGAAAGTAAAAGCAACATAGAAAGCGAAAACAATTCTATGTGCAGATTGGACTTATATTCTTAAACTGTAAAATTTCAGAATGAAACACACTGGAGACATTCTGTCCTAAATCCATTTCCCTTTTGATTCACAGTGAAGTTTTTTAAAAAAGGTATGTAGACCAGATACCCCTATAACTGAACTTTGATACTTTTACCCCAGAAATGAAATTTTGAATGTCAAGTAATTGTCAAATTTGACTACTATTGCCACTATTTAATGCTGATTTGTGTAGGAAAATGTCATTTGAATCATAATTGTTAAGATACAGTATGCCAGGTACTTCTTCAAATTGTGGATTTAATTAGCATTTCATTATATCAAAATCATTCACTTAAACAGGTTTTTTTTTAAAGTATAATCAAATTTTATTTTTACACTTACTGTCTGATCTGTCAGAGGAGGGAGAACAATTTGTTTCTCTATTTTATTAAGAACTAGTTTCCATAGCTCTTTCAAAACTCGCTTCAGAACTGTTTTCTCACAGATTTTTGCTGATAGACTTAATCTGAAATAAAATAAAGCATATAATTACTTAAGAATCTCATTTCAAAATATCTAAATTTATGTACCAGAAATTCAGGTTTTTCTGTAAATAATTCAAATATCTAAATAGGCCTTTATAATATTCAAATGCTAAATTTCGTTTACTGAAAAAATTATATAGACTATATATGTTACTATTTGGCATGAGTTTAGAGTATTGCTTTCCATAAATTGTTCCTAAACTGACATCCAGACTCTGGAAGTACTTGATTTTCATCCGTACTCCTGACTCATTCTTACTATATGCCCCATGTCTATTTGCTGAGTGAAAACCAGGAAAACACATTTTCATCATTACCTGCTTTTTAACCAACAAAAACATTGCAAAGATGCATATAATTTCATTCAAAATACAGCAATTCTTTACTGAGATGATTAAACTAATTTTGTGATGAGAACTTTTAAGATCTACTCTCTTCTTCATTTTCAATTATACAGTACATGTGTTTAACTATAGCTACCTGATCCTACATTGAACCCCCAAGACTTATAACTTGAAGCTTGTATCTTTTGACCACATTCACCCATTTTTGCAACTTCCCAATCTGTTTACTGTTTCTGATTTGTGATTTTTTTTTTTAAGATTCTAAATTTTCCAATTTTAATAAGTTTAAAGAATTTCTTACAAATTTTTATGGTGAGATAATAATGGTAACAAAATCTAACATTGATATAACACCTTATCTTGGAAACATTTTCAGCAGATATATCTCATTTATTACTCTACGTATTTTAGAAATCAAAAACAGGCCCAGAGAAGAATATAAAACTTGTCCAAGGGACTGAAGCTAGTTAAGTGAGGACTGAGATTCAAAGTCAGATTCTCATCCTCTAAATCCAGTATGTCTTCCATATTCCATGCTTCCTTAGGTAAACACACTTGTGTGTGAAGCCCAGAGCTGCAGAAATGTTTACTAAATGTACCATAATATAAAACAGAACTCTCTGAGATTCCTTTAATAGTGCTCATCAAACCCATTACACAGAGGGCCCTATATGGATCATATATCTCAGGGCACCCTCATTCACTCCCTGTGGTGCAGCTAAGTATACTGTACATGTTTGAACTTAGAAATTATAACCTGGGTTCTGGTTCTGATACAGACAGAATATACTTTTTAATATTTAAAATATAACTCATGTTACTAATATTTAAATAATGAAATTCATAGTATTTAAAGGCATATGACACATGAAAGACAAAGGGAAAGACCACTGAAATACATTTTCAGGTATTTGTCTTTACTGTATATAGATGCCTAATACATAAAAATACATGAAAGTGACCTTCTTAAGATAAAGAGAATTTCTGGGAACTGCTGAGTCATATCCATGAAACACTATAACCTCACTAGTTTAGAAATACTATTCAAAGTTACATGTTGAGCTTGCCTATGGATACTCCTATTGTAGACATAGGGTAAAACCCAACAAACGGCCCATGGAAAACAAAGAGCTCCCATAGCAAAAATCCCAGGATAATTTGAGACACAACAAATTTGTCAATTTTGCAGCAGATGTGTGATTTCCACTTCTGAAGAGTCTGAGTTTGAGAAATGATCTTGTTTTTATGGTCAGCTCATGTACTTGGAATGCTAACTAACTCTGCTTGGGCTGAAAATGAATGAATTGGAATAAAATCATTGACATGTTTGAAGCTCTGCCTGGGATTTCTTCCAACAGAAAATGGAGTTTATAACTCATTTGATAGTGGTGAGGTCTTGGTGGAGAAAATGAAACATAAAGAAATAAATGTTTTATTTAGAGAAGTTGCACAAAAACAAAGAGAACCAATGCATTTATAATGTGACACAATTTTAAAGGAATTTTCTCAAATCTACCTTGCAGAGTTTCAATCATTTGTTGCTCATTTTAAATAACAGAAAAAGGGGGTTTCTAACAACTGCTGTCTTAATTTAGTCAGAGTTAACCAAATTAGATAATGCTAACTGAAAAATTGTATATTTGGGAACTAAGATATCTAGATAGGTTGACCACAGAAGCAATTGACCAGATAATTTTCAAATATTATGCATATTTGCTAGCAATAGAGATTTCCTATTGACCTAATTTTCATAAAAACTTAATCAGCTGTTATTCCTCCTCCTGGAAAGTTTACCCTTCATGTAAAACCCTATTTACCCACAGAGACCCAACTTATATGAAATTACTCTGATTGCCTGAGAGAGATTATTGCTTTATATTTTATTGTGTTTATGTGTGTACCTTATTATTTCCTCCTAAACTGTTATTTCCTTGAGAACAGAATATCTCACTTAAAAAATCTGTCCCCTAACAAGCAGTTTTAGTTATACATTCTGTATTAGCCTTGAGAATTTCTGCAACTCTCTGTCTCATAGAGTAGTTATAAATTAAAAAAAAAATCACTTCCATGAACTTTTAAAGTGCATAGATGTTTCTCCATCTTTATACTCTCTAAGAATTACAAAAAACACATATTTTATGATATAATATACTTAGAAGAAAATTAAGACAGTAAAACAAGAATCTAAAAATATTAATAATAAAACTCAACCCACTTTATTAGCTCTGATTCATAGATGATGAAACTAAATCATTTTTTTAATGATAAATGATGTATCTCCAAGCCTCTGGTTGAAGTTCTAAAAACAGAATGCATTCAGAAGGAGTTCTAAGAGAATCAGGCTGCTTTGTCCTTCTCCCCATTCACTATCACATTCACAGACAACTGGTGATATGTTTATGTGATTCAGTTCTGTATTTTCCATAGAAAGGGACCATATAAGATAAATTTTCAAGGGATCGTATAGGAAATTAGCTGATAATAGTAAAGTCTACATCAAGAAACTGAAAAATTGATGTCTTTCTTCTTTCCCTCTTTTTTCTTTCTGTCTTTCCTTTTTCACTCCTTCCTTTCTTCTACACCCACTTCTGCTCAGCTATCATATTAGCTATTCAACCATCTTCTATATATTTTTACATAAAGAACAGAAAATGAGAGCTAGTTTTTTACCAAATATTCAGTAAGATTATAAGCAAAGGGAAATTAAAAATGATTCATAAATATACTAAAGTTCTTCATACTAGTTATTTTTTGTTGTCCTTATCTTTAAGGAAAGGTACTGTATCCTTTTTATTTATTTTGGTTCCTATGGTTCCCAACTGTGGACACATTTTTAAATCGAAGTGCCTTGAAGCAGAAAACTTTTGAATTAGAAATTCTAGAGTTAGGGATAGAGCAAAAACACAAAAAAACCTAACCAATCAAACTTTTTTTTTAAATGTCTTAGTTGGTCACAAAGGACAAAGGCCCCTTTTCCACTAGACTGTAACATCTGTGGACTCAGACTTTGACACTTTTCGAATCATTGTTTAGTGACTAGAACAAGGTTAGTCATAGATGGACACTCAAATAGTTATGAAGGCTGAATTGGAATCTATTTCCTCTGAACTGAACTAATTCCTCTTTTCAGCAAGTTTCTGACATGAAATAACATATTCTGGACTCAATTCAGTCTCCATGTCCATGAAGATGTGAAACTATATGTCTTAACATAACATACCAACTCTTTGTCTTTTTCTCAAAACAGTCATTTCCATAGATACCAATTATTTCCTCTCCATTCTTTCACTTTTATCTCAAAATGCATATGCTTTCTTAAAATTTACATACATTTCAAAACAGGTAAAATTGAACAATATGGTGGATATATGGATATTAATCATACTGTAATTATACATATATTTATATATTATATACTATATGAATGTTTTATTATTTCACTTCACAATATGCTTTTCAGAATATTGAATTCACACTTCAGTCTGTGTGCATTTCACACCACACCTGTCACCAGAGTTCAAGTTTCCTTAACCACTCCTTATTTTTTTGTTTTATTTGTCTTTTCAGGCCAACAAAAGAACATTAAATACTTATTTGAAAAGAAACTCAGGAGAGCACAATATACTGGATATTTCCCAAACAATTCAACTTTAAAATGAATACTATAAAATATATAAAAATTCATACTGCTATCCTGAGCCACAACTCCTTAATTTAGAAAAGTTAAAAATGTGAATTATCAAGAACAAGGTAAATAAAAAGAAAAAATCAGCATGATGAAAACAACTTCAAAAATATTGGTTAGTGTTATGTTTCCAAACAAAACAATATCAATAAGAATAAAACTAAACAGGATGCACTATTAAGCACACAGGATTTCAGTATAAAAGATAAATTTGAACCTTGGCTCTGGCATTTGTATACTATAACTTTAGGCAGGTTTCATAGCTTCTGTTTTCTTATCAATAAAATGGAGATAATAAAATCTGTATCAAAGACTTATCTTAAATAAGACAATATATGCCAAGTTCTTGAATACGCCCCACAGAAAAACCACAAGCAAAGAATTTGAAGATATAATCAAAAGTCTCCCTAAAAATAAAAGCCCGGATCAATAGACTGTTCCAATGAGTTTCACTCAACCTTCAGAGAAGAATCAATCTGTGTTCTACTCAAACTCCTCCATAATATCGAAGAACAGGGAATACTCCCACACACTCTCCATGAGGCCAATACCATCTGATACCAAAAGGTGACAAAGATGTCACCATGAAAAAAATTACAGACCAATATTTCCAATGAACATAAATGAATAGGTCTAGTAGACCTGTTTTAAAGTGGGGTTTCTTTATATTTTAAAAGTATCTTTTAGCATTTTTTGTAAAACTGGTTTGTGGTGACAAATTCCTTTAACCTCTGCTTTTTGGAAAATATTTTATCATTCCTTCGGTTCTAAATTATATCCTTACAGGGTAGAGTATCCTAGGTCAAAAATCTTTTTCTTTCAGCTTTGTGAATATATTATTCTATTCCCTCCTGGCCTGTAGAGTTTCAGTTAGGAAGTCCACTGACAATCTTATGGGGACTTCTTTGTATGTGACTCATTTTTCTCTGGATTCTTTTAAGATTATTTATCTTGTGTTTTTGACATTTTGATGACAATGTGTCTAGGCATAGGTCTGCTTGGGTTCCTTTTATTAGGAACTCTTTGGGCTTCCTGGGTCTGGAGGCTTGCTTCATTCTTCAGGTTGGAGAAATTCTCAGCTATTAGTTCCTCAAATACAGTTTCTGCCCGCTTTTCTTTCACTTTTCCTTCTGAGACCCCCAAAACTCTAATATTGTTCCTTTTGATGTCATCCATATGTCTTGAATACTGTTTTCATTTATTTGCATTTTTTTTAATCTCTTTGCTGGTCGTCTTGAGTGCCTTCCTCTGCCCTGTCTTCTAACTCAGTGATTCTATTGGAGGCTTCATCCCTCCTATTCTTGATTCTCTCTATTGAATTCTTCAGGTCAGTTATTATGCTATTTGTTTCTTTGACATCTGTTTTGAGCTGCTTCATTTCTTCTCTCTTTTTTGTTGTTCTGTTTTTATTCCTCTATTATTTTCTTGATTTACATGAGTATGTTTATCACCGTTGCCCCAAATTCATCCTCAGGTTGTTTTCAGACATCCGCTGTGTTCAATTCTTCCCTGGGTTTTTTTTTAATTGAATTCATCATTTCATATGTATTTAACTGTGTCTTTGCTCTGTTTGACATTTTGTTTATGTTCCCATGGATTAGGTTTTCCTTCAGTGATGGTCTTGTGTAGGGTATGGAGTTGTACTGAGTAAGGCTGGTCTTCATTTGTACACTGGGATTTCTTGAGTTTTGTGGTGTCACCATTGGTTGGATTTGTTGAAGTTCTGATGTGGGCCCTCTATTGCTGCTTGACAGTTCAGTCTGTGGGGGTGGAGTTTGTGTGGGGGATGCAGAGCCTTCCCCCAGCATACAAGCTCCCAACTGCAATGACCACCTTGCTGTTGGTCCACAATCAGTAATAAAGCTGCAGCTTAACCTCTACCCACAAGATGGCACTGGTGGGTAGTGTGGACGCTTTCTCCTGGGAAACTATCTTCTTCCTGTAAGCTTGACCACAGGATTTCTGGTGGGTGGGTGCTGTGGCTTTGGGGCAATATGGCCAGTGGGGGGTGGGGGTATGGGTGGGCAATTCTCCTAGCTTCCTTCCAGTTATGGCAGTGCCCAGCATAGTTTTCTCACTGGGTCTCCTGTTGAAACCATCAGGCCACTGGTGCCTCTTGTGCCAAGCCCCTCTCCCCTGGCTCCATGTCCTGATATAGCTGAGTGGGCTCTCTACTGCTTTCCTGCGGCCCATTCTTCCCACAATTCTGCCCTCTCTATCACAATCCTGCAGCTGAGTCTGCATCGTAGCTTTGAACTAGGGCATTTTTGCCTATGCTTTGTTGTTGAAATTGCTGCTCTGTCATTACAGCCTCTCTGCTGGCTTTTCCTCAGTGTTTTTTTTTTCCTGGAAAATAAATGATTTCTTAGTTGCTTCTTGGGGAGGATGTGAGTCTCACTCCTACCAGGTCACCATCTTGACTGGAAGTCTTTCCATTCTTTCTTTCCTATATTAAATCAATCCTACTTTTTTTCCATCTCGCAATGTTTTGTTTCTTAACATATTAATGTATTTCTGTCAGAGTCCTTTTAAAACTATCTTACATAGAAGAAAGTGTTTTTTAAACTTAAATCTGTTATCTGTCAAATTTAGAACAATGAATAAAAAGAAAACTTACATTTTGTCCAAAAAGTCCATAAGCGGTCTTAATACAATCTCTGCATCCATTGCTGAACTGTTCTTATTAGCTGCGGTATTTCCATTAGTTCTCATTTGACTTAGTTCAAAACTCATCTGTTTTATACACTCTTCAATGATAAGCTGGAAACTAAAAATAGGGAATATAAATTCTGAAATAAAAGCAAACATTATGCCTTCCTTTGCCTGCATCTGTTTAATTCATCTCTGAGGGATTTGATCTATTTAAAGTGGTATGAATTTCCTTGCTCATTAGTTTTCAAACTTACTGTTCAACTGCAAATACTTTCTGTTGCAATAAAAATATACTTGGAACCTTCATGTATAAAGATAAAAGTAATGCTCTTCAGTTTAAATTAATTAGAATGGGCATTTATTCAACCCCTATCTCTCACAGTAACAGCAGAGATGTTCCTCTGAGCATTTTTTTGTTGGGAAAATGATAAACTTGAAACATTCTTGGCATCTGGATATTCATTCTTCACTTGATTTCTTGGCCTCTACATCCTCTTGACTTTCCTCCAAGCCCACTGCTATTCTTAAATTGCCTGACCTGTCACCACAGTGTACTCCTCTAGGCCCAACCCTTGGATCACTATACTTCTCCACCAAAAATTACATCCTTGGCAATCATATCTAGTCCACTGCTTTCATTCCAGCTATATAATGTTGATTTCAAATATACATCTTCAGTTATGATTTTTAACCCAGACTCCAGACCATTATATTTAACTGCATATTTAAGTTTTCTACTTAGATGGTTAATGAGTTTCTCTCCTACTCAACACTGAATCCATCTGCAAATCTTTTCAAAGTACCTAGACCAATCTATTATTACTTCACCACTGTCTTCACTAGATTTTATATAGTTATTTCCTAAATTTTCTCTCTGTTCAACTCTCTACATACATCATATTAAAACAGAAACCAGAGCACACTTTTCCTTGTTAAAAAATATTCAGTGGTATAAAATTGCACTAAAACGTTATATATGCTTTAGCTATGCATCGTTACAAATCATCTATAGATACTGTTTTTGCCACTAAAATTTAAATCCTTTACCATATAACTGAATATATAATTCACATTAATATGTAGATGATTTATTACTGTATTAAATATTTTAGTTAAAAAAACTTAAATGGCTTTCAGATCCACTTAGAACAAAATCTAGAATGTGTTTTAGTATCTTAATTAATGTTCAACTTAATCTGGCTCTGGTAACTCCCTAATCTCATTTCTTGCAACTATTCCATTTACTTCATTGTAGTTTAACCACAATAGACCTCTGTTTGCTCTAAGAATTCCCCAAGGACACTCATCTAATGGCTACTACTGTGTTTCCTCCTTCATTCAATTTCTCATAGGTCTCTTGGTCACTCACTTATTTTAGGTATATGTCAATTATCACTTTTGAATAGTCAACCTAAAATGATATTTCTATTATTATCCATTTCCTTTCAGGTATTTTTATTGCTTGTTTGCAGAAAGCAAGGCAGACAGGTGGGTAGCAGGCAGACAGGAAAGGTGAGGAGGGGGAAGCATTTTATTTATTTAGTTCAATTTAGTTGTTTACTTCAGTCCTGGACCATGAACCCGGTTTTTTGGTTGTTTGTGTCCTCTTCCCCAGGCATGGGATTCATACCTGAGCCAAAGTTATGTGCTTACTTAAAGTTATTTTTTTCCTACTTACACTCTCTATTATTTCACACACTACACAGTTTTTGTTTGCTTATTGCCTGTTATTCCAACTAGAAAGTTCCATGAGGGCAAGGATTTATTATTATTATTACTGTTTAACGCTATATACCTGCATCATGAGTTTCTTAATGAATCCTGGTTGAGTGTATCAAATTTTCATTATTTTCCAACTATTCCATTGCCACACCACTCTAAGGATTTAAATATGTGAGGAATAATCCTTGGTGTAACTGTTTTCATTATTTAGATCCCCTATAACAGCTTTGGTGGGTCTTATCTATACAGTGGCAGATAGAGATTTGAATAGCGGAGATTCTCACTATAGCCACCATTCTTCTATATTGTATAGTACTTTCACATTTCCAGCAACAGGAATAATTATAATATATATGCAGGCGGTAAATAACAAAACACGAAGGAGAACTTGGAATAAGTGCAAACTTGGAAAATGGTGATGAGGAGGGACTTCATTTTAGTATTGTAAGCAAGGAAATCCCATTTCTCTCCTTTTTCCACACATACTAGTTACACTATCCATACTATTTGAGAATATCTACATTCCTCAAACCCTCAAATTTTATATAAAAACTTAGGAATTTTTACTGATGCTTCATTATTAATTATTTAAGTAGAAAACATAATATTTATGTATTGGTAAGTATATTTTAAAAGTTTTAATAAATACCTTCAGTACTTATTAGTCTCATTCTCAGTAATTAGGAGCATCAACATATGAAAGAACAAAACATAAAATTTCTTCTTGTAGCATATGTTTTCTCTTTCATTTTACATTATTTTTTTGAGTTTTATTGAGATATAATTGACATAAATCATTGTATAAATTTAAGGTACACAACATAATGGTTGACTTACATACATTGTGAAATAATTACTGCAAGAAGATTAGTTATCATCAATTATCTCATATAGATACATTATTTCCTTTTGCTCCTCAGATATCCTTTTAATGACTTTCAGATATCTCAGACAGCTATAATTGCATTTGCTTTAGGTGTCATAGCCAGGAAATCATTGCCAAGAACCTGTCAAAGAGTATTTTCCCTGTGTTTTCTTAGAGTTTTGTGGTTTTGGGTTTTATATTTATGTTCTTAATGCATTCTAGTTAGTTTTATAAGTAGTATTAACATAAGTGTTTAGTTTTATTGTTTATTCCTCCTTTTTTTTGTAATATCACTAGTTTACAAGTTTCAAGAGAGTATATTTTCACCTTGATGATTGTATAGATCACACACCACATCAAACACCAGTATTCTAGTGCCATTCCCCTTATCGATATAATGCCCACAGCTTTAAAGAATTAACATTGCTAAAATGTCCATCTTGCTCAAAGTGACAGATTATACTAAGTCTATGGATGACTATTGGAATATTGGCAAAAAATTTTGGCAATATTGGCAGTGTTTTTATTTGTTCCTTCTTTGATTTCTCTCATTAGTGTCTTGTAGTTTTTAGAGTAGAGATCTTTCACATCTTTGGTTAAGTTTATCCTTAAGTATTTTATTGATTCTTATGCTATTATAAATGATATAGTTTTATTTATTTTTCAAGTAATTTGTTGTTAATGTATAAAAACAGTACTATATTTATGTGAATTTTGTATCCTGCAACTGTACATAATCCATTGATTAGATCAAATAGCATTTTGGTGGAGTTGTTAAGATTTTCTATATGTCAAGTCATCTGCAAATAGAGATAATTTTAATTCTTTTTCTAATTCTGATACATTTTAATTATTTTTATTGTCAGATTGCTCTGACAAGGACAGCAAATACTATGTTGACTAATACTGGTGAGACTGGGAATCCTTGAGACCCTTTATTTTAGAATTTACATAATGGAAATATTAAAATATTTAAAAATTAGCCTGTTGTCAATATTTCATTTTACTAATTTGGTTTTGCCACCAAATACGGGATATCTTTGATATATGTTAAATAGTCACAAGTTGGATGCTTTTCCTTATCCTGGTCCTCTTATAGCAGTTTTATAAATATATTGATCCATAAAGTCTGATTCTAATTTTACCAACATATTTGACCTGTTCTCATCTTTGGTACCTGACTTCTCCTTGACTTCCTTTACTATTGACAACACCATTCTAGCCAGTTTGAATTTGGTGTTTGTACTTAGTTCCTTGATCTTTGACTCTCAGCTTGCCCCATGAATGTGGCTCACTTCTTGGTTCTCTGCATATTCAATTCAATGGAACACCTCTCTGCATATTTAATTCAATGGGATATCCTCTTTTAGTTTATGTCCAAAGGAATCCAAATGCCTAACCATTTGACTTTTATCTTGATGGAACTGCTTTTGAACTTTTGCCAAAAACAGTATCTGTGGGAATAGTGGCAGTGGGGATGGTAAAGAAGGTGAGAGTGGTGGTGTTGGTGGTGGTGTGTGTATTTAATGAGGGTAGGACTGGTAGATAATTAGGACAATATAAAAGGAAGGTAAATAATGTTAGAAAATTTAAACTAGGTGATTTACCATTGGGTGATAAACGATCCTGCTGACTGCAGTAAAAGTCACCTTTAAAATAGCTACTTTCTTTGGCACTGATTTTCAGATTATGCAGGGGTAAGAAAGACTGACCAGAAGGTATGATATTCATTCCAAAGTTGTAAAGACAGGTTCCTACAACAGACCTACAGGCTAAACTGTCACCAGCTGTCTGTGGGATTAAGCAGAAGGGAAAAGTTGTCCATAAATGAGGTAATAGCATTCTATCTTAGCATTCATACAGGGTGACCCAACACCTGCCTTTCTCCTAAAAACTCTTTTGTCTTTATTAATTTTTGGTAAATTCATTCATTGATATATATATATGTGTATACATATGCATATATATACACGTATATATATATGTATCAACTTGAATAAAAGGACAAAATTTATGAATATTCAGGCAACTAAACACAGAAGAATTCCTATGAAATACTCCTTTATTCTTCATTTATATAACTAAGCCAATTGCTGGCCCCAAAGGTATTATTAAAAAATAATCTAGTAAACAAAAAAACTGTAATATGTGTGTGTAGCCAGAAACCTAAGAGTCACCAATTTTGAAAATGTTGAGACTATCTTTAAGAAACCACTGAAGTCTCAGTTTTCAGAAGCATGTCCTGTGAACAAATCAGGAACCTAGGAGTCATGGCTTTAGATGTGTGGTTTATCTCTGACCTAGAATTTACTACAAAATCATCCTATATAGCATAATCATTTAATTGCATGTTTTAATAATGCCAGATGAAATGGATTTGGGGTAATTCACTATACGCTTAATTCTGAAACTCTAGACTGCTAATTTAAACTCTAAGAAATGAGCACACAGACTAAAATTATCCAGTTTGACTTCACAGCATGATCACAGTGCTCGTTATGGGTTTTCTGCTCACTGTGTGTGTGTGTGTGTGTGTGTGTGCGCACACGTGCGTGTGCAAGAGATAGAGAGAAGCCTAGTTGATAAGGTGAGGAAAATTTCATGGCAACATGGGTATTAAAGATAGCATGACATGCAGGTGTTTATTCCAATCTTAGCTCATATGAACAAAGTATTAAATTATTTTCTATATTTAAAAATGATGAATAAATACTGAGCAAACATGAGTTTCGATATCTAGATAAAAAGATAAAAATAATTGACTTCATATAAAGTACTTCAAGTGATCTATTAAGCACACTCTTTTCCTAACTTACTAGCTCAGAGTTTTTCAAATCATAATTCATATTTTAATTTTTGTAATCTGAAAATTTCACCTGCTCAAACAAAACAAAACTAAAAATTACTATTCATAGGATGATTTGGATATACTAGAGAAAACAGTTTGAATATATTTTTTATATTTGCATCCCCATTTCTGTTCTGTTTAGTCATCTTATCTCTCAAGTTTCTAAACATCCTTAGCTATTCCTGACCCTTTTATTCTCTTCCTAACTTTATTCAGTGATCTCTCTTTTTGCATTCTTAGTTAAAGAAAAAGTCTACTAAAAACCTATTAAATTTACAACTAGAATAAAAAGACGTAAGTCTAAGATGGTTGACTGTAGGTCTCATGGCTAATGTTCACCCTAAGTCAGAACCAATGAGTCCTAAATTTCTGGGACAATGTCTACTTCTCCAATTCCAGGTAAACAGGGTCAAGTTTCTTATTAACATGTAGGTTGAGTAAGCAGGAAGATCCAACAAAAAGCAGCTAATAATACAAAACAGAAGGCAGTGACAATCCTCAGCTCAATACTGCAGGACTGCAGGTGGTTTAGCCCTTGAGCCCTGATGGCAGGCTCCAAAAAGGCAATACACACAGCGCTGATACTGAAGAGAAGGCCAAGGATAAGATTTTGTTTTATATTGCTTCAACCCTATGTATGGGAAAAATTATGGTTTCACTCTCTTTTTATTCTTAGTGCTTCTGATTTAAATGTGGAATAAATAATTTATAATTTTTAAAGTACGCATCTTTCCAAAACTCAGTAAGTCATAAATGGGATTAACTGATATCTAGCTAGTCCTTGCCATAAAAATAATAATTTTTAATGTTATGGAACTGAATACAGAGTTTAAAGTAATGTTAATATTTATTCAACTAACATTTAAAGCCAAATACTGTATAAAATTAATAAACATCTTCAAAGATGTGCTTGATTTCCTACCTATTTTAACATCTGAAGATGAGATGATGGCTTTTTTCCATAAGACCAAAATAAAACTTATGTAGGATAAAGTTCTCTTTCTCTTAGAATCATCTTAGAAAAGTTAACTTTTTACACATAGAAGAAATATAAATATGTCAGTAGTTTCCCATGGTGTAATTGCATTAAGACTTTAAGCCTGCAAACCTGCAATCCTGACAATTCAGGCTGGAGAGCAGTAATTTGGAAGTGCAACCACATTGATACGTTTGATTTGAACACCGCTCCTAGCGTTCTGTACATAAAAGTTTTCATCCTCTGTCCTCTCTACCTCCATTCTTTCAATGGCCAAATGCTGAATTCTAAACCCCAGAAGTTCAAATAGGAATGAGAAGTGGTTACTACTCTTAAGAAGCACATAGTAAAATGAGGAAAACAGGCAAGCTAACCAGGCTTGGGGGTTTAAGTGCTTTCAGAGGAAGAATATTCAATTCTGGGAAGCACATAGAAAGACACTATTAGACTATAGGTTCCTGAAAGACTGGTCACAGGAGATAATGCTTAGATTGAGTATCAAAATTAAATGGATTTAGTAGTCAGAGGAGGGAAATAGCATTAAAAGCATTATGAACTGAAACCTATTCTAGATAGATAATCACTACTTAGGCCACTTACCTTTCACCATAAGTGACACTGAGTTCATCCAGAACCCCGTTGAGTTTAACTTGAAGCTCTTTGAGAATAGTACTAGCTTCAGGATCTAGCTGTAGAGAGACCATAAACAGTATTACTTTGGAATTCTAAAAATGCATGTTTTTGTTTCTTTTACAAGATTTGTTTTTGCTTGTAAGGTAAACATCAAACAATAACATATGCATACTTTATTTTCACCATTTTTTTCAAGCTTTGAAGACAAATGTAAAATTTAGACATTTCTAAAGAAACTAGAAGAGTTCTAATATATGAAAAAAACAAAATGTATAGCATGCATACAAATAAGGACTAGATAGCAAAGGCTTTGTCTGTTATAGCAGTAGGATGCAAAGCATGACAAAATAACATTCAGAACATGATAACATTATAATTTAGAAAACAACATGCCATACATTAGTTGAATATGTATTGCTTCAAATATTCAAATAAATGGGTCCATTAAATATAAAGATGAAAATTAATTTTTGAATGCTCCATTATATCTAATTTGAAGGGTTTTTTTTTTTTTTTTTTACATTTTTCCAACTGTGAATTAGAAATAATAGGTTAAAGAGATTATCTAAACACTCCAGTATTTCTTTGGAAGTTATATGTCTTATTTCTTCCTGGATTCCAATTTGTAACTCAGATTTCAGGCATAATTTTTCATATTTCATCTTTATTTTAGTTTTCTTTAGGTATTTATAGCTTAGAACCAAATTACTGAGCATATTTGGAAGTAAAAGAAAAACTGATTAAATCAAGATAACATATTTGATACTATTTCTTACAATGTATTTTAAAAGCCACTGTTCTTTTTATCTTTTATCTTAATATTAATCAATAGTACAGAATAACTTATTCTAGAAGCAGAAATAAGCACATCAATCTATTTACCTGGGAGAATATATTTGTAATTAAAGCAAGCAATTGACATATTTTAATATGAGCATTTTAGGAAATTTTACTATTTGTTAATTATGTTTTTATAAAAAAAGTGTCAAAAAAAGAATAAGTTAGATGTATTGTATCAAGTAGATTGAAATTCATGTTAAGGAAAATCTCAAATGTTTCCTGAAATTTAAGTCAGTCTTATTTTGAGTCTTGAAATTCAAAATTCATTTTCCTTCCATGGGTACCTATAATATAGTAGAAACTATTATTGAAAAGAAGGGGATAGGATAAAAAATCAAGAGAAATTAAGAAGGATATAAAATAAATGTAAGGTCCAATATCGGTTTAAATGCCTGGGAGTCAGCACAGGACAAAAAGTCTCCATAGTAGTATACAGTGGTCTTAGTCTAATCCTCCAAGAGCATTCTCTAACACTAAGAAACTGTCAGGTAGAAGTATTATTTACATACTTCATTAGCTGGGAAGCTTTAGATTTTATTGAGATGGCTAAAAACATTGGAATGGAAATCAGAAATTGCATTTGACACCTGACATTTTATTGACTATATCAAACCAATCTTTGATGCCAATTTTGACTAAAATCTAGATGATTTCAGGGTTGGTTAGTTTCTGTCCTATCATAGCCAATATGATTCTTCTGGAGTCGCTCTACCTTTATTTTCTTTCTTTATCATCAGATTACCCACAGACACACAGGCCATCATAACAGATAGAGATTTCTTAAGAAGTTGGAAAATTAGAATATTCTGAGTCTTATCCTTTGATAGTCCCATTAAGCTATAATCAGTTGCAAGGCAGTAATTCAGACAATTGTACTAATTTTAAAAGCACATGACACTGATACGCATTTAGACACAAAAAGCCTTGCAAACCATAATTCCTTAACCTTTAAACAAGAGAAAAATGTGGGTTGCCTGCCCCAATATTAGAGTGCCATTCAGAGTAATTTTTTTTTTGTTGTACTTTCTTGCTATTGCCTTAACACTCATTTTAGGCTGATCTATTTCAATGAAAATATTTGCGATTGAGAGAGAAGCCTTCTTGTTTATTTTCTTCAGTCTTCTCACTCCTTGGCAAGACATATCAGGGGACATGTGGTCATTTCCCACCCATTCATCTGCCACCTCCAAGGAAATGGTTCTAAGAATAAGATTTTTTTTAGGAAATAGGGGTGCTTCTTACTTAGTTGGATGAAATTATGCTGCTTTCCCATAAATCATTTTTGTTTTACCTCCGATATTTTGTGAATGGAAATTTCTTATCAAATAATTGGTTATTACTTGGAAAATCTGACACTGTCAGACTATAGTAATTTAAATATTGTATGACAGTTTTCATTTCCTGCTAGAAGCATGAGTTACTAATTCAATTCAAACAAAATGGTTCTGTCATGTAACCAAGCAAAAAAAGAAAAAAAGAAAAAATTTAGTTTCAGTTAAGTATTTGATGTCTATCTGATCCAAATAATGCTATTAAACAATTAAAATAAGAGCAGTAATTTTGAAGTCAATATGCAAATTACAGACCTTTTGCAATAATAGGCATAACTAATAGTGTCATCTAATTATAAAGCAATCTCTTTAAACAGTAAAATTTACCAGTTGTTGAGTTCTTCCGCATTTCTCTGTGTCCAAATTGACATTTCCTTACTCCAAAAAAACGCCATAAATTTTGTAAGAAATAGTAAATTGGACTTTGAGATTTTATTACCTAAATTACCAACAGTGTATCTTAAAACTGTTGACTGCTCTGGAAAGGTAAAAAGCTACCTAATTTTCCTTTTACAAATGTTTAAAAATTAGCCTGCTTTTTAAAGCAATAGAACATCAAATATTACAATTAGTTTAGGTCTTTTTTGTGTTGTTGCTTAAAAAATATTAAAAGAATAAGTTAATATATTTATTCTAAATAATAAATTGAATGAAACTGTTTACCTGAACAATTTGACTGGTGAAAAATAAATGGCTTCATGTAAAGAGGCTCTGCTCAATGAAAATTTAAGAATACAGAGTCAAATTCTGAATTTACAGGACAGATTTCAAACAGATTTTACGACACTCTGTGAAAGTTTTCGGAATATCAAAATCCACCTAATAAAGTGTTCTAATGATCAGAATAAACCATAGTCATATATAGGTAGCATCTATATTTTTCCCAATGAGATTTTATACCATAGAATTGTGATAATATAAATGATCTGTTTGAAGAGGTAGCTATCAGGCAAGGTATCTTTTACATTCTTTACCTTTAAAACTCACTTATACTTTTCTTTTAAAATACTATTTAACACCTCTTTTTGCACATCTCCCTTAGAAGAGTCCCCCTGCTTGTCCCTAGCAATTAGTATTTCTAGCTTCAATACTAACAGAACTTTTCAATAATACAGTCTATACAGTGCTCTGACTGTTCTCTTTTAAATCTTTCTCTTCCATAGATTCTTATCTAACTTTCTATACTGGGTGCCTTTCCAGGGCCTTCAGTGTCTGGGCATTAACCAAATATTTGAGAAACAAGACTAAGGACAGAAAGAGGCATGAAAAAGATTCGCTCAAAGGCAATCCTGATTTCCAGAGTGTTCCTTCTCTTTGAACTGATGCTTTGTATTGACTATTTATAGAATACATTTGCATTTAAAATCTTCCATTCCTTAGCAACCATGTATTCTGGAGTTACCAAGTCAGTTCTGATATTAAGTGTTAGTCTCATTGCCAGACCAAATCAGATTATGTTCTGATATTTCCTTAGTTTCAAAACTGTGGTTACCATACCTATTCAACACTGTTGTGTTGTTTTTTATCCAGTACAAATTCTTTCTCTAAGGGAGTACATGTTACTTTGTCTCTTATTGTTAATACAAATATCAGTCTCCTATAAGAGATCTAACCAGTGGGTTGGAAACTGGCATTTAATCTTTTTAGATAATTAGTTCAGTACTAACTCTCAAAAAAATCAAATAAAAATAAAAGCTTTGTGTAAAAGATAGATAAAAGGTCTTTGGTGTGAATTTTATCCTTCTCCCCAATGTTCATTACTATCTCATTTCTTTTCTATTCTCTTTAGGCTTCTAGTGCACCCTTCCTCATGCTCAGCTCATCAGTCTTAGAGTTCCATTATTTGCTCAAATGTACAAATTAGGTGGGAGGCCCTTATCTCCACAGGGTACAAAATTTTATCATTAGTCTGCTGGGGTCACAACTTCTGCAAGATATTTCTTTGCAGAAAATATTTTAATAAATGCAGAATCTACTAATATTTCTATGAAAAAGAAAGTCTCATTCCCAGAAAAAAATGTTGGACAACTTAAGGTCTTGTTTCCTTGACTGAGTGGTGCTATTATCAGGAACAGAAGAAATAAGAAAAAACATTTACGTTCACAATTTATTATTTAAAAGCTGAGTTTTTGCCCTGCTCACTGTCTTTCTCATCAGTTGTTCACGTTACTGTACCCATCCATGTTCAGCAAAGGGAATATATTCTGTTTAATCAATTGAGGCCCAGGTGATGGGGACAGAATTCCCACTGTGAAACATGTGCATGAGGGCCACTCTGCCAACTAGGAGAAGAGGGAGGACTGTCTGGGTTCAAGAAGTAAATTTTGCTAGCTTCTGTAATGATCTAATGTTTAAGGCAGGCATAAACCATCAAAGGGGATCACAACAAGACCTTTAAATAGGTCTATTATAGAAAAAGGCTGTTAAAATAAAACTTTTCCTCTGCCTTCTGACTGTTGACTTGTATCCTTTCTCTTGAAGTTCAGAGACATTAGCTTAAGAGACTTGGCAGCATGGGAGTGACCCAATAACCTCTTGTAAATGCTCTGTGCAATGAGGTAACAAGCAGCACCTGATGTGTCTGTGGTCCCTTTGCCCTGGACTGCCCGTCCAGAATCCTCTCAGCCTTGAGGTAGTGCCTCTTCCTAATTTCATCAGCATGGCAGCAGGCTGAACTCCATGTGGGCAAACTGCTAGGTTCTTAATCATATTTATTGTCACCGCATTGCCCTTTTCTTTTCTGACTCTCAATAGTCTCTTAATTTTCTGATAAGTGCAATTTGTTACCTTTAATTGTGGAGATGGTTAGGAGGAAAAAGAAACCAGGCAGTATCTACCTCCTGCCAAAAGAAAAGGCCAGCACTTCACATACACAGCCCTGTTATCTCCTGCCACAGAACTGAAAACAGCTGGCTGCTTTTACTCAATTCCATCAAATGACATCTCACGTTTGAGCTTTATTTACACAATAAAAGGCTAAAAGCTTGAGTTTATTCTCGGAATTGTTGCAGGATCAGATATAATAATTATAATTTTCACTTGTAGAGTATTTTTGGAGCTTAGATAGAAAAGTATTGCAGTTCCTCCCATAGCTTTCTCACTTAACTGTCTGACCCCCGTGTAAAATTTGTTTTTTTGAAAGCAGGGTCTGCATCGTAGTAATTATTGTATCTCTGGTGTCTTGTAAAATTTACAGCTCATAATAGATGCTTATCAAATATTTGTTGAATGAACTAATGAAGGAGTAAATTCTGTCTTTATGTTTAGTGTGTTAAGCTCTATTTTTTTTTTTTTTTTTTAATGAGGGGAAGAGAGGCTTAGCGTGGTCCCGGCATGATATGGGGCATTTGGCTTCTAAATACCTCTTTTAAAGGGTGATTAAAAAAAAAATATCTCTGCTCTAATTATTGCAGCTTTACAAGGTGTTACTCTTTGTAAGGTCCTTGAGGTCTAAAGCATTTTCTTAAAAACTTTTTATTTCCTGTATAAACTCCTACCCTCCCTCAGATACAGTTAATATAAGTGGGCAATTCACATATTAAGAGGAAGAAGCTTACAAATTTCTTTAGAAAATATAACATTTTATTTTAACTAGAAAGCTATAATTAGTTAAAATGTCTATTTTATTACCTAATGACATCTAATATATATACCTTATTTTATAATTTATTCATATATATTGAAAAATAGAGAAAATACATTGATTCTTATTTATGCAATAATTATGAACTATGTCTTATTTTTAAAAATAGATTTTATTGAAGGAATATTATATTTTAAAGTTAACTTGTTTTAAGGTATACATAGCAAATTTACCTCTGTATATATCATAACAGATTTGCCACTATTTCCTTTTTTCCTTCACTTTACAATTAATCCCCTTTACCCCATTTACCCCTCCCCCATCTTCTGTACCCTTTGATTTGCCTTTTTCCCCACCTCAAAGAGTCTATTGTTGTTTGGATTAGTTCTCTCTTATTTTTTTATTAAGTCTAGTATTGTTTAATTTATGTCAGTCATTTGTTTTCTATCTCTATACAGATCATATGAGTGCTGTCATGTGATGTCAATATTTCTTCTCCTGGTTTATTTTACTAAGAATAATTCCTTCCAAGTACATCCTTGTTGCTGACAATGGCTGAATTTCTCCTTTTTGAAGACTGCATAATGTTACATTGTTTATATATACCTTATCTTCTTTATCCACTCATCTGTTAATGGGCTTTTAGATAGTTTCCAACTCACTGTTGCAATGAACATGGGGTTTTTGTATCTTTTTGAATAAGTATTGTTGTATTTTAGGGTAAATACCCAGTAGGAGAGTAACTGGATTATATGGAATTTCTATTTTCAATTTTTTAAGGAATCTCCATTTCCAGAATGGTTGAACCATTTAATACTCCCACCAACAGTGAATTAGAGTTCCCTTTTCTTCACATCCTCTCCAGCACTTGTTGTTTCCTCTTTTTTGGATGATTGCTATTCTCAGAGTCCTGAGGTAGTATCTCATTGCTGTTTTGATCTGCGTTTCCCTAATGGTAAGGGAAGTGAAACATCTTTTCATGAACCCATTGGTAATTTGTATGTCATCCTTGGAGAGATGTCTATTAGGATCATCAGCCCATTTTCTTTTTTTTAATTTTTCTTCAATTTCATGAGTTCTTTGTATATTTGAATATTAACCCCTTGTCAGAAAGTGATAGGCAAATATCTATCCCCATTGGGTTGGGTGATATTTTTGTTTCGATATGAGTTTCTCTTGCTGTGTGAAAGTTTTTTAGTTTGACGTAATCCCACTTCTTTACTTTGCTTTTATTTGCCTTGCAATGGGGGCAAGTTCCCAAAAATATCCCTTAGGTCTATTTCCAATAATGTTTTGCCTATGCTTTTGTCTATGTAATTTTTGGTTTCTGGCTTTTCATCTAAGTCTTTAAACCATTTTGAGTATGGTGTAGGTGTATGGAGTCTGGTGGTGGTCTAGTTTCAACCTTTTATCCATGACTTTACAGTTCTCCCAGCACCATTTATTGAAGAGACTATCCTTGCCCCATTGTAAGTTATTGACACCTTTGTCAAAAATTAGCCATTCATATATTTGTGGGTTTATCTGGACTTTCAGCTCTGTTCCATTGATCTGTATGTCTGTTTTTATTCTAGTACCGTGCTGTTTTAATTACTATTGTTTTGTAATAGAGTTTGAGGTCAGGGAGTATGACTCCTCCATTGTTTATTTTTTTCCTGAGATTGTTTTTGCTATCTTGGTTTGCTTGTAGTTCCAAATAAATTTTGTGATTTTCTTTTTTTGTTCTATGTCTGTGAGGAATGTTTTTTTGATTTTGATGGGATTTTGATAGCACTGAATCTGTATATATCTCTTTTTATATTATGAAGAAAAGACAGATAGTTCAGAAACTTGAAAATAAAACAGCATCTTTATAACTATGACACCTCTTTTAATAAGATTGTACATAAAATGTAAGCAAGAATGTATTTAAAAATTCTAAATATTTGTATATAACTGCAAATTGATAATGTATATTTTGGACGACTTTTTTTACTATGTAGTATACCTGTTTGTATATAAAGTTACATATTCTTTAACCAAATATTTGCTGTTTCAAGGTCCATTCAAACACTGATATTATGTGTTCTCAAGATTCCTAAATTGAAATAAGTCACTTAGGAGTGGTACATAGGGAAGACAAAGAGGCATACTGAGCCATTTTTCATGCATGCTAATTGCTGTTCTAAAGACAAAGAACAGTAATCTTCAAAATGTGGTCCCCTGACAGCATCGGTGTCTCCTGGGAATTTGTTAGAAATGCAAATCATCAGATCCAATCCTAGACTTACTGAACCAAGTGTTTCAAAAATTTTGGGGATTGAGTTTAGCAGTATGTTTGAAAAAGCTCTCCAAGTAGTTCTAATTCATTTTAAACTTCAAGAATTAATAGCATGCATTATTATTTCCTTTGAAAGAGTGGTCTTCAATTCCACATTGCTCAGCAAGTATAAAGTTGAGAGAACAACATTAAATAAAACATGAAAGATGTTAACTTCTGTCCTCTCATTGCTTAGCTGAAGATTAAGTCCATATGGCTAATAGATTTTATAAGAAAACTGAATCAACATGCACATACTTTTGAGCAGTCAGATGACATCATTAAATACTGCAAATAATGACATCATTAAATATTGAAAAATAATATAGGTATTTGTGTCTGAGACAAACGGATAACAGTTGTTGATTAAAACATACACATTTTTGAGAATAGGTGACATTATGTTCAAATTTCTTTGAACAAAAAAGTTTACAAAATGAATAAAGTAATAAACTCACTTCATTCTGAGACATGTCAATAAAAATAGTATTGCCATTGTAGCTAATTGGTCTGTATTGTTGTCAGCAGAATGAGAGAATTTAGCTATGCTAGTTTCTCCAACCCTTATTTCCCTTAAATGGCTAACATCTAGAGTTAGAAATACTCTCAATAGGTAGCATACCTATAATTATGATTCTACCCCTCAAAAAGATTGTGCCACTAAGATATAGTGAAAGAATAATGAACCTACTACTTCCACAGCATAGTCATAATTTTTTCAAATCAATTACAAGTTTTGTGCAGTTTAATAACCAATATAATATGACTGCTTGAAAATAAATAAAATTTTGGATAATATGATTTTTTTCATGTACTTAAATAAATTAGATTTCATATCAAGGAAACATAACTAAGTCTCTTCTGTAGGCTGTAACAATATGTTTCTATGAAAAAAATGAAACACTAGGTATTTATAATTGCTATGTACTACATTATACCTATGAAATAATTAAGCTATTAAAGTAATATAATTCAAAATATATCCATTATACTTTTGAGCAATTACCGGACAATAAAACAATCAATCACTAATGAATGAAAATTACTACCTGCCATCCTGATCACCGTTTTGCTGTTGCTGTGTTATGAAAGGACAGATAATACTGTATGGGATTTGGTATAAATCTTTTAACTTTTAGCTCAATGCTCCATATCACCAATTAGATATTTTCTCTCTTTTAGTATAGTAATTCTCAAAATTGTTATACATTTTTTAAAAATCATCTAATCACTTGGATTTTTTTTAAAAACATTCTGTATCTCATTCCTTCAGATTGCTTTTTTTTATGGTTTGCATAATTTTTATATTATCTAATCAGAGTTATTATGCTATCACATAGTCTAGATTTATGTACAATAAAGCAGGATGGAAAGTTCCTTTATAGGAGAAACTTACTTTATAGGAAATTTTGTGATTTGCTTTTTTGCTGTGTATTTTTCTAAACAGGACATCGTGTAAAAGTATGATCCTCAGACACTGTGCATGCAGTTATTAACAGTGATTCAAGTGCCTGCCTGCTTTTGGAGCCATTGTCAACAGCATCACCCCAAGATTGCCTAGGTGTTAGGCAATGCTGTTTCCAGCAGACAAGCACTGATCCTGCAAAGAAAGAGCAGCTCTCCCAACAATGGTAGTTGAAAGCGGCAGAGACTGCAGCATCATGCAACCAGGCCTGCAGGCTGCCAGCATTTTTCAGGTAGTCTGAGGCAAGCACGCTTGTCTCTAAAAGCCAACTAATCGACACATGGCACTAAAATCTATTTTGAGCAAGTGCACAAGCAATCATTTGCTAATTAGATTCTTACAGCAGGATGTGGACATCCTAGTATAAACAGTGGGGGACAAAATAATAAACTCCTAAAAGAAGAAGAATGCAATCTAGGCTGGAAAGTTTCCCTTGGCAATATCAGTCAAGGTTATATAATCAATTCCACTGTAAGAGATACACTAGGAATTGACATTAGTACATATTGTGTTACCTTTAAAGGTCATTAAGTATGCCTCTTATTAAGTACTGTATTCCTTTTCACACATACCAAAAAATGTGATTTTTTTCATTCTTTTTCTTCATTATAAAAGTCCCAGGTTAAGGAGCCCATTTAGATAATACAATATATAGGTAATTGGATTAAAAAGTATGTGAATATTGTCTTGAGATTTTGGTACCTAGAAAAAACTGAGTGTAGCAAACAGCAACTTTAAGGTAATTTTGTATCACTAAAGCTTGTTCCATTCAAGTTGCATCTAACAACTAGGGCTCAGGTCTTGCTTCTTTCTGACGTTTCATGAGCTCCTGTACCAATGCTACCTGGACCTGCCTAGAGTTTTTCCTTAGTCATTTATGACAGAGACAGAAAAGGAAAAGTAACTGCGTATGGAGAGGGAGACAGGAAAGCATGGAAAGGGTAAAGAGAGGGACGAAAAGGATTAAAATATTAAAAAGTAGAAAAAGAAAGGAGCGAGGGTCAATACTGTCCCTCTAATAAATTACATTGTAGAAGTTAGATATTCATTTCATTTACTTGAATTTTCCCTTTAAATCATGTGTGAGAAGTTTAGCAGTTGACATTGCAGGAGTTAAGGGAGAAGGCATCAAGCTCAGTATTTCTATCTTCATTATTTTCTCTATAAGAATTTTGTGATTTAGTCACAGATTTCTGAATACATTTATAATCTGAAACCAGCACATTTCAAATTGATTTTATCTGAAACAAAGAGTCCATTTAGACTGGTGAACATTTTTTTAACTGGTAAGGAGGTGATTGATTGCATAGTTTCCTTTAAGTACCAGTCTGATTTGTTCTTAAATATTCAGCTCAGTAATATGTTACTCATGTTAGAGAAACCACAGAATAGTAATGAAGTAGTAGTAGCTTCAGGAAAAATTTCTAGAAACAGGGTATTTAAATATAACTTTATCCTTAAATAATTTGTGGTCTTTTCATTTCACTAGAAGGAGATAGAATTTCCCACAATAAATCAGTAATTTCTTCACTGCTTTTCAAAATATTAGTTGTACTTAAAGTGTGAATATAAAAATTCATTAAAATTAAAAAGATAATCTATAGTTAAGTTTCCTAATTGCTTGTGCTGTACTAAATTCAGCAAAAGAATTCCAAAAATGAGACTGATGCCCTCAAACAGTGCAAAAACCATTAACACACATTGGGGAATGGAGCCTTATTTTATACAAATTAAACTGAGACTGCAGTGAAAGCAGAGCTCATGAAAGTTCATTTCGTAAATTTTGCATCTTCGCCTGGGTATCTAGTATTTCTCACACATTGGATGCTATGTAGTAAGTCCATTTTTCAAAAGACAGGCTTGATGATAATGAAACAGACATTGGAGGGAAATGCATAAATGTCTTTTGGGATTAAAAACAAGAGCACATATAAAGAGGCCTGATCTTCAAGCAGCATTTTCAGTCTTATGTATTTAGAAATAAAAGGGCTCTTCTCTGGGAAATTCAAGCTAGCTTTAAATGCATATCATATAATTACCACAATAAGAAACATTGTAAGTAAAATCTTAAACAGAAACATCCTCACATTCTAGCCAGTCCTGGGATTGTTTTATGTAGGGGTCAGGTGGTGGGTGAAAACCAGTTGCATGACCGTCCCTTGGCACTACCTTCAGACTGCCTCCCCAGATGCTCAGGTTGCTCTGTAAAAGGAAAGACTGTGGCAGCAGGAGGCAGGCGCACAGCTAATGTTTCACTTTGGTGCTCCAACAAGCAAATGAGATTAAGTAGAAGTGCAATGGTCTTTGGTTTCTGGTGGAAGCAGCCAGGTAAAGGATAAGGTGCTTACTATCACAAACCTCATAAAAGAATCTTTCTCCTTCCTTCTTCTGCTCATGGAATTGCACGTCAAGTTGTTGGACAAAGACACAACACATTACAGACACAGCACACAACACATTTTGGACAGAGATTTTTAGGCGTGCACAATAAACCGTAGATACATCACAAACACCAGCACCACAAAGCACATTTCAGAACAAACATCAATATCAAGTTGACACTAGCACAACAGGATAAAAATATACATTTTTTGGAAAATTGCACATGATTAGCTTGTATACATTTTTATGTATATGATTCTATATCTATATCTATACTACAAAAGGTTATTGAACACCTCCCTCCTCCCATTCACACTTCTAATTTATTTTCTATAGTATATGGTATATAATACTTCTCTTGGAAAGTAATCACCCTTGTTGTTAATGGGATTTAAAATTATTATTTCCTGTTCTTTAGCTAAACCTTATAAAAACTTGATTATAACCTATTCCATAGTTGCTAAGCAGGTATATGACAAATGCAGGTATAAAAATTACTCACCTCTTTGCCACCCATAGATTCAAACATTTTTTCCAGCTGGACGCGTAATTGTTGAATATTGTTCATCAATATACATGGCTTTAAATGACAAAAATTTAGCATGAGAATCCTTGTTCATTAAATTATTAAATGAGTTTACTTTAAAAATAAGAGCATACAACTATCACTATGCTCCTATTACATTCACTAAATAGAATGCTGTTGCTACTTTAAGATTATACTTTTCAATAGTTAAGAATAGATGGGAAATAACAATGACCATTTTGAGAAACTGAATTTAAAAATATACTCAGACAAAAAAGCATTGGAGATATACTACTACTTTCTTTTATTCTTAACACTGTGGCACTTTACATTTAGAAATTAACCAAATTCTTTTTTAAGGTATTTATTTTATGGAAAGAAGAGTTTATTTTGTCCTGTAATTTAATTGTTTTAAAACTCAGAAAATCTGAATTTTAAAAATCTAAGTAGAATTTAAAAACAAACCACACCTTTAATTCTCTTTGGTTGTAAATAAAGCCTACATGTTAGTATTCAAAAGCCTTCATTATTTGCCTCCTGAGTATGTTTTCCTTATCATCTCTGTCTCATGCATTGCTGTTCACTTTCAACTCCAACTGGCCTGCTGTCCCCTAAACATTGGAGCTTTCCAGGTGTTGACTTGGTTTAGTGTGTGGCCTCTTCACCTGAACCTCTTTCTACTTGAATCATATCCATCATCTAGGATAGAGCCTTCTCCTTCCCTGATTGCACCCTTCACTCATTTACATGACATTTGCTTTATTTTACTCTACATTTGAGTTGCTTTTACTGTTTTACCAGCTTATCTTAAGTGCATTATATGTGCTGCTATGTCTTTTTTCTGCCTTTTTCTTAGAGTGCTACACAGAACCTTAAACATAATAGAGGCACTGAAAATGTTTTCTGACCTGTCATTTCCAAGGAAACAGAAATATAACAATATCATAAAGACATACAACTTTGTGACAGAATTGGATGTGACCTTTAAAAGTAGTAATTAACTTATAATTGGAACATGGAATTCATAATACTTAGAGAATAATTTAATATTTTCTACATATTGACTCCAAAGAACTGGTAGGTCAGGGGAAAGAAACAAGGGAAGAAAAGAAAATGGATCTATCTTTCAAGTTGCTGGGAAGTGAGCCAATAATGTATCAGAGAGAGGCATACAAAGGACTTACAGGACATCCGAGAGACGTTAGCTCTTGTCAGTGGAAAGATTTTATTATTGCTTTAACTACATTATTGACCTTTGAAAAATTTCTACTTGACTCTTAAAGAGACCACATCCAAACATCGATTTATGAAAACAATTTAAACTTCTTCCCCCTTGATTCAAGTCACTTAAATCTCATATCTGTGCTAAAAAAAAATAATGTTTCTTTCTCATAAATTCTGGCCAATAAGACCACAAGTTCCACAAATCATTTTGGTCTCCAGTCATGGCTGAGGTATTGAGAGGATTCAGCATCTTTACCTAAAGTTAACAAATGAGGCAATAGACTTTCTTACTCTAGATATGGCCATTGGGAATTTTTTCATTGCAGAAGGGAAAGATTTGACTTGAAGTAGGGCAGTCCTAGCAGGGAGAAAAATAAAGTTAAAGGAATAACATGATTATTAATGAAGAGAAGTGATACTAGATAGGTGAAGGTTTAGTCACTTTGCCCCCATGGGTCTAAATTAGATAGAAAGGCTCTTCTATGATTACTTGAGATGAGTGTTTAAGTGTATCTTTCTGGACCCAATACAGTAGTCTATTACCAACTTTATACATAAAAATCAACCTGAAGTTCCTTAAAATGATCATTTTTGTTGGAAAAAGAGTTTTATTAAGATACAAAATGGACATAGATAGTTGGGCTCATTGGCACAAATTGCTGTTGATTCCAGGTAAGACTACATAGAAAAAAGAAATGCAGTTATCCAGGGGGAGATAATAAATATGAGAATTTCCTCTTTCATTATGCTTTCCCTGACCTTGAAATGCTCAGCTTTCAACTTTATTGAGTCAAGTTATCAAATCACTATGGAGAATTTAATTATACTAATCTACCTTAAACCTAATTATAAAACGGGTTTTACTTTAAACTCCCAGAAAGTAAATAAAAGACAAAACCAGAGAACAACACCCACAGGAAAGAAAATATTAAGCTAATTCAAAAGTATCATTTATTGAAGAGTTTAAAGTAATCTATGTTTGAAGTCAAATTGTAATCTTTTTTTTTTTATAATTTGACTTTTCCCCTACGATGTACTACAATGTATTTCATTTTATCTAAATCTGGAACAAAACCAGGAACGTAACATATAATAAATATGTTAGTTTTGCTCGGAACATGTCCGTTTCTACATGGGAAAATTCATAAAAGTATTCCAAATGAAGTATTCTTGACTTAGATAAAGTCTTGATTATGCAACAGGCATTTTATCTCTCCTCTTTAATTCTGAACCCTGTGAAAGCAAACTTTTGGTCATTCCTTATATCTTTCTTTAAAATTTTCTAGTTCAGTTTACAGATGAATTAGTTATATTGTTATATATATGTATATATACTGATAAAGATATAAAAAAATTAATGTTCTTGATAGTGAAAGAAATCTGTCACAACAGTTCCATGTACACTTTCTAATGCACAAAAAACCTTATACTTGTCTTTGCTAAAAGTATAAACTAAGCAACTAATTTTCTTTCATGGAAAAGCTAAAATGAATTTGACACTTGAGTTAGAGTCTAAGACTGATCAATTACTGATATCAGTAATTCAGAAAGAAAAAGTAAGTCCAGTGTTGTATTATATGAAAAGGTATTTTAATTTTCTTTATAATAAATTTATATTGAAAAGTATAAACCATACTGGAAAAATATAGAGAAGACTACAGTAAGTGCCAATTTATTATTTTTCTGTTTTTTTTTAAATATACTATAGATAATTAATACATAAAGTAGAAGTTTTCAGGGGCTTTTAGAGGCTAATTTTCATTTCGGAATGACAGGAATTTGCTTCAGTAACTCATAAATTCTTTTCAAAATCTGCAGTTTGGCTACCCTAGTAAAATAAGATATATTTCTACAATCAGCAATGTTTTTATTTCACATTTTTCAAATGTATTATGCTTCAATTTAGAGATGTATGCTCTCAATAACTAAATATCTTTGTTTATTAAAGTGCTTGTAATAAATGGCAATCATTTATTACTGAGATATCTGGGAATTTTAATGAAATTTTGGGGCAGCATATTAATATAATGGAAAGAAGAATCTTCTGGGATCCTCAAATAACTGACTTATCTTAATGAGCTGTCAGAAAGAGGTCAACAAATTTTCAGGGGGATGATCAGTTGCTTTTTCTAGAATTCTCTTTTAGATTTGCTTTATAGAACTATTTTTTTCCTCTTTAAAATTCTTGTACTGATATTTTAAAAGCCTTTCTTCAGTGCTTTTAAAAAAAATCTTGTAAGTTAACATATTTCTACTAATATTACATATGGCAAAAAGAAAAGATATCACCTGCCACATAACATAATACTGATTATGTTCCAAATCACTTGAGTTTATATTACTTCTCTTTATTTCTTTTTGGTTAGGTTCTAATACAGGTTTTCATTTTTTAAACATGTTCCCAGTTATCCAAAACAAACAGGCTAAATTAATTATTCAGAGTAGAAGTCAGTGTTATTTCTTATATTAACTATGCCTGTCAATTTATTTGAAAACTGAAAGACCATTTACATTTATCTACTCTTGGTACTAAAACTAAACTAGCTAGTATCATCTATCAAATTTTTAACTCTGTAGTTCTCAGATCCAACTTTTATTAGTATGTGAGTTTTTAATTATTTATGTATCTGATTCCTTATCATTATAAAAAAAACTCAAGTTGGCTGGCATTGAGATTCTCTGGACCTTCCTCTCAATTCTGTATTGAAACTAGTTCAGGATGAGGAGAAGTTTTCAAACAATTTCTTGAGATCTGTATCTCAGGAAACATCATACTGCATGAAAACAGAAAGAAAACAATTTCCCTCATACTTATTAGTTTAAAAAGGTAGATTTCAACTGAAGCATACTTGAAAGTAGAGGCATTTTTACCTACCACATTTTCCTTATCACAATATGAGCTGAAATCACTTGATACAATTGCAGCATACTGAAGCAATACTTTATTGATTGTCTAGGAGAAAGTCAAAACAAAAGCACAGTGTGAAACACATCCAGGTAAGTACATAGTATATACACATACATATGTATGTGTGTGAATATATATTTGCATATGCAAATATATACACATATACATATATATGTATATATATATATATATGTAAGTACAGAGTATATTCACCTTAATGCTAATCAGCAAATATTTGTATCTTTATGCCTTTTTCAACTGAAAGGGGAAACCCCAGGGGTTTTAAGCAATGATTAAATCTACACACATGCCTAAAGACGGATCTCAACTAAACTTATATTTAGAGGACAATTTGTCATAATTATGAGTATGTTTAGAAGATATTTCATATTGAATCATTTCATTTTAATACAATCTGCTCTACCACAATTTTTTTTTCTGACTTTACTAAGTATTCCAATATACTATTTGCTGGAAGCCTCATCTATGCTTAGATATTTATTACCAAATGACCCCCAATGCCTCTTTTCTGCTTGAATTATATTTTGAATCAACTCTTATGGTTTTTAGGTCCCCTCTTGGCCCTGCTTCCCCTAAATATTTTTAAATGCCTTTCTTCAGAGTTTTTTTAAAAAATCTTATAGGTTAACAGATTTCTACTAATATTATATATTGCAAAAAGAAAAGATATCACCTGACACAAACATAATACTGATTATGTTCCAAATCACTTGAGTTTATCTATATATTTAAGTTTATATATATATATATATATATATATATATATATATATGTTTGTAAAGGTCATTTTCATTTTCTCAACTTCACTCATTATTTCTGAGTCCCTCATTATGAGTGAAGTTAGAGTATTTCCATATTTGTCAGTTAGCATATTCAGCATTTTTATAAGAAACCTTATTAATATCAAAGAATACTTCTTAAAACCAGAAATTTAAGTTTTTGTTGTATAACACTATCACACAATATTTACCTTTAATTTACTAAGTTATGTACTGATGCACTATTTGCTGAAAATATTGCTCAACTTTTTCCCTTTCTGTGCTCTTCATCTTAATTCCACATCTTCCTCCCTCCATCTAGTAACTATTTCTGGGCCTAAGGATGATGACATTTGTTTCCATCAATTATGCAAAACAAGGAAAACCCAACAAACATTGCTTATTTTTAATTTAAATTTAGAAGTAAATGCTAACATACATTGATGTGCTTTTTTTTCTAATTTTATTTACATAACCTGAGTTAGTATAAGTCCAATGTAGAGTTGATTTTCTTAGAAAATAATAATAGCAATAACAATAGATATATGCCATCTACATTAGTAGTAAAACAAGGACAAAAACTTTTTTTCTTTAATGTATAACATAGTCATCTAAATTTTCTTTGTGGTTCAAAATTAACTTTGAGAGACAAATCCAAGGAGTTAAGCTAAAGGAGAGATGTTTAATCTACAAACTTGAATTCATCAAATATAACTATGAGTTTGTATTATAGGTTTTTAGGGATAGCATGCAGAAAGATAATCAATATTTTGAGAAAGTATGAAGTAGGATGATTTTTTTTGTGTGTGTGTGTGTGTGTGTGTGTGTGTGTAAAATCCACAGCTTTGGAAAATATAAAATCTTATCAAGAAGTAACCAAAAAAAATTAGGAAAACAGATGGCTGATCAAGCTGGGAGTATTTTCCAAATGCAGCTGTTTCATTTTAGATATAATACTGAAAATTACTCTGAGATTTACCTAAGGAGTACTAATTCACTCGTTCATATGAATATTTCTCTCAATTTACAGCTTCCAATGACAGTGTATACTATCATTTTACCTTACTGCAAAAACAAAAACAAACAAAAGCCTAACTTTAGAAACTTGTTGCAACTCAGACATAATTTGCTCAAAATAAAGTTTGGGGAGGGGAATCCTTTTCTGATTATCTTAAGGTAATAATGGTCTCGATGGTCTCCTTGATTTCTAAATAGCAAAGCCCCAGTTTCTTGAGTTCCTGATTGGAGGCAACAGATGCTGGAATCACATCCACTCATCCACAATGACTAGTAAATTAGGATGGGCTCTGAGTAAGAAGGAGTGACCAGCCATATAGGAAATGGCTTAAGGCTTTATGTCCACTGGAATTTGAGTGCACTGAAAAAGCATCCATTTCTTTACTAACATATAGACTATGCCTGGGTGAAAGTACATGTACAATTTTGGGCAACTACAGTTTCACTCTAATTTATATAACAAAGTAAACTAATCTAAAATATTAGTTCCTTAATAGTAAAATAAGTCTCCAACAGCATCACAAAGATCACCTGGCGATATTTACAAATGCGAATTATCTGGTCCAATCCAGTCAGAATTTTGGGTTGGTGCTCAACAACTTGTTTTAAGAAGCTTTAAGTTGACACAGATGCAAAGTGAAGACTAGTCCTAACTAATGCATGGCAATGTCTAGGTGGAGGAAACTTTTCAGAGAGATTGTGTTGATGGAAGGAGTAGCTAGATGGACTGGAAGATAAGACATACATGTGTCATTTTAGTCCATGACTTTATATTTAGGGACAGTCTGGCTTCAGAAGTGGGTACAGTTGTTGATAGTTAGGCAACAGGTAGTCTAGCAGGAACTGTGGCGTCATGCTCTGCAAGAGGGTGCAGTTTATATGAAAAGTTAGTCATGACATATAGATAGCTCTTTATGAGTGCAGCAAAGGAAGTGTCATTCAAAGAGCTCCTGATAAGACAAGATGAAATTCTAATATAATTATGGGAGAAGAGCAAGGGCTGCTACTGCATTTAAAGAATCAGACAGGATGCATAAAGCTTCTCCCAGTCTCAATCTACTCTGATTTGATATGCAGCTATTGATGTTGTAGAATGAACATGAGTTACTCAACTTTATTATGATTTCCTGATCTAATACCATGCTAGTAGGAGTGCGCTAAATATCCTGCCAACACTGCCAGTAGATCCATCTAGGTTCTTACTCTTGCAGTTAGTAAGGTGAAAACCCTGGTTCAAAAATCCCTCTCTTCAGTCATATTTTATGTTTGGAACATTACAGTATTACTGCAATGCACGGAGAACAAGTGGACTCTAAGTATCTGTTAATTGACATTAGAAGTGTCACTTCATTGCTTTATACCGCTGTATTTTAACACAATCAACACAAGATAGAATCCTCTAGATGTCTAGGTGTGCAGCAAAGAATAAACATAAATAATAATATCCTGCTTTCCAAGTGATCAATGATTTAGGATCATACCAGAATGCAAAGGTAGTATAACTTGTAGTTAAAAGCATTCCATTCAAACCATTGCTACTTGAGTGACTTATTTGAGTCATTGAAACTTTATAAGCTTGTTTTATCACTTAAAAAGTATTGAAAATTTTAATACCTATCTCTGGGGTATTTTTATAAAGAATAAGTGAGAAATACAGGTAAAATAATTAGCACATAATGATGCTCAATGAATTACCATATTTATTTGATGCTAAAGCTGCACTTTCTTTAAACCATTTTATTGTCCTCTAAAATCTGGTGTGGGTTGCATTTGAAGGTGGCTTCATAAGTAGATCTTATTTTTGATGTTTGATTTTTTTTATATGGGAAAGATGTAGGCAGAAATGAAGTCAAATAGGCAAGCAGAAAGAGAGAAGAGAAAGAAACCCTTTATTTTTTATTTAGTTGTTCACACTGGTTGTTCCCCAACCCTGGGTATTGAACTTGTGGCCTTTGGATGTATATGGAACTGCTAGGCCAGGGCCACCAGGGAGCGACTTGATGTTTGATTTTTTCATGAAATTGAGATTTCACTGAGAAATTGGAATGCAGTTTAGAATCAATGGCAACTAAGAATCAAATAAATCCAGTTTTAATTTTACTACTCTTAAAACTAAGATCTGGTACTCAGAAAACAAGGAATATATGTAATTCATTCATTATAGTAACTTTGTACCTGACAATCAGTCAGACTCACAGCCAGGCCACAGTATTTGTTAACCTGTTTTTTAAGTAATATTCAAAGTGATATCATTATTGCATTTTTGAAATTAAATAACCCATACTTGTCATGAGCAGCCATATGAATATTCTCTCCTCATTTTGCCACTCATCACAGTTCTTGAATGTACCTGCTATGAAATTTGAAGTACTTGTTTGATACCTTATTCATCCTTATATATGCAGTTCTATTTTAGGATACTAAATTTTCTAAAATGTATGCAGATATTACTAATAGATCTCTCCAGGGGATGGTTTAAGTTAATATAGGTCCTAGAAACAAAATATGATTCAGTAACTTTTGACAGCAGACTTCCAAAGGTTTTCAAGACTAATTACCACACATCTGATAAAATAAAAACTCCAATAGTTTAATGCTACTGCATATAGTTAATTACATTAACTACAATGTCTCATTTAAATTTTTATTATTTTTAAATCAGTCTAATAAAATACAATTTACTTTATAATGAAAATTGACAATTTCTACTCTCCTGGAAAATGTTTTTCATTGTTATTACATTATTTCCTTGTGATAATAATTGAGTAGCATTTAATTTCTACGGACTAAAAATATTTTAATTGAATTTATAAAAATTGTGCCAGTAAGAGTATACATTTATTCTATGGCAGGTAAAGAATAATTTTTTTCTTCTTACTTCATTCATATAATGTGTTTTCCTGAGTTCAGTGATTCTAATCTGACCCTCTCTGTAACCTCCCATCCTTTATACTCCCTGCCTTCAGTTCATTTGTTTATACTAACAGCTATCTCAACATGGCTAGTTCAGCTTTATAGCTGGAAAAGAGCAAGTGATAAAAGGGTGGAGTGAAGGATAGGTGGGAATTCAGGGAAGAAGTTTCCGGCTCCATTTTTCTTTTATGCTCTCTTGGTACTTCCATGGACTTTCTGTAATCTGCTACTTGTGTATTCTGTGGATGACTTCTACTTTTTTAATACTATGTTGCTAAATACATAGACCCAAATTATTATTAATTCCTCACATGATCCTGATTCCATTACAAGTCCTACAGCATTCCAAGAATAACATGTGCCATACTTTTTAAACACTATCCATAATGATCTCATTTTATTCATTTCTTGGCAGTCACCCAAAGTGTAGGTGCTAGTCAGGAAAAGACTCCGAGAATTCTTTAGAATAATTTTTTTGCAGACTTTGTTGCAGATTTCACCAGACTCTTAAGAAAATTGTTGCTGTTACCGAGGAAGTCCCCTCTGGAAATAACCCAAATAAATTATGTTAGCTACTATCTTAAAAAGTTTGAAGTGACTTTGTCTTCCTAATTAACATATATAAAGATTGGAGTCCAAAATATTTCATAGTAGATAAATAATATAACACAACTTGTTTGTGTAAAAGCCTTCAGTTATTCCTCATTTTCTACTAAAGTTTACTCACTTTGTCCTTCAGAACTCTTAAAATGTAGGCATAGCCTTCCAACTGTAGTTCATTAGCCCTCTATGAACCCTATAGTCTGTCCTTATTGGGACCTCTCAGGTTAGAAATCTTGAGTCATAGAATAGTGGAATGTGACAAATATTTTCTCCTTGACCAAACTCTATTCAGGTTCCTCTGAGCCCTCTTCTCAACCAGGCTTATAAAGAGAAAAAACACAGATTCTAACAGCCCAAGGTGACATCCCTAGAATGATCCTAGATCCTCATAAAGTGTGCATATAAAAATTGAGTGTGGTTTGCACTAGACTCTTTTCCTTATTGTAACAGCGTATTGCTGGTAAGATTTGACCTTCCCACTCTAACTAGCATCTACCTTTGTTATTTTTGACAAAGTTTTCCCTATAGGCTCACCCAACCCATCTGTCATGTGGTGTGAAGTAAAGTAAATCTAATGCTGTTAAATCATGGAGTTTCTCGACTTTTTTGTTACCTCAGCATAAACTATCCCTACTATGATTAAAAAAAAGATGCTGCCTCTTACAAAAAAGCTTCTTTATCCAGCTATCAGTAAATAAGGGTTAAACTTATCAATGACAGGTCAGCCTGAAGTCTCACATCCATAAAAAATCTCAAGTTTAGATATTTTTGTGGTCATATAAATGAAATTAGAGAAAATCTGTGTCAAAATCCGTGGTTAAAAGTAGTAGCTTGTTAAACGTAAACAAACACTGGGAAACTGTGTTCCCCAGAAATTCATTTACTGAAAGCCTAACCCCCAGTATCTCAGAATGTGACTGTATTTACGATAGGTCCTTGAAAGAGGGGATTTAGTTAACCGGAGGTCATTAATGTGGGCCTTAATTCAATCTAATTGCTGTATGATAAGAAGAGGGAATTTGAACATAGAAACACCAGAGCTACACAAGCCCACAGAAAGACAGTAAGAGAACACTGAGAGAAGACAGCTATCTGTAAGTCAAGGAGAGGAAGGAGCTTTAAGGAAACCAAACCTGGTGACACCTTGAACTTGGACTTTCAGCCACCATAATGGTGAGAAAATTATTACCTGTTATTAAAACCACCATTCTTGGTTATTTCATTATGGCAGCTCTAGCAAATACATAAATCCTAAATATTATAAATATAACTAAGTTTGGGTATTTTTATTATTATTTAGCATATAAGCAATATATATTCTGGGCTTTCAACCCTAAGCTGTCTTGACTATAAAATTTGAATTTGTCACAGTCATTTACATGTTTGACCCTGTAATTATTTTTTGAGGTCATAAATTATGCTTATTCATGATTGCATCATTCAAAGTGATTAGTAAAGTGCCCCAGTGAGGGAATAAGTAAGCATTTGTTGCATGAGCAGCCAAGATCTTCATCATTATCAACCCAGGGAGCCACACTTCTCATTAGAGCAGTCAGACACAGGACCATGCAGCTTGTTCACATATACTACTGTGTTTGTCATGTCACTGAGCTGCTAAACAAATTGCCAAATGTTCAGTGTCTCTATATTACTTAAAAGAGTATGGCTAAACTTCTCAATCTGGAACCATCTTTACTCTCCTAATCATTCCTACTGCTTCCAACAGAACTTCCTTGCTGGAGATTTATTTTCTCTCTGTTCCTCACATGTCAAATTTAACTTTACTTCTCTCTTTGTTCCTGATACACCCATGAGTTAGAATAATTTTCCAAGTTGACCTTTTTAGGGTAAAAGAACACTGCTTTGCCCATGAAATATTCATCTGAATTTCAGCAATAAATGAGTTTTTCTTCTACTCAAATTACTGTAGATCCTACTATGCTTTTGACTGAATTATGTCCCTTTTCATGTTATGTTCCAATCAGTACATGCTATGTGTTCTGGATTACTATAAAGATTTTTTTTTCATTTGAAGGACAGACTGCATCTTTCATTTTTTTATATTGTTACAAAGTAACCAATGAGATCAAAGAAACATGCCAGACCCAAATAATTTAAGAGGAGATTTATTTTAGCTGGTGGCCCTAGGGGCAAAAATGGACCCAAATCTGATGGCCCTGAGCTTACATAGTGCAGGGTTTTTATAGCATTTCTTTTCTGGGCAGGCAGGGGTATTTGCATAAGCAATCTACAGAAGCAGAATGGAGCGGTTAGTTTGAATTTTTTGTACATAATTGCTAACCAGTGGAACATCCACTGTTGGAACAATTTGTGGCAGGGGGCACAGGGCTTTGGCATTTCCTAATAAGTGTTGTAAGCCTCAGGGCTTTGTGGCTTAGAAGGGTGGGGGTATCAAGTATGCAGTTTTTCCAATTCCCTGTTTCAATATTTTTCTTGAAATTCTTGGTAAAGTAGTAAGAACTTTTCAAGTTTCTTTGACTCAAAAAGGAGAAAGAGGTTTTAAGAGTAATCTGGTTGATCAAGATCCATCAACTAAGAAAATAAATTAATAAAAAAGTTGAGAGGAGGTGGGTAAAATGGGTCAATTATATGTGAAGGATATGATGTAGCTGAACTGATGGTAAGTTTAAGGTATTATATATAGATGTTGCTTTACAATGATGTGCATCTTAAACCTGTATAATGTTATAATGAAATGTTCCTTTAATAAAATAAATGCTAAAAATTTTGAGGGACATTGTTAGACTCACATGATAATTATTGGCTGATTTGAAATCAGATCTCATTTTCATGACTCTAGGTTGTATATGCTCTTCATTGTACTACAGTATCTGCTAAAAAATTGTTGCAATTTGAATGTGAGATTCCCAGGCTTATTTTGAACTAGAAAATACCACATTTTAAACAAATAATTTGGTCAGCCATGGAAGTCTCTTCAACTATGGTTGACTAAACCATTATCGTGAATAACAATTAGATTTTTTAAAAGATATATTCATATTTGAGAAAAGGAAGTAGAGAAAGAAAGGCAGACGGTAAAAGAAAACTATTAATACAATTAAAAATTAAATTCGGGTAGTGGTGTCAGAGAAGACTAATATTACAAAACAGCAGTATTTTTAAAGTTTTGTACAGGAAAATAATAGCATGCCATAGTTTGAGAAAAGAAAGAATTAATTCCATTTGACCTACCTTTGCAAATCTTCTCATTAAGTGAGACAGTGCTTCAGGATTAGGACATTCCAGTTTCTTAATAATCTCAAAACTCTGATTAAGTTGAGCAAAGACATCAACCACAGAACAGGAGAAGAGGGCATGATCTGATGTCTGCTGGAACTGAGGGAAGAGAAGGCAAAACCATTCCAATAAACACGTTAGACAAACTGTGAAGTCTTCATTACTTCACATAAACAACATTCTCCCATATGACATGCCTTCATTTCCTGGTAATAAAAAGCTTGCCCACTTTAAAAATATTCATCTCTTTTTCTAGAAATCATGATATAACTATTATCATGGGACAGGCTACTGATAATCAGTTTCTTTGCTGAACTGAGGAACTTGTTCTTTTTTATTTCTTATCATAGGCATTAGGATAGTTTAACCAGCTGACTGTGACTTGAAAACTTTTGAGTTGCTTAATAGGCTAGGAGGATATCTGCTCCTTATCTCAGAATCCTGGAAAGGTTCCAGGACTACAAAAGAGTTTTGTGGGAACCTACTGAATTTGTATATTCAGATCAATACAAGAAGTGTAGAATCTTGGGGCAAAAAGGTTGATATTTTTTGTTTGTTAGTTCTTTAGATTTTAAATGATTCCTTAGGATTCCTACCAGTCCTTTAAAATTGTCTTTTAAATGTATTTCAGTCATTGGAGAATTAAACCAAACCTCAATAACAATGAGTCTAAGAAATCCCTTTAATTTAAAAGTGATCAGTGTGAATGAATCTTGATAACAAGCAAAGTAATTTAAACTCACGCCATCCTTTTTGTCTCTTCCCAGTGCTCCATGAAGGAACTCCATTGACACATCTTCATTCTCATCTAGCCACTGCATGACAAAAGGCTCAAACCACCTAAAAATTTAATAATGATATGACTATAAACAACATCATTTGAACATTACTAACAGTGAACATGGTTCTTTTCTTATATGCCAGTAATTCTGGACCGAAACTCACCTTTTATTTCCTTTTCTTACTTTTACTTTTTCAGAAACATTTAGCTTTATGTCATCCAATATGTCCTCTTCTGTTTTACTTTCAGTTTCTTTTAGCTCTTCTCATTCTGCTTCAAATATTCATAGTTTCCAATTCTTACTCACAATTCTTTTTACAACTGAAGCTCCTGTAAAGCCTAGACTTTGTGTGTGGGGTCTCCTATTATGTCATTCTCTCATATTTAGTACTTTCTTGACAGATTTCTCCTCTTACTAACTAGTCTCTTATAAATGTTTCTGGGTGCTCATTTTGAACTCTTGTGATCTGTAGTTGGATTTGTCAGTGGTCTAATAAGGTTTCAAAGTTCATTTTTCCATAAGGATGTGGAATGAAGACTATCTTCCCTCCCTTGTATTATCACCTTTGATGTAATTCTTCTGACAGCATATGTGTAGGTTTGTCTCCGGACTATTTTGTTCCATTGGTTTATTTATCAGGCACTAACACCACACTTACTAATAACTACGCCATTTAATAATTTTTGATACGCAATCACACACTTTTCCAGCTTTTGCCTCCTTTTCTGAGATTGCTTCAGTTATTCTTAGTCCTTTGTATTTGTCTATATGTTTTTGAATAAACTTTTCCATATGCACATAAATACCTGCTGAAATGTTTATGAGATTGCCTTGAGTTTACATCAATGTCTGGACACTATAATTATAATAATGCATCTTTTCAGGAACACTGCATTGGTTTGCCTTAAAAGTTTTCTCAGTCATATTATATAATTAGTTACCAGAATAGAATGCTTACACATCTTTCATTAGTTTCTCACAGTTTTAACATTATTTAAATGGTGTGATTTATATGTAATTTTCTAATTGTGCTATTATATAGACATTCAGTGAACTTTTATATAGAGTTGCTACATTAACTTTAAAAATTCTGTTAGTTTTCCTATAGTTTCTTTTGGATTTTCTAGATACATAACTATTTCATACACAAACATCAATGCTATCATTATAAGCCCTTATAAACACTATTCTTTTCTCTCCCTTGTTTTATTGAACTGCCTAGGACTTCTAATACAATCTTAAATAAAAATGATGTTATCAACTATGTCTCATTCTTGATTTCAGAGGGAAAAATGTAAAATTTTATCAATAAGCCTAATGTTTGTTTAGGTTTTTGAAGGAGTGTATTTTAGATTAAACTTATCTTCTACCTCTAACTTGATGTAATATAATGTATATAGTAATATAGTTTATCAAATTATTGCTATGTCTGGCATAATGATTAAAAGGATTTTCATGTTCATTCTTTAAATATGATAAATTGTGTTAATTATTTTTAACATATACAGCTAATCTCATATTCCATGAATAAATCCCCATGGTCATATGATATTCATCTTTTTATAAATCACTGAGTTCTATTGTATTATGTTTCATTTGAGGTTTTTTTAATTTTTGTTTTTGTTTTATTGGAAGAAGGCAGGAAAGAAAGCAAGTAGACAAGGACAAAGGAAGAAAGAAGAATAAGAAACATTATTTACTTATTTATTTACCTATTTATTTATTCATTTTAGCTGTTGCCCTGGCCCCAGGTCATGAAGCTTGGTCCTTAGACTTTACATGGTCTACACTCCAGGTGCTAGTTTAATGCCTGAGCCACCAGGGCATGCCCACCTGGATGTGTTTCTGTTTGTTTTCTTTTTCTCAGCTTTTTTCATGAGAGAGTTTGGCCTATAATTGTTCATATTTGTCATGTTCTAAATAGGTGTTAATAGAAAGGATATGCTGACTTCAAAAAAGTTATTTGAGAAGTATTTCTGCCTAGTTTGGTACAATTTGGTATAATGTTGGTGATATTCTTCCTTAAACAGTTGGAAGAATTCCATTTGGAGCCATCTGGAAATGGAGTTTTATCTGTAACATGATTTTTAATTAAGGGCTCAATTTTAAAATTAGTTATGAGCCATTATGACTTTATTTTTCTTACATTAGCTTATTAAGTTCTATTTTTAGAGTAATTGTAGATTTTGTTAAACTTTCTAAATGTACTGGCATAAATATTTACTTGTTATTTTACTAATGTGTATAGAATCTTTAATAATGTCCATTCCTTATAATTATGTTTTGGTATCTCTTATATTTCACTGACCTTGCTAAGATTTATGAAAAATTTTATTCGCCTTTCAAAACTCAATTTTTTCTATAAAAATTTTTTTGTTTTACTTTTAACAAAAATCATATTCATTTTATTTCTCCTGTTTTCTTTTGCTTTTTTCTTCTGCTTCTTAAAAGATTCTTTTGATACTTTTACTATTGATTTTATATATTTTTTTTCTCTGAGTAGGATCAGAGCTATACATTTCCTATATTCCCATGTTAGCTGCAATTCATGATTCATTATGCTATATTTTATTATTATTTGATCACAATATTTTGCAGTTTGCACATTCTTTTTTGATTTATGAATAATTTAAAGTTACCTGCTTTACTTTCCTATCTAGTCATTTCCTATGTATCTTCTTGGAATTGATTTCTAGCTTAATTTTACAGTGGTATGTGAATATAAAGAATATATTTCAATCTTTTAAAATTTACTAGACTTGCTTTATGATCAGGTAGTCTATTTTTATGCATTATATATGAGCTGTATTTTTATATAAACAACATCGATGAAAAATTTAAAAAATCTATGGGTGATCAGATATAGAAACAGATGGGTATATTGGTATAGATATTTCTAAATGTTCTAATTCATGTTGTTAAAACCTTGTTCAACTGATTTTTTTGTCTGATTCTTCATTTAATTTCTACGTGAAGTGTATCCTCCAAATAGAATTGTAGATTGGCCGATTTTTCCCTTTATTTTAAAAATATATTTCACCAGTAAATGTACATATTTAGAACTGACATACCTTTTTGTTGAATTGTTCTTTGAATTATCATGAAATATTTCTTTCTCTCAAAGTAATTATTCAGATTTACTTTTGTTTAATATTAGTATAGCTGCCTAAGTTTTCATCCTTTTACTTAAACTTTCTAGACCCTTACATTTTTAGGTGAATAAATTGTAAGCAGTATTATTTTGAGTTATACTACTTTATTTAGTAGTACAATATTTGTTTGACTAAAGTCATTTATATTTAATATTTATATTTAATTTCATGATGTATTTAATTTTTAATTATCATCTTAATGTTTCACTCTAAATTTCCTACATGCTACTTACTAGTTCTTTCATTCTCCTTTCTTGCCTTTAAGTATTTGTTTTACTCACCTTTCCCATTATTTTATTGAAGCACAACATTGTGTTATACTTTACTAGGCTTTACAAAATTATAACACACAGCTATGCCATATCAGAGGTATTTTTTTATTAAAGGAAAGGTGCAGGTAGGAATGAAGGCATAGTAGGCAAGCCAGCAGAAAGAGGAGGAAGAAGAATTTTATTTATATTTCATTTAGTTCATCACACTGATTTTTTTTTTCCTCCCAGAGCCTGGGACTCAAACCCAGGGGCAGGTGGCCAGTATCTTTCAGAAGTGATTGACTTAACTGTTACTCCACCAGGCACGCCGGAGAAATTTTTTTAAAAATGAATGTTTTACTCTTTCCAAACAATTCGTCTTATAAAATATTAACCTCATTTATGGATCTTCCACCTTCTATGCTATTGTTGTTTAGTACTTTATTCTATGGAAATTATTTTTTAGTAGCAATATGTTTTTAAAATTGATTCATTTGTTTACCTTTTCTAATTAAAAATATTTCCTACATCATTATATTTTTATTTAGAGTGGGGTCATTTTCCTTCTGCCTGAAACAGTATATACTCTATATTTTTGGTGAGTATCTCCTGAAAATGGACTGTCGACTTCTCAGTTATTTAAATACAGAGGTGCTATTCTTTGTTATACTTCATTTTTTGAAGACTGTTTTTGATGCCTGTAGAACTCTAAACTGTCAGTTGTTTTTTTTAAGTACTTAAAATATATCATTGCATTGTATTCTGGTTTAAGTCACTTCTATTGATCAATCAGCTAACAATATGAACCTTTTGAAATGTCTTGCTTTCTTTGATGACAATATTTTTAAGATTTTTTTCCCTTTCAGTTTTAAGCAGAATATATATATACATACATATATATACATATATATATGTTATATATATATTTATTTCCTGGCATTTATCCTACTTAAGACTTATCAAAATTCTCCAATTGTGGTTTCACGTTACTCATCGTTTTGCAAATTCCTCACCTATTAACTTTTCAAACATAACTTTAGTACTATTCTTTTTCTCTTATTCTTTTGGGGATTCAAATGTTTGACTATAGACCTTCATACTTTGTACTATATATCCCTTGTTCTGTATTTTTTCCGTATTTTGCATTTTTTTGTTTCTCTGTTTCTATATGTGTATTTTCTCCAAACCTGTCCCCCAATTATTTGAGTTCCTCTTCTCCTATATATAATCTGTCACTAAGCCCTTCTTATATTCTAGTCTTTTGGTTCTGTCTTAATTGTTGTTGAAATTATACATACTATGAAAAATTATGGAACCTGTGGTTGACCTTTTTCTCTAGAGAAAAATCTGAATTTCTCATTGTAAACAGAGTGTAGGTGATAACCATGATCTAGTAAAGACTGATTTTTTTATGACTTGCCCTTATTTCTAGAGCAGAACCCTTCAGGGATCAATCTTGAAAATCTGGGGTGTTTACATGGTTCCTTTTTTCTTATAGAAGACTTGACCTCTAGTTTTTGTCTCCTTAGCAATGAGAAACTGTTGAAGTTCCTACTTGGTTTTGAATCTCTTGGTGCCTCCTTTCTACTTATTGCTGCTTGTGGAGACAAATGGGCAGATTAGGAATCAGACAATAATTTAAGGAGAAATAGCATGCAGAGTGTTATTATTCTGTTGTCTGCAGTTTCCTTTTCTCCAGCATCCTTATCTCACAAGTTCAAGCTTTGTCACTTGAATACTAATGTTTCAAGGAAATTGCGATACTCTGGGCTATTGCCCTCTGTTTGACTCTCATGATCTATATTGAAAACTGGCAAATGCATGGAAGTTGTGAAAAAGTGAAAAAAAAATACAGAAAATACGTGTTTCATCTCCATTCATTTTTCTATTCTCAGGTACCTTAGCTTCTCAAATCCTGGTTGCCTTGGTTGCTCTCTAATGCTATGTAATCTTATTCAGCTATGTAGTTGGGTTGGTGAGTATGCTTGGTTTTAGTTTAGTTAGTCTAGATAGAGCCAGAAACAGAAGTCTTTGGCAAATAGTACTTCTGTTTTCACTTCTTCATTCCCAGTCAATAATACAACCAACTTCATTAAATGCCCATACTTTGAACTCTTCCCTTTTTCTTTTATCTCCACATAGTTAGTTGACATATTCTATCTTTGAAATTTCTCTCCCATGCATCTTCATCCTTTGCATTCTTATTACACTCATTATTATTATTATTATTATTATTATTATTATTATTATTATTATAGTCTTTTAATTTGTCCTAGTATTCCATTCTATTTATAAACTTCTAGGAAAATTATAGTAAGGGGCTGTTCTACTATCATCATTATCTTACTTACTACTTTCTAAATCTTTTCTCTGTCCCGTCCAATGTCCACAATGTCTAATGGATATGACACAGGTTGCACAGCATTCAAAAAAATCAGTTCAAAACTTCTTTTTCTATGTGACTTTTTACTAAAAGTAAAAATACCCTATTATCCCACAAGAATGACACCATTTCCCATGAATCATTGCCTATAAAGGCATGTGAGTAGGGCACATGTTTCATTTCCATTTAATATTTTTCTTTTTTCTTGACATGACCTTAACAAATTTAAAACATCTACATCATATGGAACCTCATATATAAATATTGTTACATAGAGTACCTCAAATAAGAACTGCCTCTCTTGTCTGACACCTTATTGAAATTTGCTTGTTTTCCTTAAATTATTACATATTGCTTTGCCTTGCTTTATCAGAATTTTTATAGTTTGTCCTCTGGAGTATAAACTCCTATTGGATGAGAACTTTATTCACGATTGTCCTATAACATTTGGTACAGTTCCTGGAATATGGAAAATAACATTCAATGGAATAAAATAGAATTCTGATCAATATCAAATGCAAAGTATTCTACATTTGATTGTGAGATTACAAATGTATTTGAGAGACATTTTAGGAAAAAACTATCTACTAATAATGACTTCTATTTTAGAAATAGGAATTTCTAAGGTATTTTTCAATTTGAATTAAAGAAAAAAACTGATTATGTAGCTCAATATACCCAGCACTCAATAGTTTGCGTGCTTTACAGAAAATAATCCAAGCATGTGAACCAAATTCTATGATGTATTTCTTTCTCTTTGAGTTGAACATCTAAGTAAGGCACGCTTGAAAAATGTTATACACTCAGTTAAATATGATTCCCGAGAAAATGAAAACCGTTTAATGTTTATATAATAGAAATATCTGAATTCAAGCAAGACTATGCCAAGAGATTTTAGGGATGCGTAATGCAGGTGTAATTGTATAGGATTATGAATTGAGAAGAAACTTGGGATTGAAAATCACTACTTACAGGGAATATTCAGGAACAGCATCCTTGAAGGCAGGAAGTTCTCGAACGTATTCATTATAAAACCATTTCACTTTGAAATGCAAATTCATATAATCAGTGCTCTTACATAACTGTTGCTTTTCATGTTCTGTAACAGATAAAATGAAACATTTAATAAAAGTTGGTTTGCCAATGACACTATTGTGTTCCAATCTGCTTTTATTAGTAGCATTTCAAAAAGAAAGAAAATAGTGTATTTGAAGTAAAGGTAAAGTGAATTGCAAAAAAAGTGAACTTTTACTAAATGCAATAATAATTGTTGGCCCTATGTGGAGCAGGTCACGCACAATGCAAAGTACTTGAGTGTTCTAATTTGTCTTTTAAGACAGGTTAGAATTCTAACACAGTTAAGGAGTGGTAACATATTAAAATTTTTCTATTTTTCATCAAACTTTCATATCTTTACTACTTTTAAATCTGATGCAATGTGCTAGAAAGAATTAACACTCTAAGCAAGGATAAAACATAAATCAACTAGGAGACATAATGCTTGACTAATGTTGGCAATGAGAAAGAATATATCACATGTCTGGCTTAGATATTGACCACTTTTATGATTAAGATATTTGAAAGGGAGAAGACTTCTAAGCCAGATAATTTATTCTTTACCTTTAAGTTCAACTAAAATTATGCAGTACAATATGGCTTTTTTGACCTTAGTAGGATTTCCTAATGTGTGGCATTTTAAAAATTTCTTACTCAAAAGTATATCTTAAAACTATTATTATGATATGGATACATAGTTCTGGAGAATAGAGGCAAATAATAATGCAACTGAAAATGTTTATCTCTTGCCCTATAATCCCTATATTAATATATCGACTAATTCCAGCTACAAGCACAAACACAGTTAAATCCCAAATCGGTCCCACATTATTTAAGCTGAAGTGAAGTCTTGGCTGAGGTCTGTGAATCTCCTTCAAGCAAAGAGCTTGATTTATAGTAGAAGCATCATCATATTCTTTACACTACAAACTGAAAACACCAAAGAAATGAATTGTTGCAAACAAATTGAGGGCAGCCCTGTTTCCAAAACCTCACTATCGAGGAACTTAAATTCCAGTGACAAACACAAGAGAAAACACAATCCCAAGTCACACTTTTTCAAATTATCTAAACAAGAATGAATTCAAGACAATGTGTAGAACCAAGTAAATGAAAGAATGAGAGCAAATGAGGGAAAGAGAGGAGGGGAGAGATAAACATGAGGAATAAATGAATACTTCTAGACCACACTCCCAGCAAAATTATTAACTAGGTGATGTTTCTGCTCTCCTCACTGCATTTCCCCTTCCCCCTTTTCAATGTCAGTTTTTCCCCTGCCTTTCTCATTTCAATGTCTAGTACCCCTGCTCACTGTAAGAGGAAACATCTATTTGATAAATTCATAGGTAAGAATTTAATGCAATGCTATCTTAAAATCCAGACAGGGGACACGTTTGTCCTAGTACTTACACATTTTGTGAACCCTATTTACTACAAATATAAAGCCATGAAACAAATGACTTGAGGATCCTTTGTCACTTGGGATCCTTTCCCTCTTGATGCTGAAACACATGTTCTTGTAACTAATCTCAACTTCCCTTAACATTAACACCCTTTAATATCAGAGAAACATTTCATATTATCTTTGGTTCTATATTCTAGAATCAAAACATGATTTTGTCCAAATTCTACAATGGAAAGGAATTTGAGATAGGGAGGTATTTTAGTAAGAAAAAGAGCAAACTAACTCACCATGCTCTTTTTCTGGATAGTATAAGTGCAACAGACAACTGCATAATAGTTTTATTTTTTTTTGGTTTCAATTCATGCTTTTGAAGGCACTCATGAATAAATGCAGTATACAAAACAGTGTGCAATATGGCTTGGAAGTACTCTGAATATTAAATCATTCATATTATTCTCAGTGTTTGCCTAGGTGTGATTCTAGATGTACATGAATCCTGGACTGTCAACTAGATGTCTATTGAACGCTAGAATTGTAAGTTTTATTTTTGAAATTTAAATTTATGAGATTTAACTAAGCAAATTTTATTTTTATTCAAGTGATTTAAACAAGGTATATATTAAATATTAATTTGCATTTTGTCCTCATTTTAAATTATAATATTTTAGAAGAAAATAATTTTCTGAAAACTATATAGAAAATGTATCAAACACAGATTTTATTTAATTTTAAACTAAATTATTGTATTTAATAGTTTAAATTGCATCAGTTTTAGTCAGTAACATTTTAGTTTTTAAATTCTTTAAATATTATAAATGTATATAGGTGCATCCTGTTACCTAGGGGTTCACATACATTTCAAGGACCTGGTTTCATGACCCAGGGCTGAGGAAACAACCAGATGATCAACTAAATAAATTCTTTTTTAAAAATACTTTAAAAAAAGAAATGCATGTAAACTGAAATTAGATAGAAAACTCTTAGTATATATCACAGAAAGAAAGAAAAATCTGAGAATAGAAAAATGTCCAAATGTGAAGATATATATATATATATATATACATATATATACACATATATATATTTAAAAAACAGACATGTAACTTGGGGAAGGGTTGTATCACTATAAAATTTAAAAAACATAAAAATATCATTTATTATGACTGCATAGTCAGTTTTGCTTTAGTAAAAGTGAAAATATTTTCTGAAAGAAATCTAACTTGTAATTTATTTATATCTTTATTTGAAAACCATTACCAGTCCAAAATACCCATCTATGAATATTAATAATTAAATTGTATTATCTTTGATATTTTTTCAACTTTCAGATGTATAGACATCATTTTTAATCACATGAGTATGAAAAAATATGTGTTGAGGTAGTAAAATAATGTATTTTATTTGACAGTTTACTAGCTTGATTTCTATTTTAAGTATTTACATTTATGGTATGTGGCTTTGATTTGTGTTCTTGCCTCTGTCAATGTTAGCTTGATTTAACGTGTTATCTCTTCCAAGAGTGTTTGCATAGTAACACAGTCCTGGAGGGAAAGTAACCCAGCTCCATCTCATATTGAAATGTTTTTGAGCATCTTGCTACAGGTCACATGTGAGTTCCTGATGACATAAAGTTGAAGGACCCATATCACAGAACTCAGGGAGGTTAGGTCACATGCAGCAACAAATCTAATACAATATAATGAATCATGTTTGATACCTATAGGATGTGTGGTCTATTGGGGAAGATCAATTTAACACAATGTTGTGCTTTAGGTGAACAATTAAATGTAGAAAGATTTATCATTAGTGTTTAGTGCACAAAGAGGAATTTGAGTTAGTGAACAACTATTACATAAAACAAGGCTTCTTACTTACAAAGACTGCTATTTAACCCATGCATGTGTCTCATCTGTGAAATTATAAAGTATGTTTCCAATTAAGTCCTTGGACTTCTTTCCTCTCTCTAATCATGGTTTTATCTGTTTTGGTAATGAATGTGGATGACTTTAAATTTAGGTCGTAGCATAGAAGGAAAGATTCATCAGTCCCTGCTCCATGCATGAAAGTAGTCTCTCCACTTTAGAAACCAGGTAGGAGCTAGCTGTGGGGCATGGTCCAGTTTCCTGGGTAAGACTTAACAATTTATTTTCTTAAGTCATTTGTACCTTACTTCATAAATGCATTCATCTTTTCTTCCTTCTTATTTAGGCACTGTGCTGTGAACCTACAGACCCTTTTACACTCTGTAAACTCCCTCTATTTCGGTATGCCCCTCATTCCTGCTGTTACCACAATCCAGGAAAGGAGTACATCTGTAAGTCTTAATTTCTGTAGCCATATTTTAGTCAGTTCCTTCATCTTTTCCCCATCTCTTAAACCTTCTCCATTTCTTCCTGGAACTGTATCAGTAGAAATACTTCCATTAAGAGTGGAAATAGGAAAGGAAAAGGAAGGATACCAATGATACTTTAAAAAAGATAAAATTTGGTTTTGTTCACATCTAGAAAATATCCTTTCTCTTTTCAAAGAATTTACCTGATGTAATTCTACCCGTATTTTACCAGCCCCAATGTTAAAACAAAACAAATCAAAACTTAGAAGAATGTACTAATTAGTTCCCTACTTCTGAATTGTTTTCACACCCATAGAAATTAGTTTCTATCACTTTCAGTAACTTATCTCTCATTTTCTATCAACTGATATTTATTGCTCTTTGTAGACAGAAACAGGAGACCAGTACCATCTGTTTTCACATTCTGCCAACTCAACAAAAGAGTAATTGATGTCTTTATATACATTATGCACTTCCACTGATAAAGCAAGAGGTTTTCAGTTTATTGAATTAGTTGGTGATGTAGATTTAGTCTTGGGGAAAGTGAAAATGCCAGAAAAAAAAAATGTCCACATGTGATCTTTGTTTTCACATAATTTAAATATAATTTAAATTTTTTCAGCAGTGAGTTATTGTAACCATTATGAATCTCAATATTTGTGGTAGATTTAGCTAAATGGTAACCAAATCATGTCCTTTTCTTCCTGGGCACATTATCAGACCACATTTCCCAACCTTCCTTGGAATAAGGTACGACTGACTGAATTTTGGGTCAAAGTAATATCGGCCATTTTTAGTCTTGCCCTAAATCACTTCCTGTGAAATTCTCTTTGTCCTTTTTGCCCTCATTTGCTGGCTAGCTGGCAAAAACTAGTGGAGGAATCCCCGGCTCTAGGAATCAAAGAGCCTCGAAAGGGCAAAGTGTGGGTCCTTGAGTCACTTCTTAGAGAAGTGCTGCCCCAGTCAGAAATACCTATTTTGACATGCACAAGTAAGAAATGTTAAATTCTTTGTTGGGGAGTTATGCTACTATGTAGTATTATATTCTGTTGAATCACAATAAGGTTTTCAAAGATTGAGACTCACTTTTTAACTTCCCATCTACACTGTTTTCTAATTTCCTGGCATTCTCTCAATCCTAATCTCTCTCTCTCTCTCTCTCTCTCTCTCTCTCTCTCTCTCTCTCTCTGTGTATACACACACACACACACACAGATATAGATATAGATATCTGTGTGTCTGTGTGTTTGTGTAACTGTCAGTAAAAGTACCTCCAGCTGACTCCTTTATGAGTTGATCCAGCATTACAAAGGAAATCTGCTCCTGCTAAGATAAGAGTATGTAGGCTCTGAATTAGGAATAATCATAGTGGTAAAATACATAGATTTCCTTTTAAAATAAACAATTATATCCTATTACTTACCAAATATCAATATGAGATTATAATATAAAATGCAAAAATATACTTCAAATTACATTTATTTCTTGAAATATGTTCTGTTTAGTGGTAGACTACATTGATACAATTGTATTTATCTCATACAAAGTGAATGACTCATAGAATTTATTTGGCCATCAATCCTCCTGCATTTTAAATTTTGGCAGCAGAGATTCAATAACTCATTATATTTACAAAAGAAAACATTTAATTAGTTTTTCAAATTAAAGCATAATAATTTTGAATAAAATTTAATTTCTGGACTTGAATTAGAACCATGAATATTTTACTACCAGAATGAAAAATGGTTCATTAAAATTGTACAAAGGAAAAAGATGGCAATTTATAAGAACATGCCTATTTTTTCTTTCGATGTGCTTGCCAGCATTTACTTGAAAAAATATATTTTGTTCTGAAAAGTTATTGTTTAGTCATGGGGTTTTATGTATAATGCATAAGTGTACAACTACCTATAGCTTTAGAGATCAGGGGTGGTGTACATTTAGCCCAGTCTCATGCCCCAAACAAATTTGCTGCTATCACTCATCAGAGTGTTATTTTCTGGTCCTTAATTTGTGACATAATTTTATTACATAAACTATCCTATAGTTACTAGCATACAATTTTTCTAGGACCATCTTGAGATCTCTCTGACTCTTCGACATCCTGCTGTCTTCTAAGAGGTTGTAATATGAACTCTCTAGAAGGAATAGCAATAGAAAGTCAGTGTTAGGGGCCCCCATGCATATGATGTTTTGTTAGATATAGTGTGCTTACAATACTAACATCTTGTAACCAAGAGGATTTAGTTCTAAAATTAAACATACATCTGATTTCTATAGATGCCTATATACATAAACACATCTATCAAGGATAACTATAAATTCATATTAACAGCAAATGTATGGGGTTCATGGGCTCTTTTTTTAACCATAAATAGATTAAACCACATATTCAGAAGGAGGGCAGAGAGAACTGGAGTTACGTTTTTCCATTCTAGAGAAACTCTGTATAGGTCTTACACTATAAGCACTTCCTTAAAGATGACAAATTATATACAGTTTTGGCTGTTAAGTAAGCTTTGGTATTTCCAAGTTATAAAACTTGAGCAACAAAATTAAGATGACTATATATAATAAATGGCTAAAAAGAAAATGTAAAATTTTGGAAAAAAGTAATTTGGGCAATGTGAAGTTTCCACAGAGGAAAACAGGCAAACAAGAGAAAAAATTCCCCACAACCATCAGCTATCTTAATCATATTTCTTCAGAATCAGTGACAAAAGAGAAAGTAGAAAAGTTTTTTTTTCATATGACACATTTCTGATAAACAAGCCTTACCAAAACACTAGAGAAAAAAACAAACAAACAAAATTAATTTAAATATTTCTTTACTCCATGATCATTGAAACTGATACCAGAAGCAGTTTTACCCTTGAAAGGAGTAGCTGGCAGTCATGCTCATAATTACAATCAATCTCAGCAAAATAACAGAATGAATCCAGTCTCCCTGGGTTCATTAAACTAGGAATGATGTGCAGTGAGGCATACTTTATAGGTACATTCTCTGATTTATCTCCTTAAAATTCTGGTGTAGATCTACAAGCCACAAAATTAGACCAGTGGGTTTAATGTTAGGAATCATTTACCAGAATGACTTGGAAGGATGCTGCATCACTTATCTGAGCCATTGCCTTGGAAAATCAAGAAGCAGTATGAAGGCAAGATCACTTAATCTGGTGGTAGGAAGTTAGAGATGGATAATTAATAGGCAACAAATAGGATGAGATGGGAAAGTTGAAAGAGAGACTGTCACCTGACTAGACCATAATGGTAAAAGACATATAATCAAAAAACTATTGACATTAATTGACATAACATGGGGTAAGAATATAAAAGTTTCTATTTATGACAATGATTTTTATTAAGAATTTTTAAATTATTTTTCTCCTGTATGCGTATCTCATATAAATACTCACAACTATTGTTTCATCTGTTCATTTTAGAAAAACATTAAAATAATCTAAACATATATTGATAGGATTAAATAAATATATTTCTTAACCCATTCCATGGAATAAACAATAAATAACAATAAAATTATAGGAATGAGGTAGATATAAATGTATTAATATGATATAAGTTCCAAGTTATGAAGAATATAAATAATGTACATACAAGAAAAAGATATATACATAGATACAGGCTTATGTTTAGACTATTTCTGGAAATAATAAAGTAGAAACTGTGATCACCTTTAGGAAAGAATGCTCAAGTATTGAAGAGAAAATTTCACAGAATATTTCTTTGTACTTACTGATTTAACTATGAGCATATACAAAATTTTCAAAAATCTTTACCTTATTTAAAATACAACTAGAAACAGTAAAGAGCAAAAGAGACAATTTAGGAAAATAATTTGAAGAATAACTTAATAAAATATTCCAGAATTCAGAGATAATTCTTAGAGGAGGAAATTTGAGACTATATGATTGACATGGAAATCAGAGACATTTCTACTACTAGAGAGGAGAGATCCCTCCAAAATAACAGAAAAAAGTCAATAATAAAAGGCATGCTTAAAGAAAACTATCTTATAGAATGAGTGATAGAAAAACAAATAATGAATCAGCATTTATTAGTGAGTGAAACGATTGTCACATCTAGATATTAGTAAATAGATCAGATTCAGTTGTGAAAATGTTTGAAGGAAAAATTAAGAAAACATTCTTACAGGCTTCTAAGGAGAAAAAGAAAACATGAATACTAGCAATAGTCTGATCTATGACTCTTTTATTCACTGCAAGCTATGGGATAACTAAGCAAAATCTAGATCCTGCGAGGGAAATTTACTGAGGGATGAAGTGTTGAATTTAGTCATATTTTGGACAGGAAGACAGGGTATATACAGTAGGAATGGCTCCATTAACAATCATGCAAAGATGTGAAGTGATTCATTCATTCTTCATAAGAGCATACAGATAAAGTTTAAAGGCAGTATCTTTTATTGTCAATCATTATTTTTTAAAGAAATAAACCTATTTATTGGACACAAAGGAATCCTCTGTTACAAAGTCTTTCTCTCCCTCAGGTCAGACTTATAACATACTATTTTGATTAAAAGATGAAAAATCCACCATCTATTTATGCCAAGAAATAAGATGGGAAAGAAGGCTCCAATTATTTTGTGGATGACTCTTTTCCTCTATATATTTGTTCCTATTTAGTAAGCATGTTTTTTCATGTTTATTTTGGCAACAAACATACTGCTCATTTTGAAATTCAAATAGCATAGACAAGTTCAAAGATGAAGAAAAATTAGCAGAAATTCCATGACATAAGTGTAATATTAAACTGATGGAATCTCCTTCAAAATAACATTCTATGAATTTATGCATCTACCTAGAAATATATGTGTGTATATAATTTGTGTACTTTGTCCTATAAGCCACACCTTTTATTCAATATTTTTATATGCCAATAAACTTAAATTTATGTCATCACTTAAAATGTCTTCTAAAACATTCTGCTTTGTTGGTGCATCCTGGTGGAATAGTGGTTAAGCCAATTGCCTCTGAATGGTGCAGGCTGGGTTTGAGTCCTGGATCTGGGGGGAAATGGCAGTGTGAACAGCTAAATAAAAATAAAAGAAATAAAAACAGGGTCTTTCTCCTCTCTCTCTCATACCTGCCTGCCTACCTGCTCTCCTTCATTCCTGCCTGCACCTTTCCTTTAAAAAGAACAACCAAAAAACAACTCTGCTTTGTGTTTATAGACTTTTAGATATTCGTTATTATTTTGTAGGGTATTTAGTGTCTAAACTCTCTCTATTCCCCCATACGATGTCATCAAGGGTGGCTGGCATACAAAAAATGAGTTTCATGTGTACTGTAGATCTAAAATAGAGAAGTAAAGGGACAAAGATTTTAGAAGAAAACATGGGAATTTATTTTAGTGATTGTAGTAGACAAAGCTTAAATAAAACAATAAAATATACAGAATAAAACAAAGGCATTATACCCCTTAAAGATGTCTTTAGGAACTCAGCTCTAAAGGTAAGGGAGAAAAAAGATAAACTAAATAAATAAAACTACATCAAAAAATCTTCTGTATAGCAAAATAATTATGAAAATGAAATGACACCCTACAGAATGGGAGAAGATATTTGCACATCAAAAATGTGACAAGGATTTAATATAAAAAATATAAAGGAATCATAAACCTCAATAAAAAGAAACAATTCAATTAATAAATGGACTAAAAATCTGAATAGACCCTGCACCGAAAAGACATATAGATGGTCAACAAGCATGTGAAACGATGTTCCTGATTTCTTAATAAGGAAATGCAAATCAAAACCACAATGTTATATCACCTTATACCAGTGAAAAAGACTATTAGCTAAAGGAATGGAAACAGTACTAGCAAGGATGTCGAAAAAGGGAAAACCCTATATACTTGATTGTATAAATTGGTGCACCCAACAAGAGTGAATTTAGAAGGGATTATGTTTAGTGGGATAAGACAGAATGAGAAAGACAGCCTTCATATATTTTCACTTATATATGGTCTATACAGAAACCAAATAAACTATGACCAAATTAAAGACTTTTATTCTGTAAGATCTAATTAGTGGTTACCTGAAAAGAAGTGGGGGAGAAATTGGGAAAAACATGGAAAAGGAGTAAATTATATGTTGAAGAATTGGACTGTTAGTGGTGAACTTAATGTACTTTATACAGCTATTGATTTATAATGGTGTATAATTTAAACCTATATAATGATACACAGTGTTACTTCAATAAAATTAAAAAGGAAATATCAAACAATAAAAGATGGACTAGATTGAAAAGCTAGTTTACAAGAGAAGATCTGCAAATGGTTAATAAGCATATGTAATGTTGCTTCACTTTATTAGTCATTAGAAAGTAGAAATTTACTACAGTTAAAATTAAATCACCATTATGTGTCTACATAAATGGCCAGAATTAAAAAGACAAATGATACCAAGATGATGAAGATGTAGAGTAATTGGAACTTTTCCACATTGTGATGGTATTTGTATAGCCACTTTGGAAAATTATTTTACTGTGTCTACTAAATATGTTTATTCCAATGACCTAGTAATCCTTGAGTTTATCCATGACACCTATATGTATACGTCTATATATTTTTTCACTGAAAAATCTGGATATGGATATTCATAACAGCACAATTTATAAGTCTAAAATTGGAAACTGTCCAAATTACATCAAGAGTAAAATACATAAATTATGGCATATTTATACAGTGAAGTTTAATACAATAATGAAAATGAGTGCATTTAAATTTGATGCAATAATATTAGTATAATCTTATAAAATAATTTTGAATGCACAAAATAGAATATATCCAATGATTTGATTCAAGTGAAGTTCTAGAATAGGTAAAACTGTTCTGTAGTTTTAGGAGTCAAAGTAACTTTATTAATGGGTTAGCGAATGACAATAAAAGAGCATGATGGGACATGTGAGGTTCTCTTCAAAGGCAAGTTCAGAGTGTGAAAATTCAGCCAACCAGACACTTGTGATTTGTGTACTTTCTCTGTGTATGATACAGTTCAATAAGACACTTACTTAGTAAAAATAAACTTCATCCTTTAAGCAATGGTCAGTGATTGAAGATACTTCATATACTTGAAAATATATGAACAAAGAAGTTATGTGATGTCAGCTACATTATGTCTAGGCAAACACTTATCAAAACAGAAAAAGTGTGAAGACCTTTCTTGCACCTTGGTGTATTTTCCCTATTTACAGCTAAGCATCAATAGAATTCTCATCTGAAAGTTAAAAATACTAGTCAATTTTTTTTATCTTTTAATCACACGAATCACTACCTTTATATAATCAATCTTTTGCTGTATTAATTTATTTAACATTTTTATTGCATCACTTAACATATTTTACTCTTTGGATGAGGGTTTAGACAAATAGAATCAATATTTCCAGAGACCTAATTAAGCACAGACTTCTGTTCTCTTTTCCTTTCTGCTTATTCACTCTGCCTTGTAATTTAATTCAGCAAGATTATATTGACTGTTCATGGTGTTCAAACCACTCTTCTACATGCTATGAGGATATAAAAGAAGCCTTGGTTATGGTCCCTACATATTAAAAAAAACATATGAAGACTAATCTGGCTTTGGGTTGGGGGCGCACACTGGAGGAAAACTCATGAGAACAAGGATGTAGCTATTTTATGTCTAGATGGCTCAGTTACTCTTATGTGAAATGTGACAATACATCTACATCTCTTTCAGTCATGTATGTGTGTAAAATTCAGTCATATAACTGAGCAACTATGTTATCACTTAAACATACATAAAGGGCAGTAATAGTGACAATAGTAACAAAAACTACAATATGAGGCTATTGCAATAACTTGGTTAAAAAGGATCAAAGATAATAAACTAGATGATAGTAGCAAAATAGGTCATTTTTTTTATCCTTTATTGTCATTATTCAGAAATAATAAACTTTATTGTATTTCATGTTATTATTATATAGCTATAGATACAATCACATAATCTCTTTAAGAGGTATTTTATAGAATATATAACTTTCTATTTTCTTGATTGATTTTTCAGTAGTATTGAATTTTTCAAATAATTTTTTTCAGCATCAGTGCAGATTATCATGTTTTTATCTTATATTTATTAATGTTTTATATGTAGTATTTTTATTTTATTAATTCTATATTTAAAGTCTGTTTTAATTTCAAGTAAGAAGAATATTTTTTAAAAAGCTAGGTTTTACATTTTGATCAGAGGATTTTTTTTCACATTTCTACCTCATAGAATTTATGAATTTTTTTATTGGGGTCTAATGTGTAAATCAAATATTATGATTGTTCCATGTTTACTTAAGATTTCTTCTGTCATATTTTTGCATCAAAGTTGGCAGCAATCGCAGTGATTACTTCCTTTTCCATTTGTCTATTTCCATTTTCTATTTGTTCTTTGTGTCTGGATATCCTGAGGATATTTTTCTTTATCTTTATAATCTAATAATTTTGCTAGATCTGTTTCATAGTTAACTTTACCAGGTTGATTTTTCTAGTATCAACTGGAATCTCTCAATATACATAATGAGGACTTTTGGGTTTTTTTCCATAAAGTTTTCTCTTACTAAGGTTTTACATGCATGTTTTATCCCCTTGTTTTTGGTTTTTTCCTTCTTTAGACTCCAATTATACATGCCAAGTTTTCTTTCCCTATGTGTCATTTCAAAAGCTGTTCTTTACCCTCTTCATTTAAAAATTTCGTTTTTTTATTATTTGCCTTCTTTTCTTCAGGGACCCATAGAAGTTTTACGTTTGAATCTATTTACAAATCTCCAACCCACCACACATCCTGGTATACCTCTCTCTTTAGATAAAGAATATATATGTGCATGCATGTGTGTATGTGTGTGATGTGTATGTGGGGGGGTCTGTATTTACTGAAATAATATATTTTTTTACTTAAAGATGTAACATAGTGGCTTGATAGTTAACCTCCTTAAATGTCAACTGACTTCCATAGGTATAGTCATCTTTAAACTGGTCTCAACAATGCTTTTTTGTTACATGTATCATAATACTTAAATCTGGAATTCATTTATCATTTTAGTTCACCTCCTGGTGATACTTTCACATATTGAATTCTGCAAGCTACTTTCTAGGAATAATTCAGATATCTGGGGAAAGTGAATGTATTTAACATTGTACTCCTCTTGTTGCTTCTTGTTCAATTCTAATCGGGTACCTTGATTCTGATAACACTGCTTTTGAGTTAGTCCCAACATCTATCCTTATCTTTCACCCCAATTCTGGTAGCTGAATAATCTATCCAATACTATTCCTTCTATGAGTTCACTTCAGTTATTTTCTCCTTATTTTGGATGAATTCCTATCTCATCTAGCATCAGCTATAATCATTGTTATATTAAATGTAATTTCAAATTTTCATTAACTGAAGAAGTTGTCATTCATTAGTACAATTTCATGCTGACCTCTTACCAGGCTGGGGTGTCATGTTAATGGCTCCTGTTTTCTTATTAATTCCTCCCCTGAATGAGCTATAATGTTGAGATTCCTGTTTTAATCATGTCAACTCTAGTGTTTATTCAGCATTTGTAAAAGAACAGGGGCTCAAAATTTTTTGAATAAATAAACTTGAATTCTTACTCAAAAGAAAAAAGATTGTTTAAACAAACTAGGATTATCACAGCATATAATTATATTTGCTATATTCTTCATGACTGATTATATATTGAATAATTTGAAGAGTGGAATCACAAAACAGTATAACTCATTTGAAACTTGGAAATCTAGCCTATTCTCTTCATGTCTCATTAGCTGTCTTTTAAACTGAAGTTTGCTACTTCTTTTAGACTGAAGTACCCCACAGACATAGTCCCAAAGCAGGTAACAATAATATCAACATATACTGAAATCATATTATATTGAAGGCTGTCACCAGATATGTATAATCAACATACATAAAAATTCTACTATATGACATAGCAAATAATCTTTCATTATCCAAGAGCTAGATAATAAATGAAAATTTTAGTGCAGCATGTTATTACAGAAGTTTCAAGATATGGAGAAAATCAATGTGTGACTATTCCTGAAACTGCTTATCCTTTAAAAACCTTCTGTTTGTGAGTCTTAATACATTTTTTATCAATCTGAAAAAGTCAATAAAATTACATTTCTGATAGCATTACAGTTATTTACTTTAATTTTCTACTGAAAAATCCAACAAATTTAACTGAAGTAGTACAACCTTTCAATATGTGTGACTGCTATTGATAAATTAAGGATTGTTGTCCCAAAGATACTCAAGATGAAATTTTGACAAAGAGCATTTAAAACTTAAGATATATCCTTTTCCTGGTGCTAACTGCAGCTACTACTGAGCTTTCAAAATGTATTTAACTGATACATAATGAACTTTCATTCTTTAGAAGAGAAAAAAACATTATATTCAACAATTAAATAAATCTAATGCTTTATCTAGAATCATACAGTAAATAAGTTAATTGTAATGTTTAATTTCAAGAACAGGAAAAATAATACTTAATTAAAATATTAATACAAAGTAATTGAAAAAACATGCAAGGCATATGATAGTTCAGAGGGAACTCTATTCTGGGAAGACTTCTTTCAAATTGTTAATAAAAAGTGAGTATATCAGCAGAAAAATGGGCCAAGACAATGAATAGAAAAGTAAATACAAGTGACTATACAGAAAAAAAAAAAAAGAATGTATTCTTACATTTTGGAGGATTTTTTTAAGAGAAGAAAGAAGGAAGAAAAGACGAGAGAGTGGGGAAAGAAAGAACAATTTTATTTAGTTGTTTATTTTGTTTTGTACCCGGGCCCATAGTCTCAAGTCTGGGTCCTTGGACTTTGCATGGTCCACACTCCAGAAATCTCAGATGCCTGAGACAAAAGGGCATGCCCTCAAATATATTCTTAATTATAAAAGTGACATTCCACTCCAAGATATTAGTCTTCACCTAGGAGGTTGATAAAGATAAAGCATATTGGCAATAACTGTTTTTGGCAAGATATGGATGAAGTAGAAACTTTCAAATGCCATTAATAAAGGTCTTTAATGATACAAAGATATTGGAAATTACTAATGATATTCATTTATTCATGTTTAGTATTTTATTGTGATAACTTTGTCTTATATATTAAAATAAACTCATATGTTTAGGTTCCCCATTTGTGCGGTTTCACCATTCCTCAGATATATGTCAACACATCCTACCCTCCATCAAATCACCAAGAGTTCTTCACCATTGTTCAGTGGGCTCTGTCACAATGTGCCCCCCTGTTCTCCTCCCCCATGTCCCATTCCCTGTTGGTAACTTCAGTTCTATTGCCAGTGTCCAAGGGTAATTTTTGCTTCATCTGTTCCATTGTTTCGTGTATTCACATTCCACTTATGAGTAAGATCACCAAGTTTTATGAGTTCTTTGTATATGTTGGATATAAAGCTCTTGTCAGAAATACCGACTGCAAATATCTTCTCCTATTTAATAGGTTGTCTTTTTGGTTTGTTGATGGTTTCATTCACTGTGAAAAAGCTTTTAGCTTAAAGTAATCCCAATTGCTGATTTTCAGTTTCTCTCCCTTGATACTGGAGTTGAGTCCTCAAAGACCTCTCTAAGGCTGATGTCATGGAATAATGTCTTTTCTATGTCCTCTAGCAAAACTTTTATGATTTCTGGTATTATTTTCAAATCTCTAGTCCATTTCGAGTTAATTTTTGTGAATGGTGTTAGAGAATGGTCTAGCTTCATTTTTTATTATATGGCTGTATAAGATATCCCAATACTGCTTATAAAAGAGACTTTCCTTTCTCAATCACAGGCTTTGGGTTCCTTTGTCATAGATTATATGACTGCATGTGGCTTTACAGTATAGCTCAATGTCTGGGACATTAATCTCTCAGAATTTGTTATTTTTTAATCATAATTGATTTGGTTAATTGGGGTCTTCTGTTGTTTCATACAAATTTTAAGAATTTTTGTTCTATTTCCTTGAAATAAGTACTTGAAATTTTAACGGGGATTGTGTTAAATCAGTATATTACTTTGGGTAAGATGGTTACTTTCTTGTAAAAGGAAAGGTGTAGGCAGGAATAAAAGCGAGCAGGTAGGCAGCCAGAAAGGAAGAGAGAGGAAAAAGAAATATTCTATTTTATTCTTATTTAGTTATTCAGTCAGGTTGTTCCCCCAGATCCAGGACTCAAACCCAGAGGTATGTGGCCTGTGCTCCTTTTGTGCACTAAGTTGTTCATTTTAGCAATGTTGATTCTTCCCAGTCATAAGTAGGGTATGCCTTTTTATTTATTTGTATCCTCTATTTCCTTAAGAAGTTATTGTTTTGATTGTACAGTTTTTTCACTTTCTTTGTTAAGTATATTCCAAGATATTTGATTCTTTTTGCTTCCATTTTAAATGGTGTGGTTTTCTGGATTTCATTCCCTTCTAGCATATTGTTTACATATAAAAATGCAATGGATTTTTGTCCACTGATTTTTTTTAGCTTGCCACAATACTGTATTAATTGATTAGTTCTAGCAGTGTTTTGAAAGAGTTTTTAATATATATAATCATGTCATCTGCAAATAATGAGAGTTTTAAGTTCTCCTTCCCGATTTTGATTCCTTCTATTTCTTTTTATTGCCTAATTGCTCTGACTAAGATCTCAAGTACAATGTTACATAGCAGTGATGAGAATGAACAGCCTTGCCTTTTTCCTGATCTTAGAGGAAATGTTTTCAATTTTTCAACATTGACTATGACGTTGGGTGTGGGTTTATCATATATGACCCTAACTATGTTGAATTATCTAATTTTATACCTGTTTTATGAAGTACTTTTTTAAGTCATAAAGTGTTTTGGATCTTGTTAAAAAGCTTTCTCTGAGTCAATTGATATGCTCATGTGATTTTTTTCCCTTGCTTTTGTTGCTATGGTATACATATATTGAGCCATTCTTGCATTCCTGGAATAAATCCCATTTGGTCATGATAGAAAATCCTTTTGAGGCATATTGGATTTAATTTGCTAATATTTTGTTGAAAAATTTTACATCTATGTTCATTAGCGACATTGGTCTATAATTTTCTTTTTTGGTGACATCAGTTATTGGTATCAATGTAATGTTAGCCTCATAGAAAATGTTTGGAAGTGTTCATGGATTTCAATACTTTGGAAGAGTTTGAGAACAGGTATTAAATCTTTTCTGAATGTCTGATAAAACTCATTATAAACCATATGGGTCCTGGTCTTTTATTTTTAGGGAGATTTTTGATTACCTCTTAAATATCCTTATTTATGATTTTTTTTTCCTTCAGGTGTTCAAATTCTCCTAATTAAGTATTGGTAGACTATGTTTTTCTAAAAATCTGTCCTTGTCATTGAGGTTGACCACTTTGTTGGTATAGAACTGCTCATAGTCTCTTACAATGTTTTGTTATAACATCTCCCATTTAATTTCTGAATCTAGTTATGAGAGTTTACTCTGCTTTTATCTGCAAGTCTAGCCAGTGTTTGATTTTGTTTGTTTTTTTCAAAGAACAAACTTTTGGTTTCATTGATCTTCTGGATTATCTTTTTGTTTTCCATTTCATTTATTTCTGCTAGAATTTTGATTATTTATTCTTCTATTAATTTTTGGCTTTAATTGTTGTTCTTTAGTTGTTTTAAATATAGGGATAGATTTTTTTTTGCTATTTTTCTTGTTTATTGAGGTAGACCTGGACTGTAATGAACTGCCCTTTGCTGTATCTCATAGATTCTGGTAACTTGTATCTTCATTTTCATTTGTCTCTAAGTATTTTTTTAAGTTCTCCTTTGATTTTCACTTTTATCCAAGAGTAATTCAGAAATATAATATTGAGTCTTCAATTAACTCGGGTTCTGTCAGCTTTCTTTTTGTGGTTCATTTCTAATTTTAAGTCATTGTGGTCAGAGAAGATGTTTGGTATGATTTGAATTCTTGTAAATTTGTTGAGACATGTTTTGTGTTCCAACATATTATCTGTCCTTGAGAATAATGCACACTAGAGTAGAAAGTAAAATCTGGAGTCATTGGATGAAGGGTTCAATATATGTCTATTAGATCTAACTGTTCCAAATTGTCATTTAAAACTACTGTTTCACTGTTAATTGTCTGCCTGGTTGATCTGTTCATTGTTGTCAGTGGAATGCTGAAATCTCTTACTTTTAATGTGTTGCTGTAAATGTTTCTGGTCAATTTTAGCAATATTTGCTTAATATATTTTCATGCTCCTTCATTTGGTACATGTATGTTAATAAGTATTATATCTTCTTGCTGGATTGATCACTTAGTCTAATTTATCCAATATAAATATGACCCTTCCTGGTTTTATGTTTGTTTGTTTTTTTGGTTGCAGTTCGACTGTAGGATTTTCTTCCAACCATTGACTGAGCCTATGTTTATCTTCTGAAAGCACGTGAGCTTCCTGAATGCAACAGAAGGTTGGGTTATGCTTTTTAATTCATTCGCCACTCTGTGTCATTTAATTGGAGAGTTCATGTCATTATCAATTAAGGTGATTGTTAATATATTCATTACCATTTTTAAATTTGTATTTTGGGTGTTGGCACCTTCATGTTGGTGCCTTCGTTCTTCTCTTTCTCTTTTTAGGTGGACTAGCCATACTTATGTTTCGATTTATTTCCCTTTTTGTTTTCTTCTTGCTTTTTCCCTGGAGATGTGTTTTGAGGTTACCCTGAGGTTAGCATTAAGAATTACAAGTTTATTTTCTATTTTTATTTGAAAGCCGATTAGTCTTTCACTCATTCTAACCATCCACATTTTTAGTCTCCTCTCCTCCTCCTCACTATTTATATGTTGCTGTCTTACTGTTTTTAAGTGGTGTTTTGCTACACTTTATTGAGCTTCCTTTAGTACTTTTTGTAAAGATGATTTTATGTTGATGAATTCTTTAACTTCGGCTTATCAGGAAAGCTTTTTACATTCCTTCAGTTCTAAATGATAATCTCATAGGGTATAATGTCTTAGGCTGAAAATTCTTTTCTTTCAGCACTTCAAATATATCATGCCATTCCCTTCACAACCTACTGAATGTGAGATGACATTTACATATCACACATTCAACAAGGCTTTAAGATCCAAAATATACAAAGACTATTAAAACCTGACAACAAAACACAACTCTATTCAAAAATTAAAAATGGAATTACCAGATGATCCCATTATCCCATGTCTTGACATTTACCCAAAAATATAAAACCACTAATTCAAAGAGATACACATATCCTTATGCTTATTGCAACATTACTTACAATATCCATGAGGTAGAAACAACCTAAAAATAAATTTTAAAAACTACATAGATTACAAGTCAAAATGATATTCACTGGCTTGAAGACTCACAAATATTCAATATTTAAAGGGTAGGGACATAAATGAAAAAATATACAAGAATTAAAATTAGTCGACAAGCATGTAAAATTCATTCAACACTTAGTTCTGAAAGAAACTCAAATTATAATCAATCAGATACAACTTGTTTACTATTAAAACAAACTAAAAATCATAATATTCCTTCTGTCAAATGAATGTTGAAACAAGAACAGCCATCAATCAACGGCAAGAGTACACATCGTTGAAAACCTTAGGATATAATTTGGCAATAAACTTCAAGAGACAGACTGTGTTAAATACATTTGGTTCATTAATTCTACTGATAATGTGCCCCACTATATAAACCAAAAAAAATGATGGAATAAAGCATAATACAAAAAATATTTTCATTGCGGCATCACTCATAATGATTTAAATAATTCTACCTTAAATATCCAAAGCTAGATAGTAGTTAAAAAGCTGAGATTTATGGATTTGATGGAATATTATATAAAAATAAAAATTACTCTGAAACTCTGTATCCGTATGTCTAAATCCCACCTCCCACCCAATGTGAAAATGTCAAAGTTCATAATGGTGCTGTTCATAATATTGTATTCATGCAGTGAAATACTCCATAGCAACAGAAAGGAATGACATACTGACAAATGCTATATCAAGGATGACCCTCAACAATATATATATATTCTTCTAAATCAAAGAAACCTTAAGGAAACTATATATCATATTATTCCATTTATGTAAAATGACCACATATACAAAGTAGCCCTGCTTCTAGATGTAGGAACAGGGAATGAGCATAAGGATCTTAAAAAAGTGATGAAAATGTTTAAAAACTGATGTGTTGTGATGGTTATACTATTCAGTAATGTCACTAAAATTAAAAAAATACAGAAGTACATCATGCTAATATTATAATTATATAAAATTTTCTTCACAAATTAGCAGAGATCATCGCTAATTAATAAATATATTTCTGAGTACTTAAAAGAGCACAGCATTAGAATAGAAACAGGTATACAGATTAATGAAATGGAATTGAGAACCTAAAAATCCACACATATATGGAAACTAATTTAAGACAAAATTGCAAAGAGCATGCAATGAAGCAAGGAAAGAATCTTTAATAAATGGTTCTGGGAAACCTATACAGTCACATGTAAAAGATGAAAGTAGACCTTTAATGGCATACACAAAAAATAATAAAAATGAATTAAAGATCTGGATATAAGACTTGAAACCATAAACTACATAGATGGAAACAAAGACTATGAGCCTTGACGTCAGCCTTAGAGATAGATGTCTTTGAGGACTGGACTCCAACAGAAGGGAAACAAAAGCAAAATAAACAAGAGACTAAAGATGAGACTAAAGATATTAATGATCTATTTCTGTTATGATAATTGATCAATCAAATTAAGTTAAACAGATCTATTCATAATTATCAATAAGTTTTTATATATGCAGAAGCAGAGAATTTTCATTCTATTTTATAAATTACAGTTCAATCTTAATCTAGGTTAATGAAAAGTGCAAAAGTACTAGGTTCTTACCGCTCTTTCAGGGATAGAATATACTTACACGCAAATGGGATTAAGGAGTAGGGAGCTATTAAAGCAAAGATATCGCACTTAATATTATTTTTAATAGGGCTACTCTAAGTTTTTTGTATTTATAATATTTCCGGGTTTGTGATTATGTTTGTGAGAGTGTGTGTGTGCAAGAGAGAGAGATAGAGAATTAGATTAGATACTGGTAATTAGAAAGAAGTCTGTAGGAAAAATGGGGTTTTCATGAAGTGGTATAGTTGGGGAAATGAAAAGAAGGGGGTAAAGAAGATAACATAAAAGTGAGAACACGTATATTTTTGACTCTGAAATGAGAGGTAAGGAAGAGAGAATAATCCAGTCTGATCTGAGTATCTGATTGGGTAACTGAGTTCGGAGTGAAGCTATCAAGTACCGTAGGGAATGGCCTTGGAAAAAGGATACATTCTTCAAGTATTTTGGGATCCCACAGATTTCTCTACCACCAACCCTCCAAGAGAGGCTAATTGCAACCCAAACATATAGAGATAACAAGCTATTCAAAAGATTAAGAAACAGTGTGTTAATATCAAATCAGAAATTGCTCTTTTGACCAGGACATAAATAGTAGGTGTATTCCATTTATCATTACAGAGCTGAGAAGTTTCTAGTTAAATGAATCCAGGAACTTAGAAAGATGTCGCCTATGTACAGGAGCTAATCAAATTTAAAGCTCTATTTTTAAAATGTATACTTAAATCAGAGACCATGAAGCCTCAGAAATAACGGAGTTGAATTTTTAAACTTAATTTCTTTGTATACATGACATTTTCTGCCATGAGAAAGCAAGCAGATGAGCAGCTTTGTACTGTGATCCCTCTGCATCCACATTTTAGTAGCGTAAGACCATTAGTGGACACACTTTGGGAAATCACTTGAATTTGTAAGGATTTAATCACAAAATGTATGAGTTTAGAGTTTTCTGTTGAATCATATCAGCCAGTTGGGAGATCTGACCTGAGAAGCTGACCTGGACTGGAGCAGTAACATGGTCACTTCCCCCCACCCACCTATTGAAGAGTCTATTGCTTTCCTTAAGAATAAATCTCAACAAATATTTTATTAAAAGATTAAACTGGGATTTGCTTGAAGTTTATTATATCTTATTTTCCACTTATAAACACAGTCAAACCTATTAAATAGTATGTTCATTAATTTTAGACAGTTAAAGAATATAAGATAAGAGATTAAGGGCAGAGGAGTAATTACTTCCATCAAATGCTTTTAAGTACCTTAGTCTAAAACTCTTCACAATTTCATGGGTTTAAAATGTTGATTTTAATTATTACCCTATAAAATCTATAAGATAAGCTACACTGTGCAGATTCTTGAGAAGGGGATTCATATTCCTCTGTGTTCTAACCTCCTGTGTGAACTCAAATTATTATCTAATGCTTCTGTCACCAGTGCTACTGTTTGAAACAGGATAGAATTTCACTAACAAAGCTCCCTCTTATTTGTCTTAAATTCTATCTGGATCCATTTTCTTCCTAAATGCTTCCCTATCACCAAACTTCACACACAGTCTGACTTCTGGGAAAATGGCCAAACTAGGAAGAAATGGAACATATGGAGCTCAGAAAATAAACAAACTATATAGATCTGGGGAAGGGGAGGACTGTAATGTGAACAATCAGATCAATCAAACAGATGAGACTCAGATTTTATGAACAAAACACCAAATGTTTTGAGAATTACAAGTTTTATAAATTTTGGAGCATCTGTTGAGCAAGTGTCTTTGCAACTTATATAATAGATGCAACAACAATATTTAGATGCTGTTGAATATGTATTTCAAGCTTGCCAGCTGGAAATTATTTCATAACTCAAATATGAACAGAATCAAATAACTAAAGATGGACATGCATTTCCTCTTTGGGAACTTCTTTCTGGGAATTTGTCAACACATACACACACACACACACACACACACACACACATACACACACACACATTGAGGCTAAGTAGTAACCATTCAGAGCAATTATCCAAGGGGAAGTTAAATTTACAATGGAGATGAAGCAGGTTTATAATTAGATATGCCCAATTGGTGGACACATGTATACATAGACCAAGCACTCAGTCAAAAAAGAAATGTAAATTCTAAATTTCACAAGTTTTACTGTATACTTATTGGTGTTTACATTTTTCATTAAAATATTTTCTTTTCTCTTTTCATGTGACTTACTTGCTCTTAAGATTTTAGCTCAAAAATATTTCTTTAGGTTTTAAGGTTTTTCCAAATCACCTGACAAGATAAAATGTCCTCAAATGTTCTTAAAGCACAATATACTCATCTTTTATAGCAGGTATTCTAGCTACTTTTGCCTACATAAACATGAATATTTGATCAATACATATTTTCTTGACAAGACTATTATCTCCATAAAAGCAGAGATTCTCTCTTTTTGGTATCAAATACCTACCACAGAGCCCAATACAGAACAGGCATTTAAATATTAGCTCATTGAGTGGTCAAGTGAATGAGTGATATTTTTGTGGAGCTGGAATGAATTTAAACATGAATTATAGATTATATACAAATAAAGTGCAAATTAGAGATGCACTTGAATACTTTGCATAGATTTAAAAAATAATCTTACAGAATTGATTATTTCATACTTTTCATTATTAATGTTTGGAGTCCATATGGTCTATTTTCTCCAAGATTTTTCCAACTTAAAATGTGTTATGCTTTATATAAAAATACTCATTTTTCAGACTATATGTTCTCTTGAATTATTTAGAAAATACAGAAAACATAATTGTAGGAGATTCTTTTTATTTTATTTTATTTTTTATTATTAGTGAAGGGATATTGCATTTTGACAATGACTTGTTTTGAGGTACACTAGTGGTATTTTTACATTTATGAATAGTATAGTATATTTACTAATATTCCTGCCTTTTTTCTCCCTTAGTTTACAGTTAATTCCCTTCATACCATTTCCAACACCCCTCCCCTATCACTTTGGTACCCCCTGATTTGACTTTTTGCCTCTTGTCTCTAAAGAATTCAAAATATTGGACAATAAAAATGCAAGCAATCCAATAAAAAAAATGGGCTGATGACCTTAATAGACACCTCTCCAAAGAAGACATAAAAATGGCCAACATGTTTATAAAAAGACGCTTTTCATCTCTTGTCCTCAGGGAAATACAAATCAAAACAACAATTAGATATCACCTCATGCCAGTAAGAATGGTTATTATACAAAAAATATGGAAATAATAAGTGCTGGAGAGGATACGGAAAAACGGGAAATCTAATTCACTGTTGATGTGAATGTAAAGTGGTGCAACCATTCTGAAAAGTAGTATGGAGAGTCCTCAAAGAATTGAGAATGCAAATTCCATATGATCCAGTTATTCCCCTACTGGGGATTTACCCCAAAGACACAAAACCACTTAACTGAAGAGATATATGCAGCCCATGTTCATTTGCAGCACAATCCACAATAGCTAAGATTTGGAAACTACCTAAATGTCCATCAATAGAAGACTGGATAAAGAAGATCTGGTACATAAAGCCTAAGAAATACTATGCAGCATCAAAAAGGGAAAGATCCTGCCATTTGTAGCAACATGAATGGACTTGGAGAGAATTATGCTTAGCAAGATAAGCCAGAAGGAGAAGGACAGACACCATGTATGATAGCACTCAATTGATGTGTAATGAGAAAACAAATAAATGTCGTAAATTAAACAACACTAAAAATGGGAAGGAGGGGAAGAATGAGAGAGAGAGAGGAGAGAGAGAACACTATAGAAGATACTGAATTTCAAAAAACAGTACCTGACTAAAGGAAGTAAATTCCATAACATAAAACCTACAGCCTTCAGTGCACCCTGTTGGAGCAGCAGTTAGGTCAATTGCATCTGGAGGAGCAAGCCAGTCCTGGATCCAGGGAGAAAACACCCAGTGTGACAACTAAATAAAAATAAAATAAAGATGCTTCATCCCTCTTCCTGCCTGACTATCAACTTGCCTACATTCCTGCCTGAATCTTTTCTTTAAAAAATCCCAACAACAAAATCCTACAGCCTTCAAAACTGCCTCCTCAATTAAAATCAATTTATATTACATAGGTAGCATCATATATTTGAAGTAGATGAGTTTTTATAGAATGTGGATCTTTCAAGAATGGTAAAATAACAAATTTATTTCATCAAACTTTATAACTTAAAATAAAACCCGAATGACACACAATTTAATATGGTGACATGCGCTAACAAGGTGAGATATTAATGTTAAACCCTCAATGAGACATTCTAAATAGTCATACATTATAGAAAGAAGGAGATAAGTTCTATGAACTCCTATAAAGGTAAAAAAAATCTTGCAATCCCAAAGAGTAAAATTGTCAGAAGTGGTCTTCCAAAATGGTAACACAACACTAGGGATATCTATGATTTAAAAACTTCAATTGCTTTTTATATTGGCTTATGTTATAAAACTGAGCATTATCACAATTTTTTGAAGTATATAATTTAACAAAACCAACATTCACTAAAATGAGTTCCCAAATCTGGTACTTAGTTAATAATAATTATTCTGAATGCTCCTGCCTGAGTAATAAACTGACAAATTACTTTGTTAGCAAGGATAACAGAAGCAAAAAAAATAACAAATGTTACTGCACAGGGTGTTATCATCTCCTCTACAAATTTTCTCTAAAGAGAATTTGCAACATTGTTCATGACATCTGAAATTTCCGAAGGGAAAACTGGGATCACTAAGTAGACAAAAATATGTCCAAAACCATGTACCAACTGTTCCCTCTGTTACATTAACTATTGAATGTTCCAGAAAATCTCAGTGGAATAAATGAGTAAAAGTCCTCCTTTACTCAGCAGGTGTGTTCTACTTCTTAAAATTCCTGAGATAGTAATTAGTGTAGTTATCAAGTTTTCTTTCATGCAGTGGAAAGAAAATGTCATTTAAATTCCCATGAAAACAATTGTATTCAGTTAGTGCAAATATAAGCAAGACAACTCTTTTAAAGCAGAATCATAAGAAATAGACTATGATAAGTCATTTAACCTCTGTGTATCTTAATTTCTAGTAATACTATTTATTATCAACATCACAGGATGCTTATAAGTTTAGTGAGCTACTCAGATTGTGCAAGTAGCACACTTTTTTAAAAAGCATCCAAATATACATTAGAGGAAGAATTTATATGACATGATCATGCAAAGATAATAATAATAGAATTAATATTTCTTTGAATTTTATCAAGAATGATCTTAAAATTGATAGGTGATTCCAGTTGAGCTTGGTTATGAAGCAGTGATCAAACGTTTGATACTATAATTTGAAGAACTAATTATAATAATGGCTTATCACCTTACATTGAGTAAAAGTTGATAAATCAGAACTTAAAAGGGTAGAGTGAACGCAGCTTATTTTTCCTTGTCCACAAAAAAAGTGGAGCTAGAATCAGAGATTTCACTCATTAAATATTTCAACATACTATTAGAGTTTGTTCTATGGTTAAAGACGTGGTTAGCTGAATATAAGTCATGCTCTTACAAGTGACATGAATGTCATTTGTTCACATGTTAATACTCCCAAATTGCCTAATTTTTATTAGTAAAGTATTTTAATGACAGTGTACATTTCAATATATAATATTTTTAACTCCAAAGGTTAAAAAATCATTAGCATCAATTTCACTATCTAAATAACATCTCTTTCATTTAATCCAGCACTATATTATTCTCCATTTCTTGATACTTATTTCTCAAGTGACAACATAATTGTCCTTAGGCAAATAGAAATGAATTAAAGGAATAAAAAGAGGCAGCTTTGAACTACACTGCCTTCAAAGTTTTAGTATCAGTTTTCCAGATAGAAGAATATATTATGCTCTATATGAATGAATTTGACAAAGAGAGATGATGGGAAATTTACTATCTATTGTTAATATGTTAAGTTTAAATATAAGTTTCCATATTTACTTACATGAACTACCTTTTATGACTTATGATAAATAATTTATAGTTTGAAAATAATGGACAATGTGTTAAAGTTATAAATCATTGTATTTTTTAAAGGTATAGAGATGGACAATATGGTAAGTTCATAAATGAATAAACTTTAACCTGCCACCTTCAGAGGTTTCTCTATTTTTTTATTCATCATAGAAATAAAAAAAATCTATACTATACTCCTGCTTATAAATCATTTTTGAAAACAGCTTTATTCTTTTATAATTTATGCATCACAAAATTCCTTTATTGAGTGTCTTTAGCCCATGGGCTGGGAGGACAAGTAATTATAACAATGGGTACAAGTTTTCTTTGTTGCAATGATGAAAATGTTCTTAAGTGTAGATTAGATGGTGGTTTCACACCCTATATATAAACTAAAAAAAGCACTCTAGGCATTATTGCATTTCATGCTTTATAGCCCTTTAAGAGCCTAGACTCCAAGGAAGAATGGGATTCGCCTTTAAGAAACGTTAAGAAATTATTCAAGATGTAGAAAACATGGAACCAAATGAAGGAGGGAAACATATAAAGGAAGAACTACTGTGAAAAAGAGGTAGAAATCCATTAGTACTTTATGGTTAAGAGCACAATTCAGAAGAAATGGAGTAGAGGACCAGTAGTCCCATGGAATAGTAGAGATACTTTAGGAATCCACTAATGTTTTGAGAAGCACAAAAAGGCCAAAGGACACATGGTCTGGGGATTTTGAAACTAAGACTTCTTATGCCCACTTTAGATTTGACATACACAGCATGCCAGGAAACTAAACTGAGGAAGTCTCTCATGCAACACGTTTATTAAGCACCTCCTATCCATGTGCAGGGCATTTTAACAGATACTGGAGTTTTAGACAAGTTCCCACTTTCATGGAGTTTCTATTCTACAAGGGAAGTGAGCAATAGATAATCATGTCTGTTGGTAAAAGATTGCTTGCTTGTTTATTTTTTTGTATTTAATAAGGTGGTAAAACTTTCCTTTTCAGAGAACTGAAGGATGAATGTATTGCAAGCAGACTGAACAGTGCATTTAGAGAACCTGAAGAAGGAATATATTTGAAGAAATATATTTGATATGACTAGAGAAGGGCAAGGAGGTCAGAGTGGCTAGGCAAACAGACAGGCTGAGAGAAGTAGGAGGTGAATTCACAGAGAAAGCCACCGACATCTATGTCAGGTCTTGTAGTCCAGGGTGAAGAATTTGGATTTCATTTGAGTGTAATGAGGGTTATGAGTAGAAGAATGACATTACTTAATTTTAGTGAGGTCAAAGCATAGACACACTAGAAAAATGTTTTTAGAATGGATGAACTATCTGAGTATACAAAATTTAAAGGAAAAAAACAACAAAAACAAAGCAAACCAACATATCTTCAAACTTTAAAATAAATCTAAAAATGTAAGCTGAAGCAAAATGCAACAGGTTATATAAAATGAAAAAAAATCATATGGGTAGAGTTCTGACAGAAAACAGACATGACCCCAAAAGCATATGTTTAGCCAAATTGCCATTCTAATGTAACAGAGAGACATTTCAGATGTGCAGGGGCTAAGGAAATGTAACCATGTATAATTTCTGAAAAATGACCTGTAGATAGAGGCTGAACAAATAACTAAATGAAGAATGGAGATGACATTGAAAAAACAGTAAAGAACAAAGCAATAATAAATAAAATGTAATATAATAATTTCACATACACTTATTTTTACAATTATAGTTATAATTAATTGTAACTATCAGAAGCATACAAATATTTTATGTCAAATTTGTGAAAAAATGTAAGTACATTAATGTATATAGCTATATACGTATATTTTTAATTACTGAATAATGAGACTAGGTGATTTCAATGTTCTTTGTATTTGTTTATATCTTCCAAATCTCTTATAATTCCTTGCTTTCAATCAGAACATAATAATATGCAGTTTTTAATAAAGAAGAAATCAATCTACTTTATCCTCTGGTGTTAAGTAGAATGTCATTTGTTTTTATTTTCTACATAGTCTTAAAAGATAAATAAATTGAGTTTTCAGGTCATTGATGAAAGACACAAATTCTTAATTCAGATAGTGTTTTAGAGTATATGTAGTTTAATCATTTTCCACTCATGTTTCAGCACTAAGCTTTCCATTCAGGTGAAGACTTAAGTCATCGTCATCATCATCACCACGACCACCACCACCATCACAACCAGTACCACCAAAGCTAGTATTTATTGAGCACTTATTAATGGGTATTAGGCCATTCTCTAACAACTCTGCTTATAGTATCTCAGTTAATTCTTAAAGCATTCTGATTGTTCAGAAGATTTCAAGATATAGAATTGACATGACTATTGCTCGGTGTCACATGGTTTTTAAATACCAGAGACAAATTTTGCACTCAACGTTTCCAATTAAAACCAGTCTCCTTTACCTCTAAGCACTCTGTGGAAGATATCCTTTAAATAGACTTATATGATCCACATCTTTTCATATTCACATCCCTGGATACTATCCTCTTTTTGAATGTAGACTGAATCTGGTAACTTGCTTCTAATGAAAATAATATAGCAAAAGTTATGAGACATACTGTGATTAGATTATAAGAGACTATGAATTCCATTTGCTAGTATGCTCTCTTAGCTTTTGATTAATTTTTTAATGAAATAAAGCATTATGTTGGAGAGGACCACCTGGCAAGGAACTGGTCAAATGCCAGGGAGGAAGGGAAGTCACTCTAACAACTCTTGAGAAGTGGAATCCTTACAACTAACACATGATAGGAACTTGGAAGCAGAGCCTTCACTAGTAGAATCTTCAGAGTTGTAAGAGAACTTAAGGGAGAGGACTGAGTTGAGGCATGTTCAGATTACTGATTGTGGTAGACAAAATATTACAAATCCCCCCAAAAATGTTCACATCCTAATCCCTGGAATCTATTAATATGCAAAGACAAATTAAGATTGCAGTTGACATTTAGTTTGCTAATAAGCTGACTTTAAGAAAGAAATTTTCTTGGATTTTCCGATAGACCTGATGTAATCACCAGGTTCTTAATGTGGAGGGAGACAGAAGAATTAGTGTCAGAATTATGTGTTGTGAAGCAGATTTGAATAAATACTGCTGGATTTGAAGATCAACTTGACCACAAACCAAGTAGGGTTTGTGGATGCCTTTATCAGCTAAAACTGACAAGGAAACAAATTCTTCCCTAGTGTCTCTAGAAAGATACTACTGTCAGCATGTTGATTTTTTCCAGACATCCATATCAGACTTTTGACCTATGGATCTGCCTAAAATAAAATATTTGTATTGTTTTTAGCAGTAACTTTGGGGAATATTTGTCATACGATAATACATACCTGATAAGCAGGAAAAATGAGCCGTTCTTGAGACTTTTCTTCCCTAACATCCCACTTATAAAAAATGTCCTAAAGGTTTCCATCTAGCTCTTACCAATAAGAACAATGTGACAGGAGAGTATCTAGACTAACTTCTCAGAGATAAGACATTTTTCTGAATTGTTTCAGTAAGGGACTAAGGATTTCAATTCATTGAGAAAAGAATAAAATATCCTAGGTATTATTTGCAGTTAGGTCTAATAATAATCTCTCTCATGCTTAGTTATACTAAGTGTTCTCTATATTTCTTTAGCCTCATACTTGAGTTTTCCTGCTTATAATTGACATCACAGGTTTCCTCTTTGACTCTGCAGTATCTTCAGTTACTTCCACCCATTCACTCCGACCAGCTTTCATTACTTTTTGCTCTCTGATTTCGTGTTCCTCTAAGTCAGAGCTGTGGTTCTTAATTATAGTGTTGTGGCACCCTGCCATCTACGTGGTAAGTTGTGAGGTACAAAGTATGCTACAGTGAAGATTTTATATATCATAGTGATGGAACTAAGTTTTATAGATAATTTTTTTCTTTTAAAACAATTTTTTCCACAATTCCATTGTCATTGTTAATATGCTGATGTGATTTCTGCTGGGAGAGAAAGGACTGGATTCTTCTCTAGCATATGGCATTTGTGATTTGTCAGCTTCAACACGAGTTGGACCTATTTAGAAGTTATGATTAGCTTTTTGGTACAATACTAAATAATACTTCTAATGACAAATAACTGTCTTGAGGACATAGAAGAGAGGGCTGTCTAAAAGAACACATCATGCTGTACTCTACTTCCCCATTAAATATCTCTATTCTCTCTCCAAAGTGTCCTCTGTACTCTAACCTGATCTCTCTTATATCAGGTATAATGTCTTCCTCCTCTCTCACTAACTTTCTGAAACTATTCTCTTCTTGTCCTTCAGTTCATTTGTTTTGGCATCTTCAATTTTGCATCGATATGGTGCTACTCACAGATTTCTTCTTAACAGAGTAAAACTACTTTTAATTAGTTATTTTCTAAACTTTTCAATAAGCTATTTTTCAAAACTGACAACATGGTAGAAAAGTTGGAAGTTTTATCATTTCCTCTTTTTTTCTTTTTCCCTCTATTTTCTCCTAGAGAATATATGACAAATAATGTTAAATGTTGGGAAATAATACAGGGTAAAATAAAAAAAAAATGAAAAACTAAAAATATGTTGTTCACGTAAGTGATAATCTACTGTTGTATTTATATTTGTAAACCCAATTCTTTGTTTTTAGAAAATGCCAACTTAATTTTCTTGGTTACTCTTTCTAAAAGTTTTTCCTGACAATTATGATCAATTGCATATTTCCATTTTCAAATGTTCCATTTAAATACCTTACCCAAGAGATGTGTTACCTGGCCAAGAATACCTTAAACGGTATTAAGAGAAAAAAATGTATACTTAAGAGTAAAGAGCAAGGTTTTAAATATAGTCTGCAAGTTGCGTAAAATTCTCAAATGCTATTGGGAAAAATGTGTACATGTTTTATATAAATTCATGAATATGAAAATATATGGATATTCTTTTAGAGAATTTAAGGTTCACTGTATAGCATGTTTTTAAATAATTTGAAGATTATTGTTTAACTCTCATACTTGAGGGGAAAGGATTCAACTGTAAATAAATTATAAAATTTTTGACTCTCACACCTAAGCTTATACCTAAAGGCACTAGAAGAAAAGGAAAAAAAACTAAGACCAAAAGTCAGTAGAAGGAAGGACATAATAAAAATCAGATTATAGATAAATGCAATAAATGCAAAATAAAAAGAGAATTCAAAATATCAATGAGACAAAGAACTGGTTCTTTGAAAAGATTAACAAAATAGACTCACAAAGGAGAGAATAAACACAAATAAAATTATAAACAAAAGAGAAGTTAGAATATAGAAAGAGTCATAAGAAAGTATGGCATATGACAACAAATTGGAAATCTAGAAGAAATGAACAAATTCTGAGAAACATACAACATTCCAAGGCTGAATCTGGAAGAAAGTCTGGACATATGATTATAAATAAGCAAATTGAAGCTCTAATCAAAAGTTTCTCAAAAAACAAAAGCCCATGGTCAGAGGGCTTCACTAGTGAAATTTATCCAATTGAAAAAATAATTAAAATCTATCCTTCTCAAACTCTTCCTAAAAATGGAAAAGATGGAAAACTTACAAAAGCTCTTTATGAAGGTAATGTTTTCCTGATTCCAAAACCAAAGAGAGACATGATGAAAAAAGAAAACTATAGAGCAATACCTATGATGAACTTAGAGGCAAAAAAACCTTAACAAAATATTATCACATTGAATTCAGTGATATATTAAAGGAATTTCATCATGTTTAAGTAGAATTTACTCCAGGAAGAAAACGTTCACCATCTGCAAATCAATCCATGTAAAATACCACAAAAACAAAAGGAACATAAAAAATCAAATGACCATCTCAATAAGATGCAGAAAATGAATTTGACAAGATTCAACATTATTTTATGATATACGCAACAAAATGTGTATTGAAGGAATGGACCTCAGCATAATAAAGACCACATATGACAGATACACAGCCAGATCATACCTAATGGTGAAAAACTGAAAAATTTTCCTCTAAGATCAGAAAGGATGTTGATTTCCATCACTATTTTCAACACATTCAACATAGTATTGGAAGTCTTATCCAGAACTCTTAGACAATAAAAAGATATAAAAGATGTCCAACTTGGATGGAATTTTCACTTAAGGAGGAAGTGAAGTTATTGGAATTTGTTGATGGTATGATAATATAAATAGAAAATTCCAAAGACTCCAATAACAAGCTATTAAAAATAGTAAATGAATACAATAAAGGGTCAGTCAACAAAATTAACATAGCAAAATTTGTTGTATTTCTCTATATAAATAACAAACTAGCAGAAAGAGGAATAAGAAACAATCCCATTTACAACTATCTGAAAAAACATGAGCTACCTTGGAATAATTTAGTCAAAAAAGTGAAAGACCTATAAATGAAAACTGTAAGACATTTGAACATTAAAACAAAACAAAGCAAAAACAGAAGATAGCAAAAAATTGAGAGCTCATTCATGCTTATGAAGTAAAAGAATGACTGCTATTAAAATGACTCTATTTTCTAAAGCGAGTGTAGATTCAAAGTATCACTATTAAAGACCACTGAAATTCTTCACAGAAATAGATTTGAAAACAATGAAAGTTATCTGGAACTATAAAAGACCTAGAATAGCCAAAGTCATTCTGATAACAAATAACAAAACTGTAGTTATCACACTCATAAACTTCCAACCATACCACAAAGCAATAATAATCAAAATTGTAAGTTATAGGAGTGAAAGACAGACATTTAGATAAGTAGAACAAAACTGATGCTCAGAAATAACCCCACACATATGTGGAAAACTAATTTATGACAAAGGAACCAAGAGCATAGTGAGGCAAGTAATGTCTCTTCAATAGATGGCATTGGGGAAACACTGAAATCTAAACCACACACAAATTCAAAATGGATAAAAGGTATAGATATAAAACCTAAAACCATAAATGCATAGAAAAACAAAGGCAATGTAATTCATGACTTCACCATTAAAGATGCCTTTATAATCTAGACTAACACAATGGAGTGAAAAGCAAAAATAAACAAATGGGACTATATTAAACTGAAAATATAAGCACAAATGAAAAAACTATCATTGAAATGAAAAGATATCTTACCAAATAGGAGAAGATACTTGCACATCATACATCCAACAAAGGTTATCAAAACCTTGTATAAAAAAAAAATATATATATATATATATATATATACAAGTCAATAGCAACATACAAATAACTCAATTAAAAAATGGGTAGAATACCTGAATAGAGCCTTTTTCATAAAACATGTGGATTACCATTAAGAATATTAAAAAAAGATGTTCATCATCTTTTTTTATTAGGAAACTGTAAATCAAAACAAAAATGAGATATTACCTCACACCTCTTGATTATTTTCCAAAAGACATGGAACAAGAAAATGTTGGAGAGAATGTGGATTCAAGGGAACATTTGTACACTCCTATTTGAATGTAAATTGGTACAATCATTTGGAAAGAAATATGGAGATTCTTTAGAAAATTAGAAATAGAAACACCATATGATCCAGCTATCCTTTGCCTTGATATTTACTGAAAATTAAAAAACACTAATTCGAAGAGCTATATGGACCCACAGGTTTATTGCAGTATTATTTACAATAGCCAAGAGCTGGAAGCAACTTGTTTACTGATATAGGAGTGGATAAAGAAGATAGGGTATATGTACACAATGGAGTACTATTCAGCTATTTAAAAAAAAAAAAAGGTAAAATAATGCTATTTGCAATGATATGGACAGACCCAGAGAGTATCAGGCTTAGTGAAATAACTCAGATGGAGAAAGACAATCACCATAAAATCTCACTAATATGTGATATATAAAAAACAAACAAATAAATTAACTATATTAAAAAAACAAAAAATTTTAGACTGTAAGATAAACTTAGTGGTTACCAGAAAGGAAGTGGAAAAGAGGGTAGAAAAGTCAGGTAAAAGGAGATAGGTATATGGCTAAGAACAGAATGGAACTTTTAGTGCTGAGCTTATTACAGTATACACAGATGTTGATTTACAATTATACACACCTGAAATTTATGTAATGTTCTGATACAATGCTACTTCAATAAAAAGTAAATAAATACATTTAAGAGCACAATGTTAGGCTGTGGGCCCCGACTCATCAGTCATCATAAAATAAAGTTAGATTATAACCAGACCATAATGTGTGTATGTATATGTGTGTATGCATATATATATATATATGCATATATGTAAAATAAAATAAGAATGACCACTATTTTGAGGAGCTTTTTACTTTATAATAGCAAGCAAATACACACATAAATAATTATCAAATCAAATCAGTGCCGTGAATGAAAAGTCTTTCTATTAGACATTTTAAACTGACAGGTTAAAAATGAAACCTCTAATTAAAACTTCCCCAAACAAATCAGTTGCCTATCCCTTCCTTTCCCATTTCAGTAAAATACTCTACCACTTGTACAGTGTTAGAAATTCTCTTTGACCCTTCATTTCCATTTTCTACTGCCATTCCCAGACACAAAGCACACACAAATAAATGATTAATCTACCTGTTTTACTTCCAAAACAAATCTAACTATTCCTCTTCATCTCCAGACCTCCTAGTTCTAACCACAGATCCTTGTTTTGAAAGCTATAAAAGCTTTCCTAAATAGTTTGCACATTATTACACTTGTTTTCCTATAGTACAGTGGATTTATATATTCAGGCTGACTGGAACAAACTAAAATTAGAAAAAGACATTATCTGATATATAAAATCTTCCCCTTTCAATAGTCCAAATTCCATTTAATTTTCTTTCTCCATGACTTATCATGTATTAGTCTGGACTCTACCCTTTCCTCCAACTTCACCTCAGTCACTTTCACACACTCCTTTCTTTGGCCACACAGAGCTCTCATTCCTGATTCTGCAGCTGTACCAAATTTATTTCCACACCAGAATATTCACATTTGTTTTTGTTTTTTTCACCTATAAAACTGTATGGTGGATTCTTTCCCATTCTCTTAGGCCGAAAGTGCAAAATAGTAGTTACTAGAAGAGAATTGTGTAGGGAGTGGGTATCTCTGGTAAAAGGGATCAATTATATGATGAAGGATGGAAACTAATCTTTTAAAATAGTGAATATAATGTAGTATACATAGATGCTGATTTATAATGCTGTTACATCTGCTCAGTGAACCAGACTTCCTTCCAGAGGAACTGAGGAAAACTCGGAGGGCTGACAAGAATCCTAGCATCTTGGAAATAAATGTACTTTCAAAAAATGTCAACAGTGGATTCATGCTGACCTCTTATAGTAGTGGGAGAAACTGAGGAAAGAAATAGAAGGGAGAAAAATTATTTTATCCCTGTCGATTTTCATTTTTGTTTAAAATCAACACAAAAGAGAAAAGTCTGTCCTAATGTAAGAATATGATAGTGCAAAGAAAAGAGCAGAGAGGAAAATACTATCTGTGTTCCCTAGTATTCAAGAGATGCTTGACTCTTGGAGTCTGGTCCTTGAAACCCCACAATGAATAAGCTGAACTGGGAAACCAGTAATCGATAATGGAAGAATATAATATGAATGCCATGTTAGGTCATAAAAAACAATGCAGCTTCTGTCTTTTCTCTGGCATTGATCACACTGAGAGGAACTGGCTGCCACTTCTTGAGAACAATCCAGCAGTTGGAGAGCTTCATGCTGAGAACTGAGGCTTCCCTCCTGCCCACAGTCCAGGTGACTGGATGGCCTTGTGACCAAGGAGTGTGAGGAGCAGATACCAAAGCCATCAAGTTTCTCAGTACCTACAGTGTTGGCCAGCATCTATCTAACCTCACAAGAGATCCCAGACAGAACCTGCTATTTATTTATATTTTCATTCTCAAAATTGTGGAATAATTTGTTATACACTGGTAAATAATGGAAGCACTAATTTTAAATCTTATGATTTTTAGATACCTGAGCTAAGACTTTTTTTCTGTTGCTACTTTTGGTGCCAACACTGATGATCTTGGTAGTTTCCTTAAGCACAACTAAGATAAAAAAGAAATTAGCCAGGAGGGTGGGCCTATTATCTGAGGGAGAGAGAAATATAACTGAGTCCTCTGCCTGGTATTTTCCTGATGCTTTATAACCAAACACAAAAAATGTTTACAGGACTCTCCAGCTCTAAAAACTCAAGAGTTAGTAGACAGCTATGTTCCTGATAACAGAGATCCAGAAGTGAGTCAAGAATTTAAATTCTAATACTATTGTAAATGAAAAATGCAAAAAAACAGCATTTTCTTGGAGAATAGACTGCCCAGTTTATCTAAATCTCTGAACTGTTATTGTCTACTTCGCTCTTTTTTTCCCCAAAATCAAACAGAATTATTTGATACAACCAGAAGTTTCTTCTTAAAACTTGAATTTGGACAAAGAGAAAATGACCATTAAGACCTTTATATGCTATTTATGTACTGGCCATTTAATAATTTAAAATATTGGAATAGTTGATATTCCATCTCTTGGCTCTAATAAACCAGATCTTTGGACTTTGGGAGAATCATTTCCATTTACTGGAAATGTTGCTAAAGCTCACCATTGTGGTAAAATAGGCTTAAAAGTCATTTGCCTCAATTTTAGAGAACACAAGAGGTGCATTTGACAAATGTGTTTGTTTATAATGCTACTGTGTCCAGATCTAGAGTTGAAGGTAGCTTAGACCTGTGTTTGTCTTGGAATTACTTTATGAGTTGGAGATTTTGGGACTCAGAAATTCATCTGATGAGTTATTTACACACATGGACTCTGATACATTCATTTTTGTCAAAGAAACATATCTACTAAGGTGAATATAGTTTATCTTTTACTAAAACTGATTATAGGACAAATTAGTAAATGGTTAAAAGGTAAGATAAAAGTAGCATTACAAATACTCTTTGTGGCTTATTTGTGTTATAGTTTTATTTTGTTTTTGCCACCACGGCCCTGGATTTTGAATCCAGGTCCATGGTTTTCATACTTTGCATCTTTCCTGCCTGAGCCACCAAAGGGGAATACGTTAAAAATTCTTAAACTTATTTTTCTTTATTGTTATTTAGAAGCATGTTTCTAGAGTAATCACACATAACAGCTTTTTTTGGCCTACTCCAAAGAAATAAAGAAAGTAGTTTCAACTTAATTATAGAGAGGATGGTTGGGGTGAGAGGCAGAAGGAAACTGTGGAGTGCATTTATCTGCAGTGTGAAAAAGATTGTATTTACCAGATTAGGTCATCTGAATAAACCCTAGTCATTTCCTTCAGAGTACAGATGAATAGAAGCAAGAATCCCCTAAATGTCTGAGAAATAGTGTGCTTAGAAGGTGACAAGTAGAGGACAATAAGCTTTATTTCTCATTTTCAATTTATTTTCTTTTACATTTATGCCACACATCCATTTCCAGCTCACTAGTACAAGCAAGATTTATTTGCCGTCCCCAACTCTCCCAATTTTTAATGCTTTTCCTTCCTTGTTTTGGTGTTAGTTCTTTGCCTAGGGATAGCCAGAATATCCTAAACATTTAATGATTTCAATCTTCTGGAAAACTCTAGTATACTAGATATTCAAGATGATAAAAAAATAAAAGTGAGGAGGCACAGGTAGGAAGTAGGGAGAAATCAGTGGAATGAGCTCCATGTCTGCATTGGTGCTGCCCTTGTTTTCAACATCTTCTCTCACTGATCTCTATTTCCCAGTAAATGCCATGGGGGCTTTAATGGAGTGCTTTTAGACTCTAGATTATATAGCTTGACAGCTTACTTTTATTAACTAGCTGATGAAATCTATTTGATGCCTTAAATTTGACTCTGTCTCATGAAAGTAGTCTTACCATATGTTGTGTGCTGTGATTGCTAATGTAAAATAGATCATTATATATTAGAGAGCCTTTGACTAAGATTAAATCTCAAAGTCTTATTCAATGAAAGACATCCTGTTTAAAACTTTCTGATGCTGTTGTCTAAATACCAACATGATCAGTGAAACTGATGAATAATGTACTTTAACATAGAAAATGCTGAAAAGCAGACAGAAGTTTTAACCATGTGGAATCCCTGGCTCTCATCTAGATGAAAATCACTCTAAATTAAGTGACTTCCTGACACACAGGCACATTCATAGGCACACTTTTTTTTAGCACTACATAAGACAGGTTGTGTAAGGACTAAACATAGTCCCTTCTCTCAGAGAGCTCGTGTTTTCATATAACTGAGAAAGTAACTAGTAGACCACCATTCTGCTTAAAACATAAAATCTCCTACTCGGTAAAGCACACACACATCACTGAAAAATTTTAAATGGAAAATACCAAATGTAAAGTTTTGTAAAAATCTTCCAAGTCACAGTGATAAGATCAATGAAACATAAATGGCAAACTAGTGGTCCACCCTCCATAACATTTGGATTTTGTATCATTATGGTACAAAAAGGCATTAACTGTTTCAAAATGCATTGAGATTTGTTCTGTTTGAAATAATAAAGACTTAAAGCAAGATGTAAACAGAAGAAATTTATTTTCACTTGTTGGAATTAGACTCTTGTCCAAGAAGAAAAAATAGAAAGAAAAATGTCTTGAGACGGATGTAGACTGTTTTTCTAATTTTCTTTTTAATAGAAGATTAAGCAAAATAAGCAGGTTTTTTATTCTTTTGTAATAGAGGTTCAGGTCATTTTCCTCTATTACTAAATACTCCGTGGACTTTTCTTAATATAAACATTGTTTACGTGCTTGACCGAGTCATCAATATCATGTCATTATTTTTCTCATTTCATGCCAGTGGATTTGGTCTGATCCATTCCCTCATTTTCTAGAGAATTGTTTTCATTTTGCTTGCCTTCTTTGTGATTATTATTTTAATTATTTTCTTTTTCTTTACTTACACATTTAAAAAATTGATTATCACATATCAACATACTTCTTTAATTTTTTACTTCTATGATTTTCTTCCTTTTCTAGTTTGTTTTTAGTTAATGCACCTATACCAGATCCTCCTTTTTAACTTTCACATAAGGAATAGGTTTCTGATATACTTAAACATCTTCTAAAACCATTTTGTGTTCAAAACAACAATGGAAGAAGGTACTATGCTGATTATATATTCCCTATATTAATAGTTCTCAAGCTTTAACATACGTAAGAATCACCTGGAGGTCTTAAGGAAAAAAAAAAAAGATTGCTGAGCTCCAATATGAATCAGAATATTTAGAGTTGGACCCCAAAATATACATTACTAACATCTCGTGAGGTGATTCTTACGTTGTTGGTCTGGAAATCACATATTTAGAACCATTGGCTTACTGCATCAGAAAAAACAATACCAATAAAAACATTTTGTTCTTGTCTTTATTTTGGAAGAATGAGAGCAAATGTAATATATGCTCTCTCAAATAAATTAATAGCCCCATCAAAATTTATCTGTCAAGCCCCAAATCATATTTCAGTTCATTCATATGATATGCAACTGCAAATTTAAATGAATAGAACTGATTTTTTAATACTGAATTGAAAATTAGCACGTTTTTTAGTTTTGTTTTCATTTGTTATATATTAATATAGATTTGTAACTCTGTTAATAAAAACTAGTGGTATGTTATAGATAAGAAGATGGGGACTGATAACAGAGTATAACTAGAAGAGGTACTAAAAACTTACCGAGGAAGCCTACCTTGCACTTCAATGTAAAACCATCTTCTCTTACAATATAGTCAGATGTATGTACATGCTTTTGCACACAATTTTGTGGGTAAATTAATAGTATTTAAGTTTTATTTGCATGTTTATTATTAACCTCTTTTTATATATGCTGTAAGCCCAAGATGTGGAGACAATGATTGTTGGTACTAGATAAAATTGTTAGAAAATTTTTCTCCATGTTGTAAGAGACTATATTCAATTTGTGTGATAATATTGGGTTGTGATTAAAAAATGGGACTGGAACATATACCCATGCTTTTTGTAAACATAGGCTTATCTTCATGCATGCACATAACATTTTCTACTAAGCTCAGAGAATGGAGAAGGAAGGGAGACTCATATGAAGATGAATGTGGAGACTGATATATTTGTGAAGCATAACAAAATGATAAATATTATAAGAAGAATTTTGTGACAAAAGGTAAGAATTACCTATTTCTCTCCTGAAGCCTCAGGAAAAACAACAGAAGTAATGATGTTTAAATGGAAGTATGAAGACTACATGAGGCTTTGCTGGGAAAGAAAGGTAGGGAAAGGCTTGGGTAGAGTGGATAGGTGAGTGGGAGGGGCATTATGTACAGTGTCCTGAGGCAGAAACATATAGAAGAATTCAGGGAAATTTTAAATAGATGGATGTAGCTAGAACATACAATATGAGTAAGGGGGAAAGTATTAAAAACAGGTTTTAAATCTGATATTTAAAGGAGATAGAGGAACTGACTTTGTCCAATGATTAGTGAGGCATCTACAAAGGAAAAATATCAGTGGAAGTGGAAACAATGAAGATGATGTATTTGAACAAAGAAAAAAGTAAGCAGAATAGAAAGGAGAATTTCAGATACAGACATTTATATTATATATTTTCTGATTGAATGATGAAAGAAATAAGTCAACCAACCAACTTAAATTTTTAGTTCAGGCAATTAGATTGATTATGAGGATGTTTCATAACATAAGGAATATGGAAGTGTCCTAAAGCAGTCTCTAACTGCCTCTTAGGTATTCTGGTAGTTGAGGTCTACCTAAATCTTAGCAAATCACTGAATAGGATAATAACTCATTTACAAGTCATATAAAATAAACAAAAGATTTTTTTCAGGTCTAACACATTATCCTAATATTTGAAAGCTATTATTTTCAAAATAAATATTGTGTTTTTTAATCATTCAGCAGTTGTTTCTTGATGAGAATAATATTGATATTTCTCCAGAAAATACAAGCCATCTCTCTTTGGTTAAGACATACTGATATAAATGTTAACTCAAGGGAGTTTCTGCACCTCTCTAATATGTTGAAACAGGTTAAAAAACAAACAAACATGCTGAAACCACTAATGAAAGAAAAGATTAGAGAGTGCCTTTATAAAGTGCTATTAAATTCTGTGCCATTCCGTCTCTGAAGTAAAAAGAGGTATAGTTTTAATCTCTATTACTCTAATAAAGATAGGAAAAGTTAAAGTGGAAAATAGGAAAGTAAAGAAGCCAGTTGTTTTCAGGTAAGTTATATGCATTGTAGAAATTAGTCAGAAGCCAGTTTTTCTAACAAAAATTTTGAATCAAGATAAATTGGCAACTAGTGATTTGTGAGGGTAAACTTGAAAATTAGCAGAAAATTGCTGACAGGTAAATCAGAAAGATACATGTGAAAATAATAGTGGTAGGCCAAGTACGAAGTAGACTGTAAAGATGTCCAGAATGAGAATATACTAAAAGAGGATAGAGAAGTTGACTGGACATGTCACTTCTTTTGGTCTAGTAAAAGCTGTCAGCAGGACCAGGAAGAACATAGCCATGTCACTATTTTCCTCATTGTCTTATGGCTCACAAGGTCAAAAGGAATGTTCTTAAATACATTGGGTGGTCTAAGACCTGTATTTAGGTAAAGGACAACAGAAAGAGATCGTGCTGATTTGAGAGCACGCCCTAAAAATAAATATGAGGGGAGTAAAGAAATTTCTTTAAATATTCAGTAAGGTATACAATAAGGAATACAAATATTCAAATTCACAAATAAAAAAGAAGACAGTGATAGAAGGTGTGAGGGCAGTTAATGAACAATAGCTATATTTGTTAGGAAAATGTCTGAATACCATTACGTATTGGTGAGGTCCAACATATAACTGAACAGTACATGAAGAAGAATGGTGATAAAGTTAGAATGCCCAGAACTAAGATGTCATCTTTAATAACAGAGTTTTACTGATACTCAACATGTGATACACCAACCGCTGCCTGGGCATCATCTCAGAATATGTATAAATAAAGGAGACTCCTACCCCACACTGATCTCCATTCTATTCAGTCAAAATCTGCATTTCAATAAAATTTCCAGGTGATTAGTGCATAAACTGAAGTTTGAGGAGCATTGATGGGGAAACTTCATTAATGTCAATTGGTAGATTGCTGCATTTTGCATATTATAATTTATTCAATTTCTGGTTAAGTTAAATAAAATAGTCATGTATAACTATTTTATTTCAGTGACTTTTAATAGTTTTTTTCATTCCAAGGCTCATCTAAGAATGATGACATGCCTGTTTTATCTCACCACCTGTACATGCTGGTATAATTTCAGGATATCACTTGAAGCTCAACCACAAATTCCAGTTTAAGAACCAGTATTTTAAACAATCCCAAACACTATTCCAAGATTTATTAGCTATCACTTGAATTATTGTGAACCTAATCTACCATCTGACTGTTCTTTGGGGGTCAGGCAGGATTTGATATTAATAAGTATTTTAAACACACAGACACAATACACAATTGGAACCCTTAACAAGACTGTCTTGATTTAATAATTACCAGAGTGCACCCCCATGGCTCAGCTCTAAACCTGAAGCTGGGGTGTGGAATATGTGAAGCACAGGGACCTGGGGCTGGAACGAACATCCAAAATTAAAAATACAAAAATTAAAAATACAAAATTACAGAGGAGTGATTCCTTATCTTATTTCTTCCTGCCTTCCTTAAAAATGATTCTTCTTCCATGCCCTCACTTTCTCTTTAAAAAAAAAAAAAAAAGAATTGCCAGGTAACCAAGTTCTGTGGATACCAAGATATCAAATGCAAAGTCTGCTGTCAACTAGAACTACCAATTCAACATTTTAGTCACTTACAGATATCTAGATATTTTGGTAGTATCATCAATTGCCTCCAAGTTCTTGTTTACTAATAATAATCCTCAAGATATTCATAATGGTTAATAGTTGTTGACTATTAGTACGTGCTAGGATACTATTTTTCTACAATTTTATTTGTCTCTTTTTCCCTTTAAAAACTTCGTAAGACAGGCATTTTTGTCCCTTGTTTGCAAATGTGGAAACTGAGTCTGAATGAGTTTAATAAATAGCCAAAGGTAAATGGGAAGTAGCAGTTTGAACTCAAATCTAGGTCTAAATTATCTCAAGCATTGATTTTTACCTGCAAGAGTAAAGGCTATAGAAGTCTTTAGAAAAAATTTTTAGAAAGAAAAATCTGCAAAACTACCACTATTTCACTATAAAATGAAACATTTCATAAGAGGATATTTTTCTTCCTATACTCTCTTTTTTCCAGAAGGTTTGCCTTAATTTTTAATTTTTTAAATAATTTATTATGTTTTCAATCAAGGAGCTACCACCACAGTGATGAAACCAACTGCTGTTTATCAAATTTGGAAGATGATTAATGTCAAATGTGAAAACAAAATATTTTGTCTCATATAGATTGAGTAAAGTTGGGAAAAATTTTCTTATAAATTAGATTATTTATTTTATAGCACCTGATGAGTTAAAAAGCTACATAAAATAAGTCCACTTCTGTAAATTTTAACTGTGCTTTCTCTGTTGACATGACTTTATCAGAAGTTTCTCATAATTTGGTTTCAGATGCCTTAATCATAAGACAAACTATGTAGCCAAAATGATATAATAATAACACAGAATCTTTATAGGTTGACAGCCTGAAGCATTAGTCCACAATTAATTTTAATAACATTCTATAAGGCAAATGGGAGAGTAAAAACATACGATCAATGTGCAAAAGAAATTGCCAGAGGAATATTTTTAAACGTATGCCTTCTACTTTGTGATTCTCTAACTCCTCATTTTTCTCTGATAATCATTATTCATGCCACATGAGAAAAGCGCTACAGTTTCTTGAAGCCATCTTTTAGATTGAAATGGTGAAAGGGAAAGAAGGAGAGATAATGAACAGATTAACATGAGTTTGAAAACTCTCTTCTAGGAGTTTAAACCTTACATGATTCCTCATGGAAACTATTTTGAAACTCGGATCTTTCTCCCCTTACGTAATATTAATAATAACGGTCCTTTCTATTAGCATAGTGCTTTAGAATTTGCAAAGTACACGATCCTCACACTAACCACAGAACTACTGTCTTCTTTCTTCTTAATAGAAAACCAGCCCGAGTTTGTGCCTCTCACTAGTAATGAAGTTTTCTGAAACTGGGTTTCTGAGACTCAGATCCCTTGTTTACCTCTCAATTTGTAATATTACAAATGTTTAGTATGAGCTTGGGAAGTATTCTGGATTTGTCTCTAAGGCTCTTTGCAGAGTTGCCCCATGTGCAATTTGATTCAAGTAAATAAGCCCATACTGAGTTTCTATTAAGGTTCAATGAATACAAAGATGGCAAATAGACCCTTTACACTCAATGTTGTTCTATTTGGTAGAAAAAAATAGATGCATAAACCATGAACTGCAATTGAACTCACTTTCTTACTATATTCTCCATGAAGTGAATGTGTCTAAAAATGTGTCTGACTGTGCAAATGTAGTATCTATTAAAATGTACATGTAGGTGAATTGTATGGTATGTGACTATATCTCAATAAACCAGCAGGGAGGAAAAAGAAGGGGCTAAAATATCACCCTGTCTCTGAAATGATCTCTGATAGTTGCCCCACTCTGACATGCAGATTGTCTTGCACCTAAGACAACAGAGAACGACCTCAGAAGTGGGGCTCCTGCCTTTCTACTAAACTGTTTTGCTCATCCCTTAATCAAAGACTCCCTTAAATCTCTACCTTCCTCTAAGAAAAGTAACTATTATTTCCTTATCACCTAGAAAAATGTAAAAAAAGAGTTTAACCTACCTTTACTTTCAGCTTAAAGCTGAGTCATGTTTCCTTGCCACTTGAAGACCCCTCTTGTCTGTAAAATCCAGGCTTCCTGTTTCATGATTCGGCACAGAATAGCAAGTTTTTGATCTGCTCCAGTTACATTGTTAAATTTGAGCCTTTCTCTTACTAATGGGTGTCAAATGTTAATTTGCTTATTCATCTAGGCTGTGAAAACTTCAGGGGAACGGGGAAATCTTTCCTTGGCCCCCACAGACTCTTAAACACTATTGGTGAAGTTATATATTGTTGCAACTATAATGACAAATAGTATCGAGATTCCTCAAAAAACAGAATTGAAATTCTATATGACCTTTTTATACCACTTTCGCATATTTACCTGAAACATACAACACCAATTGAAAGAAATGTGTGCACCTCCCAGATTCATTAGAGCACTATTTACAACAGTCAAGAAATGGCAACTATCTAAGTACCCTTAAACAAATTGCTAGAAAAAGAAATTATGTATACACAATGGAATACCACTCAACTACTTAAAAAAATTAAAAAGGTAATATCCCACAATTTGCAAAACATGGATGCAACTAGAGGGAATTATGCATAATGAAAAAAGTCAGAAGGATGAAGACAAATATCAGATAATCTCGCTCATATGTGAAATTGAAAAAAAAAGACAAAGCAAAGGAACAGAAACCCTCCCCAACCACTCCCACAAAAATAAAAGAAAAACCCTGATCCTTGGGCATTGGCAACAAAATTGAAATTAACAGAAGGGAAGGCATATAGGGTCGGGAACAAAGGGTGGTAGGGGTCTAATGGACAGTGGTGGAGGACAATTAGAAATTTGGTGGTGTGAGTGGTATTATCACATATTTGATGAAGAATGAACCTGCAAATCTAAAACTTACATTGTTTTATAAATCAAAGTTACTTTCAATAAAAAAGATAAAATTGTTATTAAGAGAATCTTTTCTAGAAAAAGCTAAGATAATCACAAAATTATTAATCATTCTTTATCTTGGATTTCCTTCTTGATAATATAATCTCAGCATTCTGAGGATGATGCTGTTTTTGTACAAAATTAACCTACAATATGCAAACATCTGATCAAAGCTACAGATGCTTTATTTGTAGTATTTCTAATTTCACTGTTGCTTCACAAAAATATCAATTCTTTGAGAATTACGTTTCTTAGCACATATGTATACTTACCTGTCTGAAATGACTAGTTAATATATAAAGTAAAGGTAGCATTAAAAAATATCCAGTAGTTACATGAACATTGTTATATAAGTAAAAATAGAGGCCTTGGCCCAACAAAATACAAAATGGCGAACTGTGATACTTAGAAATGGTTTCCAATAATCAGATTTCTCCCTGCCCATTGCACAACAATCTGATCCAGCATAGCATTTCACTTTAAAGGTGAGTCCAATGAAACACTAAAGTGTTCACTGATCTCAGAATATTTCAAAGTTCACACAACAAAAGTAGTTCAGAAGTGGAAGTCTCCACTGTTCTTTTGACTACTCAGCTGAGTTGGGATTACCTAATAAAGTCATTTTTTATTCAATAAATAGTAATTAGGTATCTTTTAGTTCCAAAGCATCATTCTAGGCAATATAGATAGGATGGTAAAATCAAAAACAAACAAAATCTACACTGTGATGAGAAAGGCAGATAAGAAGTAATCAAATGAACAAACTTAAATACACAAAGAAATAAAAGGTAGTACTTAGTTGCTATGAAGAAAATTCAAAGGTTATTCATGGGGTTAATTTTAGATCTTAGGAGTTAACCTGAAGAGAGTCTGACTAATGAAAACCGATGGGAAGAGAAGTTCAGGTAGAACAGTGGATGAAAAAGCCCTAAGGCAGGAACAAACTTAAAGCATGCTGAAGAAAGCAAGGACATCAATGACTGTAAATAAAAGGACGTGGTTTGTGGAAAGGTAGAGAAAGCAGGGCTGATCAATACAATGGAGAAAAAACTCTCCATTGTAAAATACATTTATACCTCTAAGCAAGTCTGGCAAAATGTTAAGGATTAAGTAAATCTCTAAATTTATGGGTGGCAGGTCTATACTTTACCTTAAAACTAAGAGACATCTATTGTACGCCCTTTTTGTTTTTTCAAAAAGGATTGTTTCTGTATATTCCAGTTCCTTGCTGAAAATTTACATTGTGTCAACGCTAAAAATCAATGGCCCATTGAATACAAACTGTGAACCAGTCTTACTCTACTAATCTATTTTCTGCACTGTAGTCAAAATGCTTTTTCAAAGTTGCAAATCTGAAAAACTCCTCCCTGATGAAATTCTTTCATGGTCCCTCATTTTTCTCAGCAGAGTCAATCTTTACAACATGACCCCAAGGTCCTTCATGTTGGTCCCAACAATTTCTCCAGCCTCACTTCTACCTCTTGCACATCAGGACTGCTGAGTTCTGTGCTTTCTCTAATTACTAATCTCTGTTCTCTTCAAGAACAAGACAGATATTTCCTGCTTCTCTCATCCCAGAATAAACTCCTACTTCTACTTCGGATCATTGCTAGATAACATTTCCACAGAGGAAGTTCCTCTAGAAAGTCTGACATGCAAACTTGTTCCAGGTCTGATTTGGATCTTCTCCTGTAGTTACTCCATCATCATTAGCCCTGGCCAGTTCACATTACATTTGTTTCCATACTTCTAGCCGTCTTCCACAATCTTGTTGAGGAAAGGGACCATGGCTATCTTGTTTACAATTGTTTCCCTTTCACTAAACACATTGATGGACATTTAGCACCTAAGGACCCTATTGATTTGTTCCATAACTTCAAAGAAAATGTTCTACTATACTGTAAGTTGCTAGAGTAAAACCCTAGGCTGGTTTAGATTTTATCTCCAGCTCTAAAATAATATTAGTGTTCAAAATATTTATAGAATTATTAAGTGATACCACATTTCTCTTGCTTTATATTGTATGATTCGAACCTACTATGAGTGAGATTTCTGCTGAAGAGCCTTTCTATTGTCCTTGTGCAAGATTTTAACCTGCCTAGCCATGCATATCATTTTCAAGTGCAAGGTGGGAGACACCTGGAATAGTACTACTCATTCATGCTGTCAATATACACTGCTTTGGTAAATTAATTTCACAGAGTACTCCGACATCTGAATATAATCCTAAAAGTGAAATATTCATTATGATCCTGTATGTTATGTTAGACAACTTGATTAAAAATGTATTATTCCCTGATTTCAAGCTAAGTAGTAGTAATCAAATCAACATGGTGGTACCGGAATCAAAGCAGACATACAGATCAATGGAACAGAATTTAGAGCCTACAAATACATCCACACATCATTAGACAACTAGTTTAAGATAAAGAAGCCAAGAACGTACAGTGGGATAAGGACAGTCTCTTCAATATATGTTCAAAAAACTGGACAGCAACAAGAATGAAACTACGTCACTAACACCGCATACAAAATTAAGCAAAAATGGACTAAAGACTTGGATATAACATATGAAACCATAAAATACATAGAAGAAAACATAGATGATACCTCCTTGAGATTGACCTAAGAAATGTCTTTGGGATTGTGACTCCAATGTTAAGGAAAATAAACATCAAAATAAACATGATTTAACATTAAACTAAAAAAATTCTGCACAGTGAAAGAAACTATCATCAAAACAAAAAGACATCCTACTGAATGGGAAATGATATGTGCACATCATATATTTGACAAGGGGTAAATATACAAAATATTTGATAAACTTATTAGACCCCAAAACAGAAAAATCAGCAAACTAATTTAAAAACTGGGCAGAACATCTGAATAGGTATTTCTCCAAAGAAGACATAGAGATGGCACATGCAAAGATGTTCAACTCATCTTGTTATTAGTAAAATGCAAATCAAAATAACAATGAGATTTCACCTCACATTCATAAGAATGGCTATTAAGTAAAATGCTGAACATAATGGTGTTGGTGAGGATGTGGAGGGGTACCCTGTATTCTTGGTAGGAATATAAACTGGTGCAACCATTATGAAGGCAGTCCTCAAGAAATTGAAAATATGAAGTCCATATAATCCAGTTATCTCACTGCTGGGTATTTACTCAAAAAAAAAAAACCAAAAAACCCCAAAAAACAAAAACCCAACACAATACTAAATGAAAGTTATTTATGCACCCCATGCTCATTGCATTACTCATTATTTATAACAACAAAGAACTGGAAACAACCTAAGTGCTCATGGACAGGTGAGTAAATAAAGAATATATATATATACATATACATATATACATGCACATATACATATATTATGGAATACTACTCAGCTGTCAAAAAAGATGAAAATCTACCATTAGAACAATGTGATGGACCTAGAGGGAATTATGCATAGTGAGAAAAGTCAGAAGAAAAAGATATTGTATGATTTCACTCATATGTGGTACGTAGAGAAACTAAGTAATTACATGAACTAAATCAAACAAAATAGTCTTTCAGTCAATAAAATCAGATTAGTTTTTTCAGGAAGGGAAGGGGGAGGGAGAGTGGGCACACTGGGCAGAGGGGCACAATCATCAATCACATGGTGAAAGAAAAATTCAAATAGTTGTGGTGAACTTAATGCATTATATACAGATGTTGTTTTACATTAAACCTATATAATGTTATGGAACAATATTCCTTCAATAAAATTAGTAAAAAACAAAAAAGAAACAATAACCCCACAAATTTATCTAAAACATATATTCTAATAGGTATAGATATTTGTAATTACCTTCCAGGGCGTATTTCATATCCTGAGCAAAAAGAGTCCACATAATTTCGGCACTGATTTTTCCCATATTCAGTTCCTGAGGAAACCTAAAAATAAAAAGACATATTGTTACCTCAAAAGGAGTAATGTATCTAAATAACAAACAAAAAAATTCTCACTTTACATATATACAATTATTAAATAGTTCAAAAATACTTTTATTTATTTCCCAGGTAGGGAAGAAAACTATATACCAGAAAATGGTGATGAAAACAATCATTTTGTGTTTGAAAAATAGACTCCATTATATCAGTACCAAAATAATGGTATAATGGTGTCTGGGCTTCTGATGAATGTGAGTGTGTGTGTGTGTGTGTGTGTGTGTGTCTAAATAGCCCCTGCCATTTTGTCAACCATTTCATTTTCACATATCTTAATTTCGAAGAAAGATCATAAATCCAAATAGTAGCTACCAGATGGTATCAAAACCATACTTCACATCCATCCTTTAGTTATTTTGAATGTAGCAAGCTTGAATGTTTCTGTTTTCCATTGCTTCAAATGACTTATTTCAAGATTGGTTCCTTACTCCTCTAGTAAAGTGATCCATGGTAAACCCATTAATCTGGATCTAAGAACCCCCAGGAAGGTTTGTGTTTTAGATCAAAGAAGCTGAGCTAAAGACAAGATCCTCCCACTAGTGAATATGCATTCTGTTTATACTTGTTTCAGTCTTGCAAGACTACTGGTAATAGAAATCTAGTGTACATAATGGCCAAGTCTTTTCATTACATTATAAACACCACATGTCAGAATATAAGACAAAGTATTTTCTGATATAATATTCTGTTCTATAAAAATGCACGCATTAAGGAACAAAATAAATATTAAGAAATAAAATTTATATTAAAGAACAAAAGTAATTCTCACATTCACATATATTAATGGGTTCAAGTACAAAATTCAATCCTGAATGGATAGAAAGTGTTACCTAAATAAATATAACATTAAATAAGAAAATACTACTGATATTACATAAAACTATTGAAGCCCATCTTTCCAACATAAGCAGGTGTTTCATTAAAAATCCCTTTCCAATTGATATTTTAAAATGTTAAATGAAGAAGGTGTACATTTATAAAGTACTTAAACCAGAATGCTTTCAATTACCAAAATAATTAATATGTGCAAAATTAGTTTTAAACATTTAATTTTATTCTGTTGATATAAAAATAGCATGTGGCAGATAATTTACTTTAAATTTTTTGGGAGGGATAACTACTAACATTAAAATCTGTAATTTATTAATTTCTGTATATTAGCTGTGCAGCAACAAAATTGTAATATTACATAATGAGATATAAAAATATACCATTAATGAAAGTGCTTTATTATGAGGAGGAAGTTGGTTAATTATTTTAATTCTCTTGAATAAGAATAAAATAAGAATGTACTAATTCACTTAATAGTGCCTATACAAAATAAAGGCATTATGCAAAAACTAAATATTGTTTTCCAATTTGATTTATAGATTAAACGCTACATCAATCAGAATTTCAGTGAGTTTTTTTGTGGAAATTGACAAACTGATCCTAAATTGTATATAGTAAGCAAAAGAATGTTAGGAGCAAAATGAAACTAAAGGACCCACAGCATTTGTTTTTATAATTTATGTGAAACTACAGTAATTAAGAGTGTCTTCAAATGCAAGGTCAATTAATTTTCAATTGGTTGTTAGTAATTCAATGGACAAAAGAGAATAACCTTTTCGACAAATCCTGTGCTAGAATAATTGGATGCCCATATACAAAAATAAAAGAACTTCGACCCATATCTCATAACATAAAAATTTTATTAAAAATGGATCACAAACCTAACTGAAAAATCTGAAACTATAAAATTTCTGAAAGTAAACCTAGTAGAAAATATTCATGACCTTATATTAGGGAAAAAAATGCTTAGATGGGGCAAAAAAATGTATAAACCATAAAATTACTGATCTACTGGATTTTTTGAAAATTAAAATCTGCTCTTCGAACAAGTCTGTTTTGTTGAGAAATATGAAAGATAGTCAATAGACTAGAATGAAAATTTTTCAAAACATTTATTTGACAAAAAATTTTTATCCAGAATGTACAAATTACTCTCAAGTCTCAATAATCAGAAATAATACTCAATTAAAAATGAGAAAAAAATTTGAATGAAACTTCGATAAAAACAGTAATTAGATGGGAAGTAAACAAGTGAAAATGTGCTCATTATCATTAGCCATTCTGTACATTCAAATTACAATTTCAATGTGATACCATTATATGTCTAGAATAGTTTATAAACAAAATTCTGATAAAACATCTGGCTGGCAAGAACAAAAGAATGCAGAAGTGATGGAATGCTTACATGCTATTGCAGAGAATTCAAAATGCTAGTCACATTGGGAAACAGTTTGATCATTTATAGCATTAAATATACTTTACCAGCAGCCTCCCTCCTACATATTTATATAAGAAAAATAAAACGCATATTAGATCAACTTCTGGATAGTGATTCAATAGGACACAATTTTGGGTAGCTCCCCACGGGCAAAGAAAAAAACTAAAACAAAAAATATCACCTATTTTCCTGAGACAAACACCAAGAAACGACTGGCACTTCAGTTGGAGACAGAACAATTTATGAGTAAAGGTGGGTGAGGGCACCTGGCAGGTTTCTCAGCTAAGCCACTGATTTGGATTTGGGAGTCTCTGGACATGCCCTGGGGTGGACAGAGGTTAGGGATTTGGCGACCAGGTGCTCAGGCAGTAACAGGCAGATTCAGTGGGGCTGAGATGCGGTGCCCTGAGCACCAACTTGGGAGGGGGTGAAAAGAGAGCCAGTGTACCAGGAGCTGAGCTGGAGCCCAGGCGGTGAAATTGCCATGTGCACAGCCAAAATCAGAAATCAGCCAAAGAGCTCAAACCCTCCTATAACCATTTAGCGTCAGAGCCTCCGATCCATGGAGTAGAAATCCCGCCCACCACATATCCAATCACTGGAAAATGCCGCCCATCGGTACCCCAATCCCCTGGATTACTGTGAGAAAGCAGTTACAAACCTCAATGCTAGTGCCACCTTGTGGGTAGAGAAGAAACTGCAACCTATTGCCAATCCAGGGGAGGTCAAAACTATGCAATGCCAGGAAAACTGAACCCTCAAAAAACATAAGTAGAATGCCAAATGCAGCAAAGACACAGGAAAATATACTTTAAATGATGGATCCGATCAAAACCTTAGGGGAAAATCTGAATACAACAGACTACGTCAATTACCTGAAGAGAAATTTAAGCTAACAGTGATTAACATACTCATGGGAATCCAGAAATCAGTAGAGGCAGTAACCAAGAATGTCAGGAAACAAAGAGAAGAATTAAAACAAGACAACAACAGGTAAGAGATATGATGGCTGAATTAAATAACTCAGTAGAGGGACTCAATAATAGGATGGATGAAGCTTCAAGTAGAATCAGTGATCTGGAAGATAGGACAGAGGAACTCAATCAAGAAAACCAGAAAAAGAGATAAAAAATCAATTCAAAGAATAGAAGACAGCATTTGAGACCTCTGGGATAATATCAAAAGGAACAACATTCACATCATAGGGGTCCCAGAGGAAGGGAGAGAAAAGGGGGCAGAAACCATAGTTGAAGAAATAATAGATGAGAACTTCCCCACTTTGAAGAATGAAGCAAATCTCCAGATCTGGGAAGCTAAAAGAGTTCCTAATAAAAGAAACCCAAACAGAAATACACCTACACATATCATCATAAAAATATCAAAATTACAAGATAAAGAAATATTAAAAAGCAACCAGAGAAAACTGTGTCACATACAGAGGAGCCCCCATAAGATTGTCAGTGGACTTCTCAAATTAAACTCTACAGGCCAGAATGGAATGGCATTATATATTCAAAGTGATGAAAGAAAAGGATTTTCAACCTAGGAAACTATATCTGGCAAGATTATCATTCAGAACTGAAGGAATGATAAACACCTTTTTCTGACAAGTAAAAGTTAAAGGAGTTCATCACCAAAAAATCAGCTTTCCAAAAAATATTAAAGGTTGCTGTACAAAATGTAAAGAAACCACACAGAAAAACAGCAAGACAGCAAATATTAAAAATGGGGAGGGAGAGAAGAGAAGAAAAAAGATGGATAGTTAGAATGAGTGGAAGACTAATATGCTTTCAAATAAAATTAGGTAGTAAATATAGAACTGTGAATGCTAACTTCAGGGTAACCTCAAAATATATCCCCAGGGTGAAAGCAAAGAAGAAAACAAAAGGTGAAATCAATCAAAACATAACTGCACCCATCCAACCTAGAAAGAGAAAGAACAAAGTCATCATCTGGAGCAACATGCAAAAGACAATTTATAAAATAACGCTAAGAAGCTATATATCAATAATCACCCTAAATGTTAATGTACTGAACTCATCAAACAATGCAGACTGGCTGAATGCATTAAAAAGCATAACCCAACCTTCTGCTGCATTCAGGAAATCCACCTTCTTCCAAAAGATAAACAAAAACTTAAAGTCAATTGCTGGAAGACAATCCTAATCAAATGACAACCACAAAAAAGCAGGAACAGCTATACTCATATCAGATAAAAGAGACTTCCATCAAAAAACAAAACAAAAGACAAGATGGACACTACATAATGATTAAAGGATCAATCCAGCAGGAAGACATAATGTTTATTAACATATATGCACCAAATGAAGGAGCATCAAAATTTATCACACAAATTTTATTAGACCTCAAGAGAGACATTGATGGCAACACAATAATAAAGGGGGATTTCAACACCACACTTAACAACAATGGACAGATCAGCCAGAAAGAAATTAACAGGGAAGAAGCCACTTCAAGTGACTATCTGGAACAAATAGATCTAATAGACATATACCAATCACTTCACCCAAGGGCTACAGATTTCACTTTCCTCTCAAGCAGTCATGAAACATTCTCAAGGATAGGTCATATGTTGGGACACAAAACATCTCTCAATAAATTTACAAAGATTGAAATCATACCAAGACTCTTCTCTGACCACAATGGCCTAAAACTGGAAATCACCACAAAAGGAAAGCTGGAAGACCCTAAACCAATTAGAACCTCAAAAACATGCTTCTGAAGGACTCTTGGGTAAAAAAAAAAGAAATCAAAGAGGAACTTAAAAATTACTTAGAGAAAATGAGAATGAAGACACGAGTTACCAGTTCATTGCAATACTACCTCAAGAAACAAGAAAAATCACAAATAAATAACAACTCTGCATTTAAAACAACTAGAGAAAGAAAAACAAATAAAGTCAAAAAGCTGCAGAAGAAAGGAAATAATCAAAATACAAGCAGAAATAAATGAAATAGAAAACAAAAAGACAATCCAGTAGATGAATGAAACCAAAAGTTAGTTCTTTGAAAAAGTAAACAAAATTGACAAGTCGCTGGTTAGACTCACAAAGATAAAAAGGGAGAAAACTCTCATAACTACAATCATAAATGAAAAGGGAGAAGTTACAACAAATACCACAGAAATTCAAAACATCATAAGGGACTACTATGAACAGCTCTATGCCAACAAAATGGACAACCTTGAGGACATGAACAGATTTCTAGAAGACTATAGTATACCAACACTGAATCTGGAAGAAATGGCAAACCTGAAAAGAACAATCACAAGCAAAGAAATTGAAGAAGTAATCAAGGGCCTTCTCCAAAAATAAAAGCCCAGGATGAGATGGCTTCTCCAATGAGTTCTACCAAAACTTTAGAGAGGAATTAACACCTATTCTTCTCAAGTTCTTCCCAAATATTTAAGAACATGGAACGCTCCCAAATACATTTTATGAGACTAATATTATACTGATACCAAAAACTGACAGAAATGTCACCAAGAAAGAAAATTACAGACCAATATCTCTAATGAACATAATGCAAATATTCACCACAAAATATTAGCAAACCAAATCCAGCAATGCATCAAAAAGATCATCCATCATGATGAAGTGGAATTCATCCCAGGGATTCAAGGATAGTTCAATATATGTAAATCTATTAATATACACCATATCAACAAGAGCAAAGAGAAAATTCACATGATCATATACATAGATGGAGAGAAAACTTTTGAAGATCCAACACCTATTTATGATATAAACCCTTGGTAAAATGGAAATAGACAGTTCATATCTCAATATAATAAAGACCATATATGAAAAACCCACGGCCAACATCATAGTCAATGGTGAAAAATTGAAAGCATTCCCTCCGAGGTCAGGAAAAAGGCAAGTTTGTCCACTATCACCACTGCTATTTAATATTATACTGGAGGTCTTAGCCAGAGCAATTAGGCAAGAAAAAGAAGTAAAAGGAATCCAAATTGGAACTGAGGATGTAAAACTCTCATTATTTGCAGATGACATGATTAAATATATTGAAAATTTCAAAAACTCTATCAAAAAACTTCTAGAACTGATCAACGAATATCATAAAGTAGTGAGCTACAAAATCAATGCACAAAAATCTGTTGCAATTTATATGCAAACAATAAGCTAGAATAAAATGAAATCATGAAAATCACACCATTTAAAATAGAAGTTAAGCAAATGAAATACCTAGACATATATCTAACAAAGGAAGTAAAAGATCTATACAATGAAAACTATAAGTCCTTAAAAGAAACAGTGGAGGACACAAAGAAATGGAAAGACATCCCTTGCTCGTGGCTGGGAAGAATCAATATAATTAAAATAGCCATCTTGCCTAAAGCAATATATAGGTCTAATGCAATCCCCATTAAAATCCCATGGGCTTATTTCCAGGAAATAGAACAAAAAAAAATCTTAAAATTTGGTTAGAACAACAAAAGACCCCAAATAGCCAAAGCGATGATTAGAAAAAAGAGTGAATCTGGTGGGATTATACCTCCAGACTTTGAACTATATTACAAAGCAATAGTGATCAAAACGGTATGGTACTGGAATAATAACAGAGGCACAGATCTGTGGAATAGAACAGAATCATCAGAAACTGACCCACTCACAGCCAGTTAATCTACAACAAAGAAGCCAAAAGGATTTGATGGAAAATGGAAAGTCCCTACAACAAATGGAGTTGGGAAAACTGGACAGCCACATGCAAAAGAATGAAGTTAGACTACTCTGTAACACCATTCACAAAAATTAACTCAAGATGGATTAGAAACTTGGACATAAGACCAGAAACCATCAAGCTCTTAGAAGACAACATAGAAAAAATTTTCCATGACATCAATCATAAAGAAAACTTTGGGGATGCAACTTCACCCTCAAGGAAAACAAAAAGAAAAAATAAACAACTTAGACTACATCAAACTAAGGAGTTTCTTCACAACAAAAGAAAACATCACCAAAACCAACAGAAAACCTACTAACTGGGAGAAGATATTTGCATTTGATATTTCTGACAAAGGCTTAATACTAAAATATACAAAGAACTCATATAACTCAAAAACAAAAGAATGGGTAATCCAATCAAAAAATGGGAAGAAGAATTGGAGAGACACTTTTCTGAAGAGTACGTACAGATGGTCAACAGGCACAGGAAAATACATTCCTACTCTGTGGCTATTAGGGAAATGCGGATTAAAACAGCAATGAGTTATCACCTTATACCTGAAAGACTGGCTATTATCCAAAAGTCTGGAAGCAACAAATGCTGGTGAGGATGTGGAGAAAAGGGAACACTTTTGCACTGTTGGTGAGAGTGCAAATTGGTGAATCCCCATAGTTTGGAGATTCCTCAAAAAACTGAAGATGGAAATCCCATATGATCCTGTCATTCCATGTCTGGGCATCTACCCAAAAGATACAAAAGCACCCATCTGCAGATATGTATGTACCCCCAAGTTTATTGCAGTCATATTCACAATAGTTAAGAACTGGAAATTGCCTAAGTGCCCAACATCAGGTGAATGGATCAAGAAGATATAGTACATTATACAATGGATTAATATGCAGCCCCTAGAAGAGATGAAACCCTGTCATTTGAATCAACATGGATGGATCTAGAGGGGATTATGCTAAGTGGAACAAGTCAAAAGAAGAGAGATACCAGATGACCTCACTCATAGGTGGGATGTGAATAGACAAAACAAAGGAACAGATGGAACATAACCAACCCTGAAATATTTGCGACAGAACTGAGGTTACCAAAAGGATATGGAATGGGCGGGAGCAAATAGTGGTAGAACCCACCGGAAAATGGGGAAGAACACTTGGTGATTTGGTGGAGAGCATGGTGTGTTGAAATACATCTAATAAATGAGGAATCTATACATAGGAAATTATATTAAGGTGTAGAATAATTACTACAATAAAAAGTAAATTTAAAAAATGTACATTTATACCAAAAGCTATACCTGTGGCTTACTTTATTCATAATTACCAAAGCCTACAATTAATATCTTTCAACTGAAGAGTGGATAATAAACTATGATATATTCATAAAGTGGAACCTATTTAATAGTTAAAAGGAATAAACTTCCAATACATGTAACAATGTGGATGAATAACAAATTAATTATACTGAACGAATAAAGTTTGACTCAAAAGATGGTATACCGTATGATTTCATTTATAGTACATTACTGAAAAGCAAAATTTTAAGGACAGAAAATCTATCAGTGGTTGCCAAATGCTTAAGGTAGGGAGAGGTTTGATGATGCATTAGGGAAATTTTAGTTACTAAAAATATTCTCTATCTTAATTTTGCTGGTAGTTACATGACTTTATATTTAATCAATTTTGCTCATTATTTCCTGCCTTACAGTTTTTGAACTTTCTTCCTTTCTAATAAGTGTTTTTAAGGCATACTTTTCTATTAGTGGCATCCTAAAAATCAATGTTGTATTTTATTATTAATTCAATCAAAATATTACACAATTTTAATCTTGACTTCTTCACTTTCAATTCTTTGGGGATTCCCTAAGTATCTTTAGTTGATGTTTTCTTTTTTAATTAGACTAAATTCAAAAAACTTATTCTGAATGACTTCATTCTTTAGCAATTTGCTGAAACTTGCTTTATACCTTGCTGTGTATCTAATTTTGATATTCTTTATTCTTCATCTTTTGTCTTGAGTTTCAATCTGGATATTTTCTTCTGGATTCTCTTTATGTTTACTAATTCTCTGTTTGGTATAAACATACCACAGAAATCTAATGAAATCCACGGGGATAAAAGATGCTAAATTCACTCTAATGTTTTATGTTTGGACAAGGAGTAAAGGGAATTGAAACTTAGGGAGTCCTATCTATACATACGGATTTAATTTAGTTTTTATTTTTATTTCAAAAATAACCATTCTATAAATTTTAACACAGAAAAAAAAGTCAGTAAATTACAAATGACTGATGTACTCTAGTGGAGTAGCGGTTAGGTTGGTTGCCTCCAAAGGACTGCAGTCCACATATATCCTAAGGACCAAGGTTCACTTCCCATGTCTGTGGGGAGCAGCCAATATAAAGAACTAAACAAAAATAAAATTAAAATGCTTCTTCCTCTTCTCTCTTCCTATATGCCTGTCTATTCACCTTCAGTCGTGCCAGTAACTTTCCTTAAAAAAAAAATGACTGCTAATACATTCAACATTTAGTAAATAATGTTAATTAATAAAAAGCTATTAATTTAGGGTCTAACATTGAAGGGAATATTACATATACTATCTAAGGGAAGATTAAATAAAGCAGACATGGTACTGCCTGAATATATATTTGATATATTCAGAAATTACACATGCATTTGTGCACATTATAAATACATAACATGTGTGTATATATACCCACAAACCTATATATATGTATATGCATAATAAATATTTTAATAAATCCCATAAAAAGCTACAGGGTTGAAAAATAGATATATTTAGGGAAAACAATGATATATCAAGGTTTTGTTAAAAACAAGTACTCTTTATTAGTTATTCAGAGCTGTACAGTAGTTTATTTTCCATGGACTGTAGAAATAGGAAGAAGTAGCATGAATAATTTTGGTCAATTGGGCAATCAGACCTCCTAGTTTCAGGCAACAGCAATGACAGGAAACTTGCATGTTCTAGCCATGACACTGAAAGAGCACAGAGAAAAATCAATATGGGGAACTGGAGCACAGAGAATAAATACAAAAGAATGAGGAATAACAATTGTAGTTAAGAGGACACTGAGAATCTAGACCAAAAGACAAGGGCAGAAAGAGTCTAAGATATACTAAGGGGCTATTGTTTATCTATTCTATATTCTATCTTTGGGTTAATGTGACTTCGAGAAACATGAATTAACAATTAAAAGGGATATATTGCAGCAAGTTACTGAGCACATTAAAGTTAAGCATATAAGATGCAGAAAAAACACTTGTCATTTATAGGAATTACTTGAAGTAAAGCTTGTGTGTAGTTTTGAGCAGGATAATAATTAATTGGTAGAAGAGGAAAGATGTGTATTCCAGGTAAAAGATATAATTACCATAAAAAAAGAATTGCAAAGAGATTGCTAAAACATTTTTCCTTTAATCTAGAGGTTTCAGTCAGATGGCTTCAAAACAGAGTCTAAAAATAAGCTGTTATTCTCAGGATTTTCTCAGTTGCATAAGCAATGTCAAATCTGATTTTCATTCTTGAAAACTGGGTTTAAGGGTTCTCAGCAGTGCTGTTAAATTCTCAACAAGGCAAAACCCAAACCAAATGAGGAAAGGTCTGGGGGCTGGCTAAGAAGTCTATCCCATCTGCATATTTTCTTGAGGGTTATTTTCCAGAGTTCAGAAAAGACTTGGTCATTTCTTCTGCACAAACCACAGCAATAGTGACAATGTAATGAAATCCAAAAGAGAGAGATTTGATTTCTCCTTCACTATTTAGCTAATCTGCCCAGAGGAGCAGTGAGTCATCTCTTTAAAACTCAATTTCTTCATCTGTCAAAGGGGGTGATAATAATCCTGTGACTTGGGACTTCCTCTAGGGCTATTGTGAGAATTACATGAGAATTTACGTGTAAATACTCTGTATAGTCACAGCCACATAATAAGCACTCAATAAATGTTTGCTACTGATAATAATGAAATTCCAACTGTAAATAAGACATAGAAAATTATTTAGATTCCATTTAATCTAATGTGAAAAAGCATCATAGATATTTATATCTGTATTTGCTAGGTTTTAGTCTCCAGGAAAAAAATAAGTTGATAATAAAAATAATAGTAATAAAGTTACTTACAGGGGGAGATTTTTATATAGTCACAGGAATAAACTTGTTACACAAATCTGAAATCTGAAGTTACACACTAATGATATATATACTAATCCCAAATAATTTCCAAGCCATGATATAAGCAACAATGACAGAGATTTTGAACTTTCCCAAACTATTTCCTAATATGCTATGAATTATTACACATATTAAAAAGTTAAAACATGTACACATAAAATATAGTACATTAAGTATTTATATTTGTATATTCATATTTTAAAATAAAATTGACCCTTCTCGTACTGATCTCAATTTGTGAGGTTTGGTGTAATCAAATTAAATTCTCTAATTCTCTAGAAATAGCTTCACCCCTTTATTTTCAGTGTAGTTACAGCTTAATTTAGAAGCTTAATGAAATCTATTCTGTTATACAAATATCTCCTGTATGCAATTGGCAGCAATTAATCTGAAGCATAAATGTTTCAAACCTTGAATCTTATGCGATACAACAATTTAATAACCCAATTTATTATCTTGCAAATCTCTAAGTGAAATAAAGAAAACATAATCTACCACTGCCAAATTTGATAATACTAATTCATTAGTCACAACAGATAAAATTAGAATCCACTAAATATGAAGTATTATTTTGATATGCAAAGTTTGTCTTTGAAGAAAAGTGCTCGTTATTACAAATGAGTAAGCAATGATTTTATTACTGCATGGCATATATGCAACTGAAGTTTCATACTCATAGCAGAATTCAAGACAGTTTGTTTGCTGTGCTCTTTTTACATTTTTTAAAAAGTCAGCTTTTGTTAAAATGTCTTGCACTTAAAAAATACTTGACATGCTTTTGTGCAATTAACTTCCATTGTCATGAAGACAGAGACTAGCCAAGAAGAATGAACTTTATTAAACTGGACACTACTGGTAAATTATATACTCATTATAAAACATAATGCTGTATTACAGGAAAACCAAAATATATCATAACATTGCAGTTAAGGGTAAAAGTTAGCTTAAGCATTTGGACTGTGAATTCATCTAATTTAATATTTCCTATGGTGATGAATTTTTCTTTTGTACATTAGTTCTCTTGTTCTATCAAACAAATGGATCACTAATGTCATGTTAACTTAGTCATCTTTTTATCCTTATAGGGTTTTTTCTTCACATTAACACTTGATAAATTATTTTAATGAACTGAAATCTTTTAACTGTATATCTAAATTAATTATGAAAAATAAAATTGGGACTGGACCTAGGTTAACTGTTAAAAGAATGAAAATACCTCCTAGTAGAGGTAAATGAAGTAGAAGTGGCCAGAGAAGGTCTAAATTATTTGAGTAATATGCTTGGGGTAAATGATATGCAGAATTTACTGATTTCAAAAAATTACTTCTCAAGTTACTCAAATACTTCCAGGTTAGAAACATGAAGAGAGCAATTTCTCATATTCATGTTGCAGAGCAGTGAATCTGAAGTAGTAGAACAGAGATGGGAATCTGCCAAGCATATAGGCAATACCAGGTTTGCGTTTTATATGCATTATCTCCTGGAATACTGATATTAGTCCTATGCATTGAATCTGACCTCCCAATTTTGAAAACATGGAAAACAGTTTGACAGATGTGTTAGGACATTTCTAAGATTTCATGGGTCACTCAAAAATGTAAGCTTACTGAATGACTCGTTACCTTTAACTTTGCTCACTTAAAACACAGTGCTTTATTTTTAGTTATTTCTTGTGTAGTCATCTCATTCAAAATACTAAGATGACTTACAAAAATACCAGATAAAATTAGACTTATATTAATGGCAGAGAAATTAAAGAAGACATTAGGACATAAAAATAAAATGAGATTAGATAGCGACATAAACACTATTATAGTCTATGGTTATTAAATGTAAGCCTTAGTTCTGACACTTATGGCACGCAGTCTACGAAGGACAGTGATCCTTATTAGTTATCCTGAGTGTTCAGGAAAAAGTTTTTCAATGCAGTAAATTATAAAGAAAACAATTATTTCATGGTTTTTCCTGAGGGTGTCAATTAGTTCTTATTATGTAGATTAACATTTTTCTTATGGTAAATAGAAAATTGCACATTTTTATATGTAAATACTCACACACATAAATATAGACATACTGATGTTTATATTCATATACAACTGATCTGGTCCCACATAGCATGTCTTGTACTTTTAACTTTTGTGAATAATTTTTATAGGTTTATCATGATCGGATCCAGATAAATAATTAGAACAACAGAAATACTTGAATTACACTGAAAGTTTAATGCCCATAATCTTACTCATGGAATTCGTTCCTTAAAATTAATCCTTCAGCTAATTCAAAGGGTTTGTTAGATTCTTATTCTGTCTTTTAATATATGATCTCTGTGCTTTATACTTCCATCATCTGTAATCTGAAGATGTTAATTGCACTGATGTCATTAGAATTAAATTGAGGATTAACATTAAACTGTAATAGTTCTTAAAGCCTTCTTCCAGTTAATTTGCTATAGTTCCTTATATGATGATGGAAATTTTTACAACTTAAAAATACCTAGTTTCTTCTAAATTATCTGTCAAGTTTTAATACCTTAAAAAGACAATATAAACTTTCTTTTTTCCTCTATGATCTATGGTCTTGGAAGGTAGAAAATTGAAACATTCAGAAGATATTGGATTAGTACAATTCTTAGTGAGCATTCTTGTAACAATACTCTTAGAAAAGAATTCTGATTCTTTCCAGATAGTATATACTTGGGGAAAGAATTTGCAGAGAGAAACCTGATATACTTTAAAATTCAAAGTGGATGTAATAGCCTGAGAAAAATTTTCAAAATGATTTGTTTTGTTTTGTTTTATTTTGTTTTTGTACCTTTAGTGAGATGGAATTTTTTGTCTAGATTTTTAGAATTTGATTATCCATTTTCCTCTCTCTAAATCCCAGTTCTGCAGACTAATGGGAAGTGCCTTCTCCTTCAACCCTTTTTATTTCTTAGCTTCTGTTTATATACATCATTTTGAATTATTCTTAAGTTAGGATAGCTTACTATAGCCATCTCCAAACTTGTAACCTTTCAGTGTTTACTCTCTCTGTCAATGGATTCAGTCTTGAGAAAAAATCTAGCTTTTCTTATTGTACAAAATTTTTCTCAATAATTTACCACACTGAATTTATTGCATTGAAAGGGAATTGTTTAATCCCAAGAAAGATTTATGAATGTGGCAGGCATGGTGATCAACCAATTTATGATCCATTTTTATTAATTTTGTACATATCGAATTCTCATGGATCAATTTTATATAGTGCCTGGTCTATATTAACAATTTAATACATATTTATTAAATTTAAGAGAGATTGTTAATGAAAGGTGATAAATGTAAATGGATCAAGAAATGAAAGAACTAAGAAACTTTAAGTTAAGTAAAAGAATTATACATTTACTGTAGCTTTCCTGTATTTACTATATTTTTGCACAATGAAGTAAGCAGCACTAGTTGATGAAGAAAAATTCTTTACAGAAAAATTCGAATAAATGTTGAAGAAAGTGATGACATTACAAAACCATAATTTTGTGGTCTCTAGTGGAATTAGTGATTTTGAAATGATTATAAACAAATGAAAACATTAGAGAAGAGGTGGATAGAGACTTCTGTACTGGAAGGATAAAACTGTCAGTACTGATCAATCATAGCATCCCTACAGGTGGGACAGTCTTACTTAATGTGACTCCTGAATGGAGTATGAAATACAGAGTCACCTGTGATGTTCTTGTGGGAAAAAAAAAAAGAAGTATAGTTTCCAGACCTAATGTTCAACTATGGAGAATATTGAATGTGAAAAAAAAGCAAATTTACTGAAAACAGGGAATCAAGCAGAATAACCTGGAAAGCAGAGCATACTACATAAAACAAATATGGTGTATGTAATAAGTCTATGGCATGGATAAAAGAAAAAGTGAAGAGAGCTGATTTAAAATGAGATTTATAAGACCTACTAGCCAAATGTAATATATGGACTTTATGTGGATCTTCATGAAAACAAATCAAATTTAAAAAGCAAACTGTTAATAGTAGACAGTCAGATGTTATTCCTCAACATGTGGGCATGAAATTAATCCTGAAAAAACATTAAAGCTAGATTGAATCATGTCAATTATCGAGTAATATGCTCTTATTTTGCATGTGAGGGAATTGAAACCCAGAGAAATAAAGGTTACCTGGTTCTCATAGTTCATAGCATTTTGATAAGATTTTGATTTTAGACTTTGCTAGAGTCTAAAAGAAAGTGTTCTAAAAGAACAGACATGAATTTTAATCCAGTTTCTTGGTATACCTGCTTATAATTTATAAATTCTATTCATGAATGCAAAGCTGTTAGTCGTTATTGAGAAAATGAACTTGATTTATTAAATATTATATTAAAATTGAAAATCTGGATAAATAGCTATTTTAAAAGCAGGTTTTTGAGGAAAAATCTTTATTATAAAAATCTGTAGTATCTAATAATGAATTTTAATGCTGTTTTGGTTTAAGAGAAACATTTTCTACTTTTCTGCATAAAGATATATTTTGGTAAACATTTGCCTCAAAATCCAAACAATCATACTTTTTAAGACACTTGAGTTCAAAACTTGTATTATTGAACTTATATTTACTGATAAAAGTAGAAAAATATTGCTTTCTATAACTTAATTTTGTATAATTGTCTTGAGAGTATAATCCGTGCTTCAAATATTTTGTTTTCTAAATTTACTTCAATGGAATAAAAAGCAGTCATTTCCAAAATAGTATACTTACTGATTCAGGACAGGTGTGTAGGCAGTTTTATCTTCATCAATAATGGTAACCATCAATGTAATAACCTGAGGCCAAAAATCCAAATTCTTTGTCGTTGGTCCCTGATCTTCTCGAACAATGTCCTGTTTCTTACTCTGCCCACCAGGTCATGAAACATGGAAAAGAAAAGGTTAAGTGGTATAACTTTAGTTAGATGTCACTGTCAAGAGGATCCAGTTACGGAAAAATTCTTACATTATATATATGAACCAATGCTATGAAATTTAGATTTCCTTTCTTCATTGAGTAGCATCCTATAGGATAAAGTCACCACAGACAAGCTTGTATTTATAAATGCTTTGGTTTTAGAGAGGATGGTTCTCTACCTTTAACTATTACAGTTCATGATCATAGGAGTTAATACTGTAGAAATCATCCCTCTTCCAAGAAGGTAATTTGAATTCTGAATTCTGTGTGTAGAAAAGTGTGTGTTTGTGTTGTGTGTGTGCACGCATGCTCACGTGCACATGCATGTGTGTGTGGTATAATTTATCCTTCCAAAATATTTTATCCAAAAATATTGGTACTAAACGGCAGTACTCAAGGCTGCCTGGATACAAAGTCAGTGCTCTTAATTCTACAGTATGTTACATAAATGACCTGGAACTCTCTCATTTAACCCATAAATTCATTTAGTAAACCAAAGCATTGTAAGACTATTTTTATGTTTGTAGATATTGAAATAATATTCGAATCTTTCTCAGTTTACCAAATGGAATAAATTCTCTAACACTCCTTAAAAGAGTGTTTCCTGGGAAAGCTGGACAACCTGGTGAGTTGTGAAAGTTGTAAGTAAAGTTAATTCTCATGGCCAAAATGGACAATGTTAGAATATTATCAGTAATCATCATGATCTGTGCATAGCCAAACTATACATCTATTTTATTTCCAAATAATGTGTTAAATGAAAGACAATGATGATAGAAAATATATTTAACCTCACACTCACTTATCATCATTCTACAAAGTAATATGGAAAAGAGACAAAAGCAGTTGAATATGAACTAATATGCAAAGTCCCTAAAGCTGGCACAAATTATCCTTAAATTAATCTTTTATATGACACTAGTTAATTATAAATGGTACCACTTTTTGCATCAAATTCTGTATACTGCATCAGAAGATATCAAACTGAATGCTGAATCAAAGTTTTTACATCTATATAGTGAGATCATTGATCAGATGTGCCTATTTTTCTAGCATTTTAATAGACATGTTTAAAATAATAGTATATAACCACACATATTAGAATATTTACCATATTTCTTAAGAAGTAAATTTTTCTTTGTAATAATTTATTATCCTGGGAGTCTAAAAAGGCATTTGACCTTACGATTGGAAAAATTAAGATAACGGTATTTGAAATTTAGAAAGCTAATAACAAGTACATTAATAAACACACAGTTAATACTTGTCACAATAAGAAAATCTAAAGTATATGTTTTATTGTGTATATCTAGTGTATAGATGCTATTTTATATTTATAAACTTATTAATCACAGAAATAGAAATACAGTAAATTTATGAAACTATGACTTACTGGATAGTTTTTAATTATGGTGTCCTCCCGTTCTCACCCCATCTTGCAAAACTTTCATATAAAAACTTCTGAGAAAACATTGGAAACAAAAGACTAGAGAGACTGTTGCCATCAATTCCTGAGGGACTTTGTGTTCCATATTAAGGAATTTTCATTTAAGCCAAACTTAATGAGGAACATTAAAACATTTGTAAAAATATGGGAGTACTTTATTATATTTGTGTTTAAAATGACTTTAGTAAAAAGTTGAATGGAGTTAGTTTATAAAAGTTAGTAAGTCAAATTAATAGAATTCATTGCCTAATTTATGAGAAAGAAGAGAATCCAGAAGCAACCAGGTAGATTGTTCTTGAATTTAAAAAGCATTCTAGGCTATTGATGTGGATTAAAAAATTCAGAATGTACGTGATAGGTGAAATTATGGAATAAATAAGGTTACTCAAAAAGAGGGGAGAGACTGGTTTATTTTATAAGTGGTAGCTGTACTTTATGACCCCTTTCATCCATTTTACTTAAGTATGTTATGGGATGTAATGTATCGCAAGGTGACTGGTATGTTAGTGCATACTTGAAAGTTGGAAGAGAGTAAATCTTCAAAGTTCTCATTATTAGAGAAAATACAATTTAAAAATTTTGTGTGATGACGAATGGTTGCTAGACGTTTTGTGATGATTATTTCATAATGCATACAAATATTAATCATTGCATTGTATATAAGAAATTAATGCAACGCAAAATGTCAATTATACGACATTTTTTAAAGTCAGTAGAAAACGCGGCTACAGACTAAACCAAAGATCTACAAAGAGAATGACAAAAAGAGAATGACATAGTTGGGGGAAAGAGCCCTCTGCTTAAAGAGGAGAGAATGGGCTCCGGAGTGTCTGTGGGAGGGTTAGCTCAACCATAAACGAAGAACATGGCTTCCTCTGAGTCAGGTGACAGAGTCTTGTGGGTAGTTCTTGTTTTTGGTGGAAAAGGGTAGGTAGGAATTTCCATCCTGAGAGGAGAAAAGGAGTAGGTATTAAAGGCTTCAAACAGTCCTTGCAAGGAATGAGAGCGAGCCTAAGGTGGATCCATAGTGGCGCTGCTAGATAACGTGGGAGTTCTCTTAGTGATAGTACTCCCATTATTAGGAGTCATCTCTAGTCCTGGATTTAGAATTCAAGGAAATTACGTTGAATTTGCTACAGGAGTGCATTAAAAGTAGGAAAGAAGAAAGACTGAGTGACCAAAGGATATCGAATGCTGAAATAAATATATTTTTGGTTCAGAGGAAGGAAAGAAGAGAAATGGGAGAGAAATGGAAAATTAGATCTAGAGGGAGTAGAGGGAATGAGAAAGAGAGGACAGAAGATTGTGGCCGTGAGGTACTTGTGTTTAGACATTCAGACCCTGAAAGTGGGAGGTAGGAAGAAATTCGGGGAAGGGTTGTAGAGCAGGGACCTAGAAAAAAAAAATCAAGGAAAATTATTCCTCAGGTAAGATCATGAAGATGTGGTATCTCTGAAAATAACTTACAGAATTTTTGTGTATATAAATAGGTGACTACGACAATGTGTATAAGATGATTTTAGTTCAAGGCAGGTGACTAATGATTCAAGGAATTGGAAACTAGGTTTACTAATGCTACAAATTTGGAAAATTAGGATAGTATGGATATAAAGGCATAACAGAGGCAAATGGGATGTGGTGATTTTGAATATTAAAAATATATATACTTTAAAAGGTGATTTAAAAAAACTTGGACAAACATTAATATTAAACAATTTACTAGATAGTTCTTGGATGTTTACTCTTACACAGAACTGGCTCTTTACTTCACACTTCTGAGATAAAGAAATATCAGTCCTACAGTTTACAAGTCAGAAAAAATGGGGACGCTGCCAATGGTTTTGGAAGCAGGGCATAGTTTCAGAATCTCAGGTGCTCTGACATCCTTGTGAAGAACAATATGGACAATTTCCCATTTAGAAGGGAAGGCATTTATACTGTCAAAAGCTCAGATAGGATTGAGAAACAGTATTTCTCTAGGTGCCCTTCCCCAGCTCACAATCAGTAGTTGGACTATTCCTAACATCACTGGAAACTTCTGTCGTGCTTCTCACTCCCAGATACTGCTATCTTTCCTTTATTGTTTAATAATACTTCTGCCACCTCCAAAAATTGTGGTAGAGGCATTTCACTCATTCCATGTTCTTCAATCCACACAAAAACCTTAACTTTGAAGACTAAATATATAAACCAACAATAGCTTAATAACATATAACAGAAATATGATCCATTATCACTGCCGTAACCAGTCCAAAGTCAAGTCACAACCTCTGTGGCAATTGATACAGAAAGGTCGACTTAGTTAATGACCACTAGCTTCTTTATATTTTGCCCTCATTTCCAACTCAGGATCATCTAGGAGAAGTCATTTATGTTCCCCAAACCAATCATAGACTGCCTTTCTTCTAGTTGACTGACTCCCAGTTTCCCTGTGCTCAGTAAGCTCCAATTTTATCAAGTCTGAAGTCCTTCTGCTTTGTACTATAAAGGTTTCCCACTTTCCTGCCTGCTTTGAGTCTCTACCAAATGAAAGTGATGTTGAATGACTTTATTGTTAAAGCAAATTTTAAATAGTTTCCCTTTATTCTCACTGAATGGGGAGGGAGGGATTTCATTCATTTTCAAACATCAAAGTCAAATATCATAGTCCTCATTTCAGAGATGAGTAAACTGAGAGCAACTTTAATTCTAACTACTTTCCCCTCCTTAACAGAAAACAAGACATATAGAATACATTTAAAATTTACAGTTTTGGATTTTCCTTTATATTCTCAATCTAAGACTTGGTTATATAGTTTGTAAACACAGATGTCTCCCATTAATAATACTGAACTAATTTTAATTCTGAGTTACATATCTTGACTGAGAAGGAAAGTTTTCAGGGATTAAAGTTATTGAAGTTTAGGTAAAATTCCTAATACTTCCGGGTTTTGAGATTGTCATAACTTCCTATCACTCACTTGCAGTTTGAGAGCTATATCCATAATGAGGATCTAGTTCCAAGTTAATTTCCATTTGGTTTTCCCCTGTTTTAGAACTTTCTGAATTGTCAGTGTAGTGTTGTTATCAATGCACTATTGTCTAATATGTTCCTACTAAAGTTAGTCATCATTTCTGTTTATCACCACATCCTCTTTATTCGCTTCTCCCATCTCATATTGGTTTAATTCCATTCAATTTTAGGCAGTCAGGGCAATGTGATATGGTCATAATAGGAAGACATAGAGATTGGAGCATTTCACAGTCTCCCTACTATGTTAGTCAAACTAGAAATCCACCAAAAGAACCCTGTAGTGTACAGAACAACTACTAAAATCATTTATATTGGTAATATTGAAATGCTAAGTCCTCGTTTGATTACACTTAAACTAAACGACCTGAATCTCTGATGATGGTGTGACGGGGTGACGGGGTAGAGAGAAGCAAGACGTGAAAGCATTTCATTGAGGCTTCTACCTAGAAGAGGAAGAACATAAGAAGCATTGTTTCCTTTGTACTACCTTCATGTGAGCGGTTTGGTTCACCATTTTACATCTACAACCTTTGCTCTCTGCCAGCTCAGACAAAGGCAGTCTGGCTAGATTTCAGCGTCTTGCACCTGGAGTGAAATCAGTGCCACTGTTCACAGCAAGACAAAAAAGGAAGAGATACAGAAGTTAAGTAAATGCATAAATAAATCCAGATCCCTTTTTTTTTTGTTGCTTCTGGTGAGCTTTTGCCAATAGTACATAGACTCACTGTGCATACATACACTTGCTGCTCTACCTGTTTTCTTTGATCTTTAATCATACTGTAGTACTGAAACACAAATAAGATACCCTTTCAAAGGTTGTGCCAATATTTCCTGATACCCAGCCCCCCACCACTTTTTTTTTGCCTTTGGCAAAGTTCAGTTCATCTCTTGCAAGTTTATCACCCTTGATGTACCTACTTCAAAAGTTTTTCTGCTATTAATCTTTAAGCCACTGCCGAAGATTCTTCTTCATCCACTGAATTTTACTGACATCTGTAAGCCACTTAAAATTTGATCATGAATGGAAGATATTCTGAGAAGGGAGGCTGAATGAGGCTGGGTACTTGGATTCTCTAATGAACTAGATCTTGATCATATGCTTAATGAATAGCCCTCAGTATTGTGGACTTGCATGGATCAATCTGAGTGTATTTTCATCTTCAAGTAGTGCTACCCTGCCTTTCTAGGGTAGCTGGGGTGGAATCTGTATTCTGATTGCCATAAATTATTGTATAACTGCTTTATAAATCCATACATAGTCAAAGTGCTTTGGGCAATGTGAATTGTAATTTATAGATGGAGTCTAAAAGAAACATACAGAGGAATGAAATTTGATACGCTTCAAAACTGCTTACTGGCCAGACTTCTCTGTGTGGTCCATGGATCATCTATACCGGAGACACCTGGAAGGCTTACCAAAAATGTATTTGAGTTACAGCTAACATATTTCCAATTTCATACAGTTCTCTAATTATGAAATAATATGAAATATCTTATTGAATATTTATATTAGTTATTTAAATATTTATTAAATATTTATATTTATTCCAGGTGCTGGTAGAGTTTGATGATAGATCCTTTGGTAAAACATTACTTTTTAAAAAACATAGTCCAAGGAAATTACTGACATGTAAATAACATAATATATTATTGATAATTGAGAACAAAATTGAACAAGCTGTCTTTAATACGAGTAATTATTGAAAACTGAAAACATGATAATCTAGTGAAATATAACAAAGAATTTCCATATATTTCACTTTTATTATAGCAAAATACCCAAAGACTCTTTACTGGATCCTTTCAGATGCAATACATCAGGGATACTCTGATGTTTATATAGCTGAAAAAAAATGCCTCTTTCAAGTGTCTGGACAATAAATATTTTTAACAGCAGTAAATGAATTTAGATAGCTTATCCATGGTTAGGTGACCTATATATAATTATTAGAAAGTGTCGTAACTGTAAGTATGGACTTTAAATACACAAATTACTTAACTACATGGTATAATAGAAAAAAATAGTAATTGAACATGTTATCAGAAATGTTTATCTAGTCTTAGTTTACCATTAACTTATACAAATTTGGGCAAGGATGCAGTTTTCCAACTTTAAATTCCTTATATTTAAACAGGAATATATATATATATATACATATTATATATATAAGAATATATGTATTTAAATAGGATATATATGCATTTATGTATATGTACACAAACACATACACACAAACACATTCCCAATTCTGTTTCTGAGAGTTCTGGTAGCTATGTATAGCTAGACTATTTCATTAAGAGATCTTTACTACCATAAGCGGTGTATATTCAACTTTAATTGAACTTATGGTACATGCTCTGAATAATTGACAAGGCCTTTGTTAGAATACAAAATTACATAAGAAAGTATTTTTAACATAAAGAGTACTATTGTAATGGATAGTTTTGCCTTTTCTTGTTACATAAATTAAAGTAACATTAAAAAAGAAAAATGCAAATGTTGTACTCAACAATCACTTATTTTCCATTTTAGATACATATTTTTTAATAATTTTTATTTAAGGAACATTATATTATAACATTACATTGGTTTTAGGTGTGCATCATTATATAAATCAACATCTGTATATATAATATTAAATTCACCACTAAAAGTCCAATTCTATCCTTAACCATATAACTGACCCATCTACCTAATTTATCCACTCTCCTTCCCACTTGCCTACTGGTAACCACTAATTTGGTTTTATAATCTTAAAATTTTATACTTGTTTTATTTAGTTAATTTCATTTCTTTATATACAACATATGAGTGAATCATGTGTGTTTGCCTTTCTCCATCTGACTTATTTTACTTGGCATATACCCTCTAGCTCCAGTATGTTGAAAAGACAGGATTTCATTTCTTTTTATACCTGAATAGTATTCCAATGTGTGTGTGTGTGTGTGTGTATTTTTTCTTTAATTATCTGTTAATGGGCATTTACACTGTTTGCAGCTACTCTTTTTGCTATTGTATATAATGCTGCAATAAACGTAAGGTGTATGTTTTGAATTCGTATTTTTGTATTTCTAGGTAAATCGAAAGAGTAGGAAACTATATCATATGAAATTTCTGTTTAAATTTTTTGTAATCTTTATACTGTTTTCCATAATGTTGCACCTATTGATATCCTGACCAATAGTGTACCAGGATTCCTTTTTCTCTGCATCCTCACCAAAACTTGTTTCCAGTCTCTTGTATAATAGCCATTCTCACAGATCTGAAATGATCTGTCTTTGTTGTTTTGATTTGCATTTCCCTAATAATAAAAGATGATGACCAGTTTTTGATAGCTTGTGGCCATCTGTATGTTTTCTTTGAAGAAGTATTATTCAGAGCCTCTACCCATTTTTAATTGGATTTTTTTTTACAGTTTTTGAGTTTTATGAACTGTTTATATATTTTGGGTATTAACTCCTTATCAGATGTTTCATTTGCAAATCTCCCAGTTTGCAGGATTTCTTTTTTTTTCTAATTGTAGTTTATTTCATTGTGAAGAAACTTTTGTTATATTCCCATTTGTTTATTTTTGTATTTGTTGCCCCTGCTGTTGGAGTTTAGTACCCAAAGACCTCTTCAAGACAATGTCAAGGAAGATGTGTCTTCATTACACTTCCCACATTATATGCAGATTTGTGAGCAGAAAAAGCTATTGTCATTGCTTTGAGTCATTAAGTTTTAGAGTGGTTTGCTATCCAATAATAGATAACCAGACAGACTGATACTGGAAGGGAACATTAATGTAATAAAAACGCAAATGTGGCATTGATTAAGAATTCAGTGAGGTAGGCAGAAGCTAGAAGGGCCTTGGGGGATTGTTAGTGAAATCAGACTTGTTGACCAGAACTTGAAAGGTAGTTAGAAAATTATTACTTTAAGTCAGATCGAATGTGACTCCTGTAATTCAGTGGAGAAATTTTGTTAATGCTGTCCCTTGTTAAAATATGAATAGCAGAAAATACAACATGAACTTGTAGATTCATCATAGTCACATAGTGTAAAATAAAGTTGGAGACAGAAAGGAGCTAAAAAACAAGGGAATAACTTTTCAAGCAGAATTCAGAGGACTGCTTAAGGAACCGAGAACTCTGGTTTTAAAAGTAAAACTGTGTCATTCTTAATCTTTCCAGAAATAGGCTAACCATATGCACCATTTAAAATGGGACAGTATTTTTTTTATATTTCCTGACCATCTTGTCATTTTTAATGAAATGCCAATTTTACCCCATTTGTAATGAACTAGAGCTGTCTTTAATGAGGAGCAAAAGTGGCAGTGGAGTTGCCCTGGGCCGTCTATTGTGCAGGCCCAAAAGCAGCTGTTGTGAGGAAACTGGAGCCTCATGGGAAGAGGATTCCCCACCACTTGCTGTGCCTGTTTCTTCAAGGGGAGAAGAATACTACCATGCGGTTATTGTGGTCAAGCCACAGGTACTATGGGATTATCTCTGGCACTGTGGGAGTTACTTCTGACACTGTGGGGTTTACTCTGGTGCTAGGATGATTAAAGCACATGTGTTTTAGGCAGGACACTTAGAGCAGGGCTTATAGGGGCAACAAATTTGATTTTTGCCTAAGGGGTCAAGATTCCTTGCACCAGCCATTTGTATGAAGTCCCTCCAGACCACATGTTGTTATTAAGCAATCACCAATCAGCATCACATTGATTTGTCGCTGGCCTGACTGCTCTGCTTCTGCTGGGATTGCTCTGTCTCTACCTCTCCCCTTAGTAGACAGTGCATAATCCCAGTCCTGTTTTTGTAATCCCATGTCCTATTTAGGTCTCAAGGAAATATCATCAGCATACCCCAAAAAGTAAGGCTTTCAATAAGATATAGCTTCAGGGGGCATATCAAATCCAGGGTACTCTACTGGGATGGCAATAAGATCATGCAGGACATCAAGGTTCAAAGCAAGTTTTCTGAGGACTATTTGAGATGTTTCTAGTAGACTTTCCAAGATTCTTAAGAAAGTTTCTCAAAATTTTTCTATAAAAATTTACTTCATGTGATTCATTCATATCAACAAAAAGACTTCTAGGAATCTCAGTGCATGGTCCTAAAGTCATGACTTTTATGTTTGTTTGTTTTTAAGGAAAGGTGCCAGGCAAGAATCAAGGAGAACAGAGGCAGGCAAGAAGAAAGAGAGAGAAGAAATAAACATGCTGTTTTATTTAGTTGTTCACATTTGATTTTTGCCCCCTGGACCTGGGACGAAAACCAGATCCTTGGGGTGAACATGGACCTTGCTCCTTTGGAAGAGGTTGACCCAACTGCTACTCCACCAGGGTGCACCACAGCTGTAGTTTTTAACTCAAGGTAAAAAACAGATATGTCTCAGAAAGAAAGAAGCATGTTGCTTTTGTCTAATGGAATACTCACAGTCATTTAAAATAAATTATGTGTATACACACATATGTTTGTACTGAGAAGGATTTAATAAGTATTAAAAAGTAAGTTTTTAAATCTCCCAATTTTATGGGCAGGAGGCAGACTGGCAGGCTACTCCATTGTAGTTATCAACATTTCTTATACCAGGATAGATGGCTCAAGGGTAAAACCAAAAGCCCAGAAAATGGAGCCAGGAGTCACAGAAAATAATCCTTAGAGAACAGGACTGGACTCCCATCAAGAACAGATCATACTTTCCTGTATAGATTTCAGTATTTTTATAGACAAGCAAGATTGTTCTGCATCTCTCTCTTTTTTAAAAAAAATAGAAACAACAGAAACATTTGTGCATTTATCCTATTTCTATCTCATTGTTTTATATTGAGCATGTGGGAGGGGGTGGACAACTTGACTTTTTAGTTTTCAGGTGTTTATATTAAGAGGATCCATGCTTCAAAAATAGGACCCTAGGAGCATCATCCCATCTAGACATGACTTAGGGTAATCTTGAATCTCAAAAATGAGCCTGTGTGGTGTTAGGGTAAGAAATTTGTGAGGTGTTGGGAATGAAATTTGCACTTGAGAGAAAAACAAATAATGTATAAAATCCTAGTTTATGTAAAAATAAACTAGACTCAACTAAGCTTCCAGAAGACAGTTTTGTCAACTTCCTAGTCATGCGTGTAAGGTATCTTGGTAGTGGACCCTCAACCCCATTGAACAACTTCAGCTAGTACTGATAGAGCAGAGATTAACCATCTCAACTGGGCTCTGCCCCAATTTCAGATTCATGAGAAGAATAAATTACTATGGTTTTTCCAGATGTTGAGATTTAGTATTATTTGTTACACAGCAGCAGATAACAGGAACACAATATTTCTTAGCCTCCTTTGCTGTTAGTTGTGGCAATGCCAGACTGAGGAAATAAAATGCTATGATTGACAAAAAGATACACTTCTACTGAGTAGGTGTATTGGTTTTCTGTTGCATTGTAACAAAAACATCACAATTTTAGTTATTTTAAATAACATACATATATTTTCTCACAATATCCATGGGTCAGGAGCCCAGGCATAGAATAATGGGTTCCTTGCTCACTGTCCTAAAGGTGTTGTCTGGGTCTTGCATCCTTTGTGAGGCTCAAGGTCTTCATGCAGGCTTACATTATTGTTGACTGAATTAGTTTTCTTCAGTCTATTAAATCCATAGAAGCTTGATTTTTCAAGGACAGCAGGACAATTTCTCTTACCTTAGAAAATGTTCAGAATCCTTAGAAGGGACTTGACTGATTAAATCAGGTCTAGCACCTATTGTAATCTCTCTTTTCATTAATTCGAAATCATACTGGTTTGGGGTCTTAATCATTTTTTTAAAAACCTCTTTGCTTTTAACATATGACATAATCATTGGCTAGATTATTAGTTTAGATTTATGGGTTTTGCCACATTCTGTTGACTAGAAGCAGTCACAGATTTTGTTCATTCTTCAAGGAAAAACATTATATAAGGACATGACTCACTGAGAGTTATCTTAGAATTCTGCTAACCACTTCAGGATAAAAGTTCTTTTAATGATTTATTTGGAGGTGGAAAATGATATTAACAATTCTGAGCATGACTTATGAATGGCAGAATAGGTATTATGAATAAACCTTTCCATTAATACAACTGAAGTAGTGAATGAAAGGTTGAAAATGACTTTATATTATCTAGTGAATTCAATTATGCACACTATCTAACTCCCTGTAATTCCATTTATAGGCATTTATCCTGGAGAAACTCTTACATTTATTCACCAGTAGACCTATACAGAAATGTTTAGAAAAACAATTTTTACAATAGCACACTTTTCCAACCTGTAAATAACCCAACTATCCATCATTTGTAGAATACATGAATACAATGAATTTATCTATATAATGGAGTTTCTGAAGTATACTGAAAACAAATATCAGCTATAGTAGTGGATACTGTGGTACTCTTCTCAGATTACCTTTATAGGGCCTCATACCAGTCCCCTTGCAGCTAGTAATATTTGCTGCTGAAGGTTCATCATTATGTTTTTCATTGGGAAATGCCTTCAAAGACAAGGAACAGATTCAACCCAAGGTTATTGCCTCTTCAAGGAGGTAACACTAATGACTGGCTTATGCTGTGATACTAAAACTCAGAAGCTTTACCTCAAATGCGAACAGGTTTGAAGGGCCATCCCAGCTTCAGACCTTGCTGTAGAATTGGCTGAGACCTCAGATATAACCATACTGCAAGTCAGCTTCTTCCTTGGCTTGATCCTGATTCTCCCAGTTCCTTTCAGCTATATCTAAAAGTGTTCTTCCCAATACACTATCTCACTAGTAACCTGCAGATTTTGATTTAAATTAGTTTAAGTACTCAGTAGTCACCTAAGGTTAGTGGTTATGGCTTATAGAACACTTTAACTGTTCCAGAAAGTTCTGTCAGACAATACTACTCCAGAGCACTTGTAGATGAAACTTTGCATGCAGTATTCCACATTGGACTCTGTTTCCAGACTCTAAACCAAACTGCTACATATAGAAGCATATGGTACATACAGAAACATTCCCTCAAACACATGATGAGGGAAATAATATTATTCCATTACATATAAAAATAGAAATTAACTAACTTGATAACTGTTCACAGGTGATAAACTGTCATGAAAAGTTAAGGGATTGTTAAATAAGTTCCATGAGAGTGATTGTGTCTGGGTGTCTAAATATGCTTTCTAAATCTGGGTTACATGTACTTACTTCATTTTATGATTTCTTTAAACATAAATATTCACTATTTTAACTTAGGACATAGTTCTTTTTTTTTCCTTTTTAAAGTGTTTATTGCAGTAACATTTCTTTATAACTATGTATATTTAAGGTATGCATATCTGTAAATCAGCATCCTGTAAATAATATATTAAGTTCACCACCAATTTTTTCTTTCATTTTGTAATTGAGCCTTTTTACCTGTTAGTCTATCCTTATCTCTCTTCCCTTTTGGTGACCACTAATTTAGTCTGATAGGCTAGTCTATTTTTGTTTTATTTGGTTCATTCACTTGTTTGGTTTCTCATATACCACAATGAATAAACTCATACGATGTTTGTGTTTCCCCTTCTGACTTATTTCATAAGTATGATTCCCTCTGGGTTCATCCATGTTTTTACAAGTGACAAGATTATATATATTTTTTATATTTGAGTAAAATTCTGATATATCTGAATATTTCAAAATGAAAAGAACTTAAATAATAATCTGGGCTTATGGAAAAGGAGAGATACTTATTTGTATTAATAGCAGATAACAAATAAGTAAGAACTGACTGATAGGGCATGTTTACATTATTAAGGAGAATTTTACTTTAAGCGAGATGTAGCAAAGCCATAGACAAAGTCTGAGAATCCAGTAATTATATGTGGAAATAAGACTAGAGACATCAAATATAATAGCAAGAACTTTAACTTAATTACACCTCGCTTACACTTTCTATAAGAATTCTTACCCAAAATAGACAAGTGAACTAAGGACTGTCAATAAGCCTCAGACCAGTCAAACATTTTGAGATGAATTTGGGTACATTTTTTAACTTGGGAACTTAATAGAGTGCTATGTTTGTGTCAGTGATGTAGTACATATTACATGTGCTTAATTGGACCTAACTAAAAGTTTCTAGTCTACACATTTCTTTCAAATGCTTGATTGTCTTTTCAAATAGGAAAATTAATGATTAATGAAACTGTAAAATTCAATGAAGATTAACATTGAATTTTTAAACTTCCACCAGTGGTTTTTTTTTAATATTAGTTTTCTTATACTAAATGAAAAATTTCGATGCTTATACCTTAACTAGATGCTAAAGTGGGAGAGTCTCACTGTTTGACAAAAAGTCAGAGAGCTCTAAATAGTCTTTGGAATGCTGGCTTGTAAATTGAAATCTACAAATAAAAATGGCAAGATGCCAGTTTAGAAATCAGAATGATCAAGCAGAAACACTAAATTCCTGTTTTGTCAAAAGTAGACTGAAAGTGAAGATGCAGGCAATTTGAGGAGAATTAGCATCAGGGTAGCTGCAGACTGTTAGCGTTAGAACTGACAGACTACTGAGAATAAGAGTTGCAGAATTGAACAAAGACTTAAAGATTTCAAATCCTATTTTTCTCTAGGCTTAATGAAAAGTAAGCAAACTATATGTTTAATGTCTGCATTTCATTATAAGGTATTTAGTAAACTAAATCATTTGAGGGTAATTTAAGGTTCCAAATTTATGCCAGACTTTGCAAAAATAGTCCCTAGAGTCTTGTTTCTCTAAAGTGGACTATTTCTCAATGTCTAACAGCTTTAGTCTATGGGGTCAGTAAACAGAGCAGATATAAGTTCACTTTATCACTTACTGGATAGGTGTAGCAAGCCACTATGCTAGCCTCAAAAATAAAAACAAAACAAAACAAAAAACGAATCATGTAAGTGGGCACTGGGCAATACAAAAACACCAGTTGCTAGCTCTACAACAGTGTCATAATATACTTCAACAATAAAGATAGAAAAAAAGCTCAATAAAAGATGAGATACAATCACAGCTCATACAAAACACATTTTGCTTCTTATTTCTTATCACTCTTAAAAACACACAGAGTATATAATCAAAGCTAATTAGGATTCTTGGTCATCAGAGATGTCAATACTGCCAACTCTCATTTTTCTTACAGATGGTAGAGACTGGGATGCTAGGTAACTAGAAGAGCACAGGGAGCCACTCCTGTCATTTGGCTCTGGTCTTTATCTTCCCTTTTATGCATTTGAGTTGACTAATTTGAATGCCACTTTTTCTCACTGCCCATTCATTAGCAAATATAATAAATCAGTGAAACTATCATAAACAAAAATGAGAGAAGTGGAATCTAAGGATTTTTTAAACTAGATAACTCATATTCAAATAATCAAAGAGACTGCATTCTTCATAGCCTATTTTTAATTTTATAGTTGAGCGCTCCCATCTAGAATTTCCTTCTGGATTTATCAATTAATTGGGTAAACATAAAATTTGTGAGGCATTCTTTAAATTGTATCACTTCTTATTAATGCCTGAATCATTATTTGCAGGTTTAGTATTGCATGGGGAACAGTGATCCAAATAGTCAATTACCAATCTAGTTGTAAATGTGGCTATTATACTGGGTTGTAATAAGCAAGTAAAGAAAGGAAAGGTCTTCAGGAAATGCAGTATATTTGTTCAGAGATGAAAATTCCCAAATTTACCTTACCCCAAATAATTGGAGTTCAAAATGCAACATCAAAATAAAATAAAAATGTAATACTCTACCATTCAACTGGTACCTAGCAACATTCAAGTTCATTCTTTATATTTGCCTAAAAAATGTTTTAATTCACAAAGTTCACATGTAATTTTCTTGTGGATATAAAAACATACTTTTATCAATTATGGTAGTTAAGCAAACAAATTTTCAAAATTTATTTGTAGCTCTGGGAGTTCCCTAGAAGATATATTTGAACAAATCTTTACTTCATCAAAGATTCTAATGATTATTAATTTATAAAGAAACTATAATGAAATGAACCTACAGAAGTTTAATACAGTAATGTTATACTGATTGATTCATTCTCTGGACTTTATCAAATAGACTATTCGACTATAATAACAAGAATGATAATATATTATTTAATGATCATCCACTATTTTGTTACTAGCTTTGCACAGTCACCACAGACACATTACAATTACTTTTTTAACTATTGACCAAGATATATTCCATGTTACCAAAGGCTAAATCTCCCTTCCAGAATAAATTATCTTCATTTATGTAAATACTAGGCATATCGCAACACTCATTACTTAGTTCTTAAGAAAATCGATATGCAAATTAAGTGTTAGCATCATCATGGTGGTGGTGGGGTATTGATAGAGGAAATAAAGCTTAGAAAAATGCAAGATCTTGTTTGGGTCATACTGCTTATGTATCATTTAACCCCATTTTTGTCAGGAGAGTGAATATACAAAGCGCCAAGAGTTACTTCACAAAGAAGGTAAAGGTATCATTTGAGTTCATCATAGAAAGTCTGATATTTATAAAGATACCAACAAGAAGGGACAGGGTATAAGGAAACATACCTTGATTCACACTTAGAAAAAGGGTCATTTCTTCTGTGAACTTTTAAGGATTTACTTTGAATTCATTCAAACGCTATTTGTTCAGCAGATGTTCCCTGCAAGGTACTATGTGTAGGTGGGAGGGATGGAGAAGAAAGGGATTTTTGGAGAAGAATCAGACTCCAGTATTCCCCGCAAAGGGCCTGAGATTTAATTAAGGTGAGCTAAGCTATTAAAAGTAAAAATTGCAATATGAAGTAGAACAAATTTCCAACTCCAAATGAGAGTTCAGAATAGATACTTACTATTTTCTTTCAGATATATTAAGCAATCATTAGAAAAAGGTTACATTTAAATTGAGTTTTCAGGGACAGGTAGAGTTGGAAATGTGAATACAGTCACAAGAAAAGCTCTGTAAGAAAAGGTAAGGTGGTTTGAGATCTGAATAAGTTCTGACCTGTGTGTGTTTGGGGGTTGAAATCTGCCTCATTCAACAACGTGGAGGATTTATCTTGTGGGAAGACAAAGTCTCTGAAAAATTCTCCTACACAGTTGGCTTTGGCATATTCAAGAGTAAAAGGCAGGGATCAAAGTCTCATGAGTCTAGATTTTCAGCTGAGGTAGACAAGAGTGGGATACAGAATCCTCTAGAATTTGTTACTGCTAACCCAGCCTGAGCTTCATGACAGTCATAGAAATGGATTCCTTAACAGTAAAATAATAACTTCAAAAAAGGAAGAAAGAAAGAGGAAGGAAGGGAGAAAAGACAAGGAGGGAGGAAAATTTGAGCCATTTAGGGAAGGAACAGTTTGGTCTGCCTGATTATAAGGCATGTGGGGTGGCATAATTTCTGTTCAGGTAACTCCTAAGGAAAAAAAAATAATATAAATAGGTTTTTAGTGCAAATAGATTTAAATGAATAATTATCATATAATTAGCAGCTGATCTAATGCATAATTAAATTCCATGAACTACAAGGTCACTTTAGCCCCGTGTTCAATGCTAAATAGACATTTTTCTGTGAGGAGAGAGCAGTATGAGAGCCCAATCACTCCTCATCTGGCTGAGTCTGAAGAAATGTTCCGCTTTGTGTTTTGGGGACATTAGACAACTGGGTGTATTAAATGCATAAAACTGAAGAATGTCCAACTATATTTAAAGAACATTTAGACAGATTTCAGAAAAATGTCATTTGTGGATTTTTTGTAAAGTATCTGTGAAAACTCAGGCACACTGCCACAATAAAATGCCACCCATTTTCAATATGATCTTTAGTAGAAAGACTCCCTTACGTGTCATTTGTTTTTTTCCAGAAAACTAGATTTATAATTATATATAAGTCACTATTCTGGGTCAGTTAATAATTTTCAAACTAATTACACATAATATTTACAATTTTAGCCTGCAAACCTTGCAGAATTAAGAGATCAAGAATAACAAAAACCTCCAGATACCAAGTATAGATGTGTGCTCAAGTGCACATAAGTAAAACATAATACAATGTTTTCAGACAAAAATGACTTTTATCCTGGAGATCTAAATTTAAGCTGGCAAGTAAAGTTTAGGCAAAAGAGAAAATGGGATTAAAGTCCACATCTGTAAAGCTGTAGGGAAATCTAGAAAGGCTAAACATAAGCACCCTGAGCCACCAACTTCTTTATGACATTTTGCCATATTATGGAACAAAATCTTTAGTCCAGCTGGTAAAAAATACATCAGTAAAATTATGTGTTGATGAAGCATCAGTAATTAATTCTGAATAAATAATCATAATAAGCATATGTATATGAGAAAATGATACTTAATTTCAAAGGAAGCAATTCATAAAGTAGGGAACAAAATAATACAAGTAGACAAAGTCACAGATGGTTTTTCTTCTATGCAACAAATTATCCTTGTCCAGGGTACTGCAAGGGTCAGAAAAATTTAAGTTTTCATAATATCTTTCTAAATATCTAATTCTAAATATCTTCAATATGTGGAATTGAAAATAATATATTTTTCTTTTATATAAAAACATATTTACAACTGAATAAGATAATTAGTACAAGCTTTGAACCTTCAAGGAAGATACAGCATAACTGAAATTCTAAAGAATGTATCTCCAATGTCACAAGAGGGTCTGTTTCTGGGGCTTCGGGATTGGGTGTTGGGGAGGGCAGGGAAGGTGGGGAGGAAATTTGTCATATAAGCACTGACCAGATAGACTCAGTCTCTTCTATCATATACTCAGTCCACCAGGATATATAGCTGATGAATGTAAAACTGAAGATTTCTATGCTCTTCCAAATTCATAGATAATACAAAGGCTATCATACAAATATAAGAAATAATTTTCGGTAGCTAAAATAAAAGACCATTTCAATTTAAGGCCCATGGTCAGTAAGTAAGCCTTTGCCCTTTCACAGGGTCCTATATGAAGATGAGGGGGAGATTTTCACTGAATATGTGAGCTTAACTTCTGAAGATCAACTGGCTAGAGAGGAGGAGCCATGCAGAGGTTGTATCTCAGTGAAGTTACTGTGTCATGTGAAGTCTGGAACAGATTGGACACAGGAGAGTACTGAAAGAGCCTTTAAAAGCCCCCAGATCTGTGGTTTGGTTCTACAGTTCTGCAGACTTAGCATGGGATAGTTTAACTCTCAGGATGGGATCTCCTCTGCTGAACAAAGAGCAAACAGCTCTCAAAAACAGAGTGGTAGTGGGGCTGAGACTCGGTGGTTAAAGTCTTTGAGGTTCAATCAGAACAGACACCAGAAACAGCACTAGAGGGGCATCAAAACATGGAAATATGGTAGCCTGAAGAGCAGTTATGACCCTGTTGGATTGTTCTGTCCAGCCCAAAGCGGTTGTAGCATCCAGCAAATACTTTTTGTGACTTTTTAGTTCACACACTTATTGATTAGTCAGAATCAATTGCTAGATAACTGTGTTACCTGTGCTTTCCAGACACCAATTACATTGAATAAGAGCCATTAAATCATTTCATGGGAGCATAGTAAGTACAATTAGCTCCATATTACAATTCTAGTGCCCTGAAATAAACCTAAGATATGGACCTCTATTTTTCATAAAGGTTTTAGGCTTTTTACTTAGATACTTATGAGTTTATTCCCATTACAAAAAAGAGAGATCATTATTGCTAAACTGAATTCTGCCTCTAACTAAAAATACGAACTGTCATCAGCTCAGTGAAATTACAAAAGTGTCTGCACCGGTCAGTAAATGAGAGGAATCGAATTTGAATGTGAACAAAATGACATAAGACTCAGTAGTCTCCTTATGCTTAAAGAAAAATGAACATTGAGTTGGGACCTGCCCAAATGCCAAAGATACAGAAATTTCATGGAGGTTGATGTCTTTACCTCTCATCACAGCTCTGTTTAATTATTTACAAATAAATTATATTTTTATCTCAAAAATTGAACTCCTTTTATGCAATTTGATTTTCCTATTCTTGTCATTTCAGGTTACTTCGCTGCTTAACGGTTGAGCAGTCATCTCATTCACTTGAGTTCCGCTACATCACGTAATAGATAACATGCCACGGTATGTAATTTTTAAATATCAGGATACATCTATTTAGTTTTCTCCCATGGAGCCTATTTCATTTTCTTTCATGCTGCACTGGTTAAGCAAAAGCTCATTTTCTCGTTTTTCAGTTCCACAGTGATAATATAAAGGCCAAGCTGGAGTTTCTAATCAGCATTAAATGACCAGAATACCTATACCGAGTACATATAACTTCTGCCAAAAAGAAAGAAACATGGATTTTAATTTGTTTTTTACACAACTGCATGATCTTTTAGAAACACTAAAATCTGTGACAATTTCCCCTTATTTTCTTTAAACAACAATTGTTGCCCAGAATCCCCAAATTGGAAATAATTATTTAAGATGTAAGACTTGGCCCCTTCTGTAATCATTATTCTTACTCAAAATATACTGAAAAGCTAGGGCCTATTTTTTAAATAAATTATTTCAGTAAGAACAAGTCAGGTTTTATTAGGAAACTTACCTCAGCCAGATTTTCCAAATTATCTATTAACTGTTCTTCTTGCTTTTGTTTTCACTCTTCCAGTTATAAATTCTCTATTCTGCATCCAGATTCATCTTTATAGAGAACCAGTCTGATTATGCTATGTTCATACTGAAAATTCTTAGTGGTTTCACATTTCCTTTGATATACCCAAACTCCTTAATTTAGTTTACAAAATATCTGCTTTCCTGTTCAGCCTTATCTGTCACCAGTGCTTCATTTTCTATTGCTAGTTTCAAACAATTTATAACAACTCTTCTACAACATTAACTCTCATGATTAGCTCGGCTCTGTGGCTGATTACAGTTATCCAGCCCTCACAACTATTATATACCTCTAAGGTTTTCTCTATGTAAGAACCTCCTAAAAATATTTTAAGTAATATTGCATTATAAATTACATAAATTTCAGGTGTACATCATTATATAAATCAACATCTGCATATACTATTTTAAGTTCACAACTATAAGTCCAATATTGCCCTTCACCATACAGTTGACTTATTTTAACTGTTTTATTCACTCCTCTTCCCTCATCAATTCCTTCTGATAAGCATTAATTTGACTTTAAGACTGAAAGTTTCTTTATGTTTTATAGAGTTCATTGTATTTTATGTATAACGTATGAGTGAAATCATACAATGTTTTTCTTTCATTTTCTAACTTCTTTCACTAAGCATAATTCCCTCCTGGGACCACCCATGTTGTTAGAAATGGTATTGTTTGTTTTGTTTTGTTTTGTTTAAATCTTCTTTATCCATTCATTCATTCATTCATTCATTGATGAACATTTAGGTTGTTTCCATATCTTGATAATGGTAAGTAATGTTGCAATGAACATGGAGGTGCATACATCTCTTCAAATTAGTTGTTTTTTGCATTCTTCAAGTAAATACCTAAAAGTAGCACAACTTATTTGCATGATTTTCTATTTTAAATTTTCTAAGGAAATTTTATATTGCTTTCCATAATGTTGTAACAATTTACATTCCCACTAATATGCACAAGTGCTCCCTTCTCTCTGTATCTTCTCTAACATTTGTTTCTTGTCTTTTGGTTAAAAGCCAGTCTTACAGGTGTGAGATGATCTCATTATTTTCATATGTATTTTGCTAATAATAAGAAATGACAAACATCTTTTATTGTGCCTGTGTATATCTTCTTTGGGAAATGTCTACTGAAATCTTCTGCCCATTTTTTTAACTGTTTTTTTTTTTGTTACTGTTGAGTTTTGTTAGTTCTTCATATATTTTGGATATTAAACCCTTGTTGGAGAGAGGATGTGCAAATATCTTCTAGTTAGTAGGGTTTTTTTTTTCATTTCATTTGGTGATCGTTTCTTTCACTGTGCAGAAGCTTGACGTAGTTCCATTATTTATTTTGGTTTTATTTCTTTTGACATCGGATCTGAGGCTTACAAGATGTCTCACACAGGTGTTGAGAAGCATATTGCCTATTTTTTTTTTTTCATGTATTATATGATTTCAGGTCTTACACCTAAGCCTTCAATGTATTTTTAATCAATTTTAGTGTATAGTGTTAGATTGAGGTCTAGCTTCATTATTTTGTGTCTTTTCAGTTTTCCTGACACTACTCATTAAAGAGACATTCTTTTTTCCATCATAAGTTCTTGGCATACAATGTAATTCATTGTAAATTAGTGACACTTCTTTATTTCCAACATTCTCTCTTGCCTTTTGTACCTCAATATGCCCCATACTTCATTTATATAACATATTCTGCTTGCTTTACTAACTTATCATTGATATGTTCTTAGAAGCAACTTCTTCCTGAAAGCTGTTCTTGATCCCCTTGAACTCCCATATGGCACTACTTGAGCCTGCTATGTACTTGGAATAACTGATCATTTCTCCTTCAGAGCACTTTCCACAATGTGTCCCTTTTCTTGCTTGTTTTTCAGTAGTTCAGTGATTTTCAAACATGAATATTCATCAAAATCACCTGCAAGACTTGTTAAAAATAGATTGCTCAATCCACCTTCAGAGTTTGATTCAGAAGCTTCTGGGAAAGTGGGTGAACACAGATGTGCATTTCTAATACGTTCCTAGATGATGTTGATGCTACAGGTCTAAGACTAAACTTTGAAAATAAGGCACTGAGTTATTCACCCTGTACATCTAGCCTCTTACCTAATACCTTAGATACAATAGTAATTACACAAATATTTGTTACATGCACTGAAAAATTTGGGGATTTTGAAATCACCCTAATGATGCAATAATGGTGGGTTAAAATAAGGAAAACTAACTTTGGCACTTCCCTGGCTCAATATTGAGCATATCAACAGCCACCAGTACAACCAATACACCACTACCTTTTCACATGGACGCATTTTCAACATTCAGATTAGCTGAAAATACAATCTAGATTGTACACTGATTAAATACAGAATCTCCTTGACCCATTTTTTTACAAAGTCATATGTCTTTGAGCAAAACCATAATTATCAGAACGAAGTCTACATAGCTTTTTGATGATAATTGAGGAAAGACTAACATTAAAAAAAAGGAAAACTGTGTTTTAGAAAAATGTACTAATCCAAGAAGAATAATTTAAACCACATAATAGTGAAAGAATGAAAGCATTAGTTTGTTTCTTTGCATTCTCTCCCTGGCTTTCTCAGTGATTATCCCCTACGTAACTTTCTGCTAAAAAAGTTTAATTTTAAACCTGCTAACATTCATTTTTACATTAACTTTGCAAGTTTAAAGTTTACTTTCTTTGCTTTTTTTGTTTGTTTTAAGTGTATAAACTTGATGAAGACTCTAATTTCTTCTTTGTATTTTTAAATATTTGTTGCTCTCCAGATAGTTTTGTGGAAATATATAGTGTTAAAAGTTAATACTTTAATTGCAACTTCAGGTAATGAGTTAGAATAGAAAAAATAGTAATTTTATTTATAAGCTGAGTTTTACAATTATTTTCAAATTAAATGAAAATTTCATGAAAAAACATTTACAGAAAGACTTGATACTGTAGAAAAAACCACTGTCTTTTTTGAAGTACTCTAGTCTATTTTATTTTTATAATATGTTTTTACATTTGACTTTTTTTTTAAAGGAAAGTCATAGGCAGGAATGAAGGCAAGCAGGCAGGCAGCAAAAGAGGGGACGATGAAACATTTATTTTATTTAGTTGTTCATCTTGTTTGTTCCCACACAAACCTGGACCTTGGAACCAGTTCTGGGTTCCTGGGATATATTAACAAATAAGCCATCAGGGTTGCCCAAGCTGTATTTTAAAATGATGATGTTATTGACTGATTTAGTTCTGCACTATAATTCACATTTAACTTTTATTTCCAAACTTGCAATAAAACATTTGTTTAAAATAATGTTTCTATTATACCTTATACTAAAATAAATTTCACTTGATTCGCAAGTTTAAAACATGAAGAAATATAAAAAATTCTAGTAAAAGGATGGGCTAGCAGCTTTAAAAATAATCTCAAAGTAGGAAAAGTATTTCTTCATAGATCATAAACTTTAGAAGTTATAAACTAATATAATTCACAGTTTAAAAACATCCTTTACAAAACACATGGGAAAAAGTTGCCATAAACACATCAAAAAAAAATGTCAGGACAGAAATTATATTTGTAGCCTTTATAGAAATATCAGTCTACATAATATGAACTAAAATAGGACAGATTCTGTACCCGATAAGCAAAATGAACAAAGCTTTAACCTGACAGTAGATTGGTTTTTAATACAAAAGAAGTATTTAAATTTATCAGTAACAAGGGAATGTAAATTGAAACTCATTTTTTTCTCACAATTTTCAAATTAAGAAAAAGTAAAGATGATTTTTGTAGTAGAGTATATTGGTGAGATGTAGGAAAAAGGAAATTTTGTATATTGTTAGAGGGACTGAAAACTAATCAAGTGTCTTTAGAGATAATAATTCTAATTAATAGAGGACAATCTGCAAATATGTATCTTTTGCTCCATTGATTTCAATGCTAGAAATTTTATTCAACAGAAATACTTTCACAAATTACCAAAGATATGCAAAGAGGTTTTTTTCAGTATTGTTTATAGTAATATAACATTAGAAGAAACTTGAATTTCTATTAATAAGGACAGGTTAAATAAACAATATCCACTCAGTGGAATGGGAATATTTTATACAGTAATATGAAAGCATCTCACAGATACAGTAAGTGAGATAAAATGTATTTTGCTACTATTTATGTAAAATAAAAGGGGGCGATGCCTATATTTGTATATGACCATGCATCTATCTATTATATACCTATAACTATATATATATGACAACATACATCAGACAAGAGCTTGTTCTTCGAAATATATACAGTGCATACCCCTCAATACACAAAAAACAGACAACTCACTTTATAAATGGACAGAAGAGATAAATAGACACCTCTCTAGAGAAGACACAGATGGCCTACAGGCATGAAGAAATGCTCTACATCGCTCATCATCAGAGAAATAGAAATAAAATTACAATGAGATACTTTGCAACACTGACTGAGAATGGCTGTTTCAAAAAGTTTTGGAGAAGGTGTGGAGCAAAAGTAACCCTCATACAATGTTGGTGGGAATGTAAATCACAGTAACTTTGGAAAACAGCATGGCAAGTCTAAAAAATAAGAAGAGGAATCTACCATCAGATACAGTTATCCCACCTCTACATATATACTAACAGAATCCAAAAACTCTAATGAGAAAAAAATATCTGCACTCTTTTTCATCAACAGATGTTTGGATAAAGCAGTTGTGGTGTATATGCTCAATGGAATTTTAGGGGTTCCTGCTACCTGCTACGTGAAATAAGCCAAGGAATTTAAAAAATAGCACAAGATATTTTCACTCATATGAGGAATATAAAGAAACGAAACAGACAATCCCAACAAAATTCATAGGACACAAAACTGGCTAGATGGAAGGAACAGGGAAGGAAAGACATTATGAAGATAAAGGGCACTAGAATTCTGGTAGTGGGTGTGTGTGAAATGCACACAGATTGAGGTGTGGATTCAATATTCTAATAAGCATATACCAATGTAATGAAAATAATTAATAAAACAATAAAAAGAAGGACAAAGAACTATTTTCTGTGATTTTTTTGGAATCACTGTAATAAGATACTTATTCTATTATTCATACAATTATAACAGTTATTTTTATTTGAGATAGAAGCATTTAACCTTTGTAATTTATTGAAAATATAAATTTGGTAAAGCAAACAAAAATGTATGTTTGGAATGTGCTTTTCCTTATATATGAATACAGTATTTTGAAAAGATGCATAGCAAAGTGATAATGCTACATACTTCCAGAAAGGGGAACTGAATACTCAGGGATCGGATAATAAAGATAAATTTTACTGTATTCTTTTAAAAATACCTTTTAAATTATATAGCCAATGAATATATTACCAATAAACAAATAAATTTGAATTAAAGGTAAAATAAAATCAGGACTCAAGACCAATTTAGGATGTGGAGATGGTAATGGAGGAAGACTGAGTTCAGCTCTTCCCATTGACATATCGAATTTATACCTACTTATTGAGTACCTTCAAAAAATAACTAATTCTGAACAGCTCATTGTAACAAAAAATAAAATGGTCACATAGATACTAGTAGAATCAGAGATGGGGACTCACCAAGAATTCCCTGCTCAACTCACAGTGGATATGATAAATTACAAGACCTTAGCTTTTTCCACAGAAGAGAGGGATTTGGGCTCCACATTGGGCACGCTAAACCTAACCCACTCCACTGAGATGAGAAACTAAAAGTTTCTGACATTGCAAAACTGTAGGGCATAAGTCAAGAGGAATCAGGAAAGTTGGGAAATGAATAAATGCCTTTCAAAGAGTTTTCATATAAGCCCTGAAAGCTGGAGACTTAGAGCAAAGGTAGCAGTTTGAAAACAGTGTGAAGGAGATTCATTTACTGAGAAGGAGGAAGCTGCAGAGGGGGCAGGGACCAGCTGGAACTCTCTGGGAAGAAGACATTGACAGGTGTCATTTATATTTACATTTCTTCTCTACCTTGTTGACAAGCACAGGTGGGTGAGCACATGGAAATGGCACTTCCCTGCTGGACTGCCATGGCTGTGGTCAGTAGAATTGAGTAGATCCTTAGGTTTATGGATACGAACAACCAAATTTAAACCCACAGGTATGCACATTCATGTAGTTCAGCTTCTAGGAAGTCTCAAGTGAGACAGCCACACATTTGCCCTCAGCAAAGCTAAAACCCTGGACAAAAGCAGTCCTCACAAGGGATGCCCGCTGATTGCCAGGACTTGAAAGTCAGGGACATGGCTTTGCTGGCATTATGATATGTTACAAACAGAATAAACAATTCTTGGCACATAGACCACCCCGCAGGGCACTAAGGTTGCTATTTGACTAAACAGAAAAACAATACAGAGAATTAAATGAGGAAACAATGGAACATATGTCAAAGGAAAGAACAAGATAAAATCGCAGAAAAACATAATAAAATGTAGATGAGCAATCAATCTGTTGGAGAGATTGGAGTAATAGTTACAAAACTCACCAAACTCAGAATGCATGAGCAAAGTGAATTAACAACAAGAAGAAAATTTTGAACAGAAGTTACATAGCTGAAGAATAAAATAGCTAAACTGAAAAACACATTAGAAGAGTTTAAATCCAGAATTAATAAAGTTGTGGAACATACAAACAAGCTAGAAGATATAGCAATGCAACTCACACAACAAGAGCAAAAGGAAAAGTTAAAATTAAAAAAAAATTATCTTAAAGAAATATGTGAAAACATCAAACAGAATAATATCTGAATTATAGGAGTCCCAGAAGAAGATGAGAGAACAAAATGGGCAAAAATAAAACCCACAAAAAAACCAAAAGCAAACTATTTGAAAACATATTGGTTGAAAGCTTTCCTAACTCAAGGAAGAAAACAAATATCCAAATTAAGGAAGCATAGAAAATTTCAAAGTAGACTTGAAGATTCACAACCAAGTCACATTATAATTAAAATACCAAAAGTTATACATAAAAAGATAATATTTAAAGCATATTAAGAAAAATAATTTATCTAATATGAGCTCCACAAAATTATTAACATATTTATCAGCAGACACTTTGGAGATCATAGAGAGTAGTCCAATATTGTTAATGATAGGAGGAAAAAATTCCTTCCTAGAATGCTTTATCCATCAAGGCAGACATCCAGAATTGAAAGAAAAATAAATAATTGTCCAAACAATCAAAAGTTAAAGGATTCCTTATCAACAAATCACCTTAGAAAAAATATTGAAGGTACTCAATAAAATTTTTAAAATGGTACTACAAAGACCAGAAAAACATAGAAAGGGAAAATCTTTAAAGTAAATATAAATATAGCGGATTAATTACATATAGAGATAATATAATAGACATATAATAGAAAGATATCAAATAAAACTATAAAATCAACTGAAGGAAAATAAATTAAGAGTTAAGAGTGATATCAAAACACACAATATTGCATGGAGGAAAGTAGAAATACAGATGATTAGAAAACTCAAAATTAACTTGCCATCAACTTAAAATAGAGTACATAGGATGATATATGTGAACATCATGGTAACCTCAAAATATCTATAGTAGAAACACAAGAGAAAATACAAATGAAATCTAAACATAACACTAAAGAATGTTATTAAATTGTAAGATAAAAAGAGAACAGAAGAACAAAGAGGGAACTACCAAAACAACCAGAAAACAATGTATAAATTGTAATAACTGCATACCTATCAATAATTGCCTTAATGTCAATGGACTATGTTCTCCAATCAAAAGGTCATAGAGTGACTAAATGGATTTAATGGAAGATCCATCTGTATGCTGTACATAAGAGATCCACTTTAGATATAAAGCACATAGAATAAAAGTGAAAGGATGAAAACTTATACTCCAGACAAAAGGTAACAACAAAAAGCTGGTACAGATAAACTGAAGTCAGACAAAATAGGCTACAAAGATGATAATAAAATACAAAAACAGATATTATATAATGATAAAGGAGTTAATCCAACAAGAGACAAAATATTATCTATGCACCAACATAGGAACACTAAAATATATAAAACAAATATTAACATGCTTAAATGAAGAAATTGGAAGCAACACAATAAGTGTGTTGTGAAATACTGAAAAGTTTTCTCTTAAGGTCAGGAAAAAAAACAGGGTATTCACTCTCACTGGTACTATTCAGCATGGTTTTAGTAGTCCTAGCCAGAGCAATTAGGTAAGAAAAAGACATTAAAAGAATCCAAACTGGTAGAAATGTAAAACTAGTACTAATTTCAGATGACATAGCAATACACTTATAAACTCCTAAAGGATACAGTAAGAAACTACAAGAAGCAATAGATGAAATAAATATACAATAAATATACGAAGTGACTGTAATAAAAACAGTATGGTAATAGTACAAAACAGACACAAAGACCAACATAAAATAATTGAGAACCCATACATATAAGGGTCATTAATTTACAATATAGGAACCAAGAATGTACAAATGAGAAAAGAACATCTCTTTAACAGTGTTGGGCAAGACAGACAGCCTTATGCAAAAGAAAGAAAGAATGAAACTATATCACTATCTACTCCATACACAAAAATTATTCAAAATGAAGTAAACAGTTGGATGTCATATTTGAAATATGCTCATGATATCAATCTCAGAAATATCTTTGGGGAGTTGACTCCACCAACAGGGAAGCAAAAGCAAAAATTTAAAAAATTGGATTCAAACTAAAAAGCTTCTAAACAGCAAAAGGAACTACCACCTAAAAGAGGAAGCAACATACTGACTGGAAACTATATTTGTATGTCATAAATCAGATAGAATAAATTTCAAAATTTATAAAGAACTCAAACATCTCAACAACAAAAATATCTTAATAATAAATGAGAAGACCTAAATAGAAACTTCTCCAAAGATGACATAGAGAGGGTCAACAAGTATATGAAAAAAATGTCTAATATCACATAATATTAAGGACATATATACCAAAACCACAATGAGATCACGTCACACCTATGAGAATGACCAATATCAAGAAGAATAGAGAAAAACATGTATTGGCAATGATGCAAAGAAAAAGAACTCTGTTGGTGGTGATGTATATTGGAACAGCCCCTACTGATAACACTATGTAGGTTCCTCAAAAAACTGAAGTAGCACTGCTACATGATCCTGCAATTCACTTCTAGGTTTTTATTAAAGAATGTAAAAACACTAATCTCAAAAGAAACATGCACCCCTATGTTCAGAGCAGCACTGTTCACAACAGCCAAGATACAATCAACCTAGATGCGTTGATGACTAGATAAGCAGTATAAAGTAGTGCATACATACACAATGGAATGCTACTCAGCTATTAAAGATGAAATATTGCTTTTTGTGACAATATGAGTAGAACTTGAGGTGACTAAGCTAAGTAAAATGTCAAGAAGGGACAAATATCAGATGGTTTTATTTGCATGTGAAATATAAAGAAACAAAGAAAATAAGGCAACAGAACACAGAAAATATCTTAAACACTGAAATTAAAATGTGGTGATCAAAGGGGAAGAAAGGGTAGAGGGGAGAGAGAATAACCTGTAGAAGGGATCAAACTGATAGCTATGAATGACACAGGAACTCTGATGGTGGTTGTGATGTGATATACATATTGATTAAGGTGTGAACCTATATTCCTGAAATTTAGAAAGTGTCAAAAACCATGGTAGGTCAATTAAAAATGAGTATATGGAGAAAGCCGAAATGAAAATATGATATACCAAATCTTTAGAATGTAGCAAAAGTGGTACTAAGAGAGGAGTTTATAGAAATTACAGGCTTACTTACTAAAACAAGAAAAAATATCAAACAAATAATTTAAGATAATTAGAAAAATAATCTGAAAGTGAGTCAAAGCAAGTAATGATTATCAAAGTAGAAATAAGTGAAGTAAAGATCAAAGACACAATATAAAATCAATGAAACTAAGGTCTGGTTCTTTTAAAAGATAAATAGGAATTATTAACATTTAACTATACTAATTAGAAAAAAAGGGAAAAGCCTCAAGTAATTAATGTTAGAACTGACAAAGGAAAAGTTACAACAGATACCACAGAATTAAAATTAAGAGACTATAATGATTATCTGTATGCCAATAAATATGTTTTCTAAAATATATATAGTCTTAGAATTAATTATATAATCTTACAAGACAGAATCATAAACAGAAAACCTGAAAAAAATCTACCGCTAGTAAGAAGCAGTAATCAAAAGCTGACTAGAGGGCTTTTCTAGTGAATCTAATCAAACTTTTAAGATTTAATATCTATTCTCTAATTCTTCCAAAAATTGAAAAGGAAAGAATGCTTCCTAATTCATTTCACCAAGATAGCATCACCCTGATACCAAAACCAAAGAAAGAAAGAAAGAAAAAAATGAAGACGAGGAAAAAAAAATTACTGCAAATGTCTCTGATTAACATAAATGCAAGAATTCGCAAGGATCATATACCATGATCAAGTGAGATTTATTTTGCAGAGGCAAGGATGGTTCAGCATCTTCATTTAATCAATATGATATACCACATCAATAAAAAGCAACCATAAATTCATATCAGCAGAGGTAGGAAAAACATTGACAACATTCAGTATCCACTTACGGTGAAAACTCTAAATGTATACAGAAGGAATATACCTTAGCATTATAAATTGGGATAGGAGGAATATATCTCAACATAATAAAGGCTATATATGAAAAATACATAGCTACTATAATATTTAATGGTAGAAAACTGAAAGCTTTTCCTCTAAGATCTTGAACAAGACAAGGATGCCCACTGTTATTACCATGAGTCCACATATATACCACTGGTGGGAGTGTAAAATAGTGCAACCATTATGGAAAACAGTATGAAGATTCCTCAAAAAATTTGAGAATGGAAATCCCATATGATCCAGCTATCACACTGCTGGGCATTTACCCTAATTAACTGAAGAGATATAGACACCCCCAAGTTTATAGCAGCGTTATTTACAATAGCCAAGAGCTAGATAAAAACCTACGTGCCCAATGGTAGATGAGGAGATAAAGAAGTGTTATATATACACAATGGTATAATACTCAGCTATCATAAAAGGTAACATCTTCCATTGCCAAAAAACATAAACAGACCTAGAAGGGGTTATGCTTAGTGAGATATACCAGTGTGAGAAGGACAGGTATCATATGACTTCACTCATACATGGTGAATGAAGGAACTAAACAAATAAACTATATAAAACAAAATTAACTTTTAGTTAATAAAATTATATTAGTGGTTACAGGAAGGAATGGGGGGGTAAAGTGAGCAAATTGGGAAGAGAAGATCAATTGTACGGTGAAGGAAGACCTGAAATAGTGGTAGTGAACTTAACTGAATACATAGAGATCTTCATTTACCTTGATGCTATAGTGTTGGGTATGCAATGTTCCTTCAATAAAATTAATTTTGAAAAAGATCTATCCAGAGAATTTAGGTAACAAAAAGAAAAAAAAGGCATCCACACTGAAAAAGAAGTAAAATTGTCACTATTTATGATTTTTCATACTTAGACCAACTAAAGACTGAATGAAAATACTACTAGAAATAATGAATGAACACAGTAAAATTGCAGGCTATAATCCCAATATAAAAATCTACTGAAACTGACTGGAAGTTAAGAAAACAATCTATTACATTTCTAAACACAATGAACTATCAGAGAAATTAAGAAAATAAGCAAATTTACATAATATCAACCATATTAAAATCCCTAGAAATAAAGTTAACCAAGGAGGTAAAAGATTTGAAAAAAAAATTGATGCCACAAAGAAATGGAAAGATATTCTTTACTCATGGATTGGGATTATTAACACTGTTAGAATGACTATTGTACCTAAAACAACCTATAAACACAATTCAATTTCTATCAACATCCCAATGCCACTTTTTCACAATAGATAAAGCAATTCTAAAGTTTGTATGGAACATCAAAAAACCTCTAATAGCCAAATAAATTACAAGAACAAAAACAAAAATAGAGGTATCACACTTCAAAATGTACTTCAAAATATACTACCCAAATATAGTAATTAACACAGTATAATATTAGAATAAAATCAGGCACAAAGATCAATGGAAAAGAATAGAGAGTCTGGAAATAAGCCTGCACATATATAGTCAACTACTTTATGACAAAGAAGCCAAAAATATACAATGGATAAAATATCTCATATTAATGGTATTGGTAAAACTAGAAAACCAGATAGAATGAAAGAATAAAACTTGATTACAATCTTATGTTATGAACAAAATTAATTAAAAGTGAATTAAGTACTGGAATGCAGAACCTGAAACTATAAAATAAATGGAGAAAATGATAGGTGCTGAACTCCCTGATACTGCCTTATCATTGTAGATTTAACCTCAATGTCAAGGGGATAAAAGTATAAGTAAATAAATGAAACTGCATTAAAATAAAAAAACTTTTGCACAGTAAAGAAAAATAATCATGGAAAGGAAAATATAACTGATTTGTTGGATGAGAAAAGGTATCTGCAAAGCATGCATCCATCAAGGGACAAATATCCAAAATATATAAAGAACTCATACAAAACAAAACAAAACAAAAAAAAAAAGAAGAAAAGGACAGAGGCTCTAGTAGACATTTATCCAGTGAAGATATACAGATGACCAACAGACATAGAAAGATGTCCATCATCTTTTATTGCTAAGGAAATGCAAATCAAATATAGAATGGATGCCCATTTAGAATTATGTTTACCTGTAACTTACATAATGTTATTAACCAATGTTATTTCAATAAAAATCATTTTGTAAAAAAGACAAATTCAGGGATAACTGAGTATTATACCTTGATGGCATGACCATGGAAATTATTCCAATTCCTACCTCTCTTTGGCAATTGGGTAAAAATTCTCTTCTTTTTCTTTATTTCAAGTTACATCATATGCTGAATTTGGAAGCACTGATCTTTAAATTGTTTTCATGAATAACAGCAGAATTGAGTTTTTCCTTGAGTGGAGACCTTATTTTGACTTGTACAACCTTGTTCCTGCTATCAGAACTTGAAGGAACCTATGCTAGAAACTACACTAGAAGAAGGAAAGGACAATGCAATACATTTCCATCAATAGCAATTTTAACATAGATTCAGTGCCAAATTCAATTACAGAGCATGTTCCAGTATTTCCAAATGCCTAAAGATGCTTTGTGAGCACATGGAGACAAAAAGCACAAACATTTCAGAATAAGTTTGGGAGGTTTAGCAAATTTTATTTTGTGTTCCCCTCCTTCCATACAAGGATAATAGAATCAGTAAGAGAAGCACTGAATAAATACCTGTGCTTTACTGCATGGTGCTGTAACACGAACTCCTGCCCCACCAATGAATTTAATACAAGAATAAGACACGTTTTAATAAAATAATTGTTTCATTCAAGCTCTGATCAGTTTTTAGTCAATTTAAACTATATAGAGTATAATTAGCTCTCTTTGATAACACGACAGAGTGGGTTTTTTCCTTTCCCATAAAATTGAGTTCATGGAACTTGGATTTAATTAGTCTCATAACATTGTTATTTAAAGGTAAAACATTTTAATCATGACTAAAGCATAAATATTTGCCAGAAATTTCTTTTCTTCTAGGAAAAGAAAAAAAGTATACTTTCATTTGCATTTTAAGAAAATTTAGTGATGTCAATTTCCACAGGTATTTCTTTGCTAATATGTTTGTGTTTTAAGGAGATGGAAGGGGAACATAAGAAAGTGGAGAATGGCAGGAGAGAAGGTAAGCACCTGCTCAGGAACTAATCAGAAATACAATTTGATTAAAAAAATATTCATAAGAATATTTAAACTCCTAGAATATTAAGGAAACAATAAATTACCTTCTTGCTATCATACAAACATTATTCGGGGAGGGCAGGTTGCTGTCATAGTTCTGAACACTGTTATTTTCTTAATTTTGAAAAACTTACAAATTTGAACTTCATATTTTTAAGCCTCAATGTAAGTTGTTTCCAGTACAGGTCCACAGTGCTAACGGAAAATTTGTTCTTTTTCTTTCTTACCACCACGGAGATGTAATTTCTGCCATAGAAAGTACAGTCTCTTATTAGAAATGGGGATGGTGTGGTGACTGCATCAGAAGTGGACTTCATAACTGAGGGCCAGTGAGACATCCATAAATGACAGGGCAACTTGATGGTTCTGTCCTTGGAGAAAGATTTGGGATTTTCTGTTTGTGTATTTATGTTATATAATAAGTACCATACTTTTCTTTCTTATTTGTGTATGTATTGATTTTCTTGTTTATTATAACTTCACATGTCAAGATTCATTTGTCTAAAATATCAAATTAAATTGATTTGGCTTCTTTAATAAAGCATTTACCCCCATGATTTAAGCATATATCTGATTACTGAGGGTGAGGGAGAAATGAAGAGGGAGAAATGAAAAGGAAGACTTTCTGAGTATCTGTGACTGCCCAACACTATTTCATTTAATCTACACAGCAATCTTATCAAGAAACTGTTGCTATCTCCTTTTTCCAAATGAAGAAATTGAGACAGAATAATAACTTGTCCAAGACTCATCAATACCTTTCTAGTAAATGGTAGGGAGGAATGCTCTATTTAAATACAGGCACATTGATTTAAAACTTTGACATTTCCCAATGTTCTTTTTCATGCTTGTGTCCTTTCAAACTGAAACATTGTACCTTGCTGACAAGCAGGCAGGACTTTGAGAACTATCTTCAGACTGAAGCAAAATGATTTAGCCCTTTAATCCTAGCCCAGACGTAACTCCTCTTTTCCTATATGTTAATTTGTTCTCAGAAATCTTTTATGGGAATGCCTATGTTTGAAGTTCTGGACTGAATCAAAAAGTTTAGCTAGAGTACCAACCAAGGACAAAGCCCTGCTGACTCCCATGTTTAGAGACCTGGTGAAGGGGGAGATTTGTCAAAATGTCTAAAGAAGGGAAGTTAGTGAAGTTGGAGGAAAACAGATAAGATTGTGATTTAATACCTAGAAAATACTGCATCAGGAAGGATGGTTAACAGTTACCAGTACTACTGAGAGACTGAGTAAAATGAAGCTCGAAAACTGACATTCGGTATACACAAAATTTAGTAACTAGTTATCGAGCTATGAAAACTTTAGTAGACACAAATAACCAAGCCCCAACCAAATGGGGTCTACTGTACATATTCTGCTGAGATGAAAATTAGAACTGCTTTATAGTATTACAGGAACTGCCTATCATACTGTGATTTTGAATAAAATAAGTGTTTTATATTGTTTTGTAACATTTCCCAAGTATTTCTGGAAACATTTTCATAATTAATACTTCCAAGGAAGTGTCTCCCATGATGGACTTCCAGAAATAATATTATTATAAGTGCTCATAGGAGCACCAACATACATAAAGCAAATATTAACAGACCAAAAGGGAGAGATTGATATCAATATAATAAGAGTAAGGGTGTTAATAACTCACTTATATCAATGGATAGAAATTCCAGAAAAAAATCAACATGGTAACATCACCTTTATATGACATGTTACACCATTATGTGAAACATTCCATTTGAAAGTACCCAAATATAAATCCTTGTCATTGTACATAGAACATTCTAATGATAGATCATATGTTGGAATACAAAACAAATATTAATAAATTTAAGAAATTGTGATCATATTATGAATCTTTTCTGACAATGGTATACATTTAGAAAGAAGTTAGGAAATCACAATATGTAGAAATTAAACATGCTGCTGAACTACTATTGGGTTAAAGAAGAAATCAAAGGAGAAATTAAAAAATATCTGGGACACATAAATGAAAATCTGATATTCTAAAATATTTGGGGGGCAGAGAAAGCAATAATATGAGGGAAGTTTAAATTAAACATTTTCCAAATAAACAAGAAAAACCTCAAATGAATGACCCAACTTTATATCTAAAATAATTAGAAAAAGAGATCAAACAAAACTCAATGTCAATAGAAGTAAACAATAAAAAGCAGAGTGGAAATTAATTAAATTGTGACCTTAAAGACAATACAAAAGACCAACTAGTTCTTTGAGAAAATAAAAAAAATTTCCAATCTTTAGCCAGACCAAAAAAATTATTAAATAAAATAAGTTAGAAGAGAAATTACAACATATAACACAGAAGTACAATGAGCCATATGAGACTAGTATGAACATATATATGCCAACAAATTAGATAAACAAAATGGATAAATTATTAAAATCATATGCACTTTCAAACTGAATCATGAAAATCTAATGAGAAGATTGAAAAAGTGACCAAATTCCTCTCAAAAAACAAAATTCCAGAGCCAGAAGCTTTACCAGTTAATTCTTCCAGAAATCATTAAATATTCTTCAAATTTCTAAAAGTAGAACAGGAAGGGACACTTCCCAATTCTTTTTAGGAGGCTATTATCACCCTAATGACAAAAATTTTAAAAAAAGAGCACCACAAAAAACAAAACACAACTATGTGTCAGTATCTTTGATCAACACATATGTACACATCCTCAATGAAACATCAGCAAACAGAACTCAACAATATATTAAAAGTATTATATGCCATAATTAAGTGGGATCTAGTTCAAGGAGGCAAGGATGGTTCACAATATATAAATCAATCAATATGATACATTACATCAACAAAACGAAGAATAAAAACCATATGATCATCTCAATAAATGCAGAAAAGGCAACTGGCAAGATCCAACATCTATTTATAATAAAAACAATAATAAAATGGATATAAAAAGAGCCCAAATAAACATTATAATAAAGGCCATATATTACAAATTTGTAATTAACATAGTCACTGGTTAATAAAAGAACAACAACAATACAGTTTTTATTTTAAGATTAGGAATAAAATAAGGATCCTGTTACTATTACTATTAAACGTAGTACTGGAAATCCTAGGAATGGAAATTGAATTAACAGTATTCAAATTAAAAAGAATGAAGTAAAGTTATCACTGTTTGCTGATGTAAGTTTTATACATAAAAACCCTAATGCTGCACCAAAAAAATTATATATAATATATGGAGTAATGTTGCAGACTATGAAATCAATATATAAAAATCTTTTCTTTATACAAACAACAAATTATCAAAAGAGAAATGATAAAAAACAATATGCATCAAAAAATAAAATACTTAAATATAACCAAGAAGGTGAAAGAATCTATATACTGAAAATTATAAGACATTGCTAAAAGAAATTAAAGACACAAGAAATAGAAAATACTTGTGCTCATGTGTCAAAGTTAATGTGGTTAAAACAGACATTTTACCTAAAGCAATATAAAGGTTCAATTCAATCTCTATCTGATATTCAATCTCTATCTAACTGATATTTTTCACAGAAATGGAATGAAAAATCTTAGTTTGTATGGGACTACAATATACTAAAAAAAAGTGAAAGAAATGGAAATATCGTCTCCTATGACTTCAAACTCTACTTCAGACTGGAGTGATAACAGTTAAAAAATATCATGGGATTGGAATTTAAACAGACATACTACTCAATGGAAATGAACTGAGAGCTCAGAAATAAGTCCATATGTATATGGATAACTAATTTATGACAAAGGAGCTAGGTCCATGCAATTGAGAAGTGAAAGTCTCTCTAATAATTGGTGTTGGAAAAAATGGGCAATTACATGAAAAAAATGAAACTTGAATACTATTCAAATATGAAACATAAAAGCTCAAAATGAATTAAACACTCAAATATAAGACCAAAGTCATTAAATATATAGAAGAAAATATAAGCAATAAGTTTCTACATCATCTTTATAGCTATCTTTGTGAATTTATCTTCTCCAACATCAAGAGAAACAAAAACAATGAATAAATGGGACTACATCAAGCTAAAAATTTCTGAATGGAAAAATAAACCATCATAAAAATGAATAGAAAACCTATTGATTGGGAAATTATATATCTAGCAAGGGATTAATAACCAAACATATAAACAACTCATAATTCAACAACAAAAAACAAACAACTGATTTTAAAATGAGCAGAGGATCTATGGAAAAATTTTCATCATCACTAAATATTAGTGAAGTGCAAATCAAAACTACAGTGAGATGTCTCCTCGCACCAGTTAGAATGACTATTAGAAAAATATACAAGAAACGAGTATCAGTATAGATGTAGAGAAAAGGAAACCCTCTTACATGGATGTATGGGTGTAAACTAGTGCAGCCACTGGGAAAACATAATGAAGAACCCTCCAAAACTTAAAAATAGAACTATCATATGATCTTGCTATTCCATTCCTTGAGTATTTGTTCAAATAATATTGAAACACTAATTCCCAAAGATATTTTCATTGTAAAGATATGTTCATTACCCTACATTTATTGCAGCATTATTCAGGATAACCAAGTACTCATCAGTAGATGACTAAGTAAGGAAGATGTGGTACACACAATCAATGAAGTAGAAATTCTCCTCAGTTATAAAAGGATTAAATCTTACCATTTATAACAAGATGGATGGATTTTAAGGGAATTATTGGAGGAAGAAAACAAATATGCATGATCTCACTCGTTTGTGAAGGATAAAGAAATAAAGCAAGTAATACAACAGAACAAAAACTAGCCCTTAGATTTTGATCACAGAATGCTGGTTACCAGAGGGAAAGAGGTAAATGTGTGGGTGAGTAAAAATGGTAAAGGTGCCAACTGTTTGGTGGTGTATGAAAATTAATTTCCATGGTTATAGGAATGTAGTGCAAACAGGTGTTGAAATATTAAAATTGTACACCTGAAACTTTAAAAGATAAATAAATACAAGGAAAACAAAAGAAAGCAAACTCTTAGATAAGGAAACAAAATGGTGTATATCAGAGAGGAAGAAGGATGAGTGATGGGCAAACTGGATAAAGAATGTCAGTTTTATGGTGGTAGATGGAAACTAGAGTTGTGGTGGAAATAATAATGCAGCATATACAGATCTAAAACTAAAATATAATATGATTTCTGTATAATGTTAAACCAAAGTTTCTTCAATAAAAATGCAAAGTCATTAATAAGAAATATATTATATACAGATGTTGATTTATACTGATGCACACTTTCAACTTATGCTTTGTTAATATGCAATTTCAAGAAAATTTTGAAAGAGAATTTTCACACGTTAAATAAATAAATGAACAAAGAAATTTCTGATGAAAAGGAATTATATTGAGTTCTATAAATTGTTGGAAATTAGGAAAGAGAGTTCTAAGTCATAAAAAATATCACAGACTATTAGGCAAAAACCATACTTAAGAAGATTTCTTACATATGTTTTGCTCTTTTCACAATTTAATTTTCACTGGAAGTATATTTTTATCTAGATACTTATCAAAAAGGAAAAATAAAAATAAATAAAAAATAATAGTGACAAATAGTTCCATTTTACTTAATGCTTATTTAAATGCAATGTGTCACTTGAAGAACTTGTTAAAAATACTAAATCCTATTTTACTGAGTTTGAAATGGTCAAGTACCATTGTGTTTTTACAAACTTCCAAGTTATTCTTAGAATCAGGGAATTTGAGAAGTGAACAAAAGTCAAACAAAAAATAAAAATAGTATGTTTCTATTTCTATGTCTACTGGATTTTTCATGAATTTGGGATAATTAGATTTATAAAAATGCTCTATCTGAATCAATAATTATTTTTTAAAATAATAGATTCAAACCCATTTTTCCCTAAGTAACTTCAAAAGTCACAGTGCATAAGAGAGAATATATTTCAAGTGAAACAACTTCACATATAATCTTTAATTAAACACCATGTTTCAAACAATGTAGTTAAATTTATTAAAATATCAAGACCCTCATCATAGATTTTAGTTTTGTCTGTCATCATTTATGAATGAAGAATACTTTTTAAAAAAACAAAGATTTTAAAGTGGGAACACTAAATCAGAAATCATGTAATTCAATATTGATTATACTTCATGACTCTAGTAGACGGTTTTATGTCCACAGCATTGAGCAATTTCGGGGGTCAAACTGATATTGCTGTGTATGGACATATGAGACAGAAAGCTAAAAATTATAAATCCAGTTCTATACTTTTTAAATGCCAAAATCAAATCAATTCAAAAGTTGTATGAAATACTTCATCTCAAGTATATCACAAGTACAGCATATTTTGTTTCAGTAATTTAGATTTATTCTTTTATTTATTTAATTTTTTATCAAGGAACATAACATCATACATAACATAATAATATAACATAGATTTAAGGTGTGTATCATTGTAAATCAACATCTGTGTATAATACACTCAGTTTACCACCAACACTCCAGCTCTACCTTCACCATATAACTGCTCCAATTTTACTCAATTAGCTGAGATGGGGCAGATGCTGCAACCTCAAATAGAGATTTGAATTATATCAATTCTGTCTGCCCATTCATTCATCTATTCATCCATGCATCTGTTTTTCATCACCAGTCCAAAAATCCCATCTATCTCTGACCTACATAAGACCATATACTATGATTGCTATTTATTTCTCTACCCTTATAAAATACTTACTGTTTTGCGTTTTTTTTTTGAAATTTACTTAACTAGTATTGTGCCTTATACTGCTTTCTGTTTCTTCCTTTTTTACTTTCAGCACTGTTTTTAAAATTCTATCCTTTTCACTGTGTAAAATTTTAACCCATTTCTTTTAAGTGCCACACAATATTCCATAGAATTAATCTACTATAACATACGTATCTATTCTGTGAAGGACACCTAGATTACTCAAGAACATCCTAATAAGTATTCCCCTAGGAGTTTTTGCAAGAATGTCTCTAATATATCTACCCAGGAGTGAGATACTGGATACCTGTTTACATATCAAATGTGCATGAGGGGCACACCCTGCTGGAACAGCAGTTAGGTCAGTCTCCTCTGAAAGAGCAGGCTACATGCCCCTGGCTTTGAGTTCTGAGTCTCAGGTGAAACAACCAATGTGAACAACTAAATAAAAAATAAAATAAAATGTATTTCCTCCTCTCTTCTTTTCTACCTGCCTACTTGCCTTCATTCCTGCCTGTACCTTTCCTTAAAAAAAACAAAAAGACAAAATGACTAAAGGATTTTTTGTTAAAACAAATTAGAAAATACATGTCTACAAATCAAGGATAACATTTTCGAATCTGAAATTTAATTTCATGTAGAGGTCAGTTTAAAGTATTCCATGAGGGTGTTTTCACTCTGTAAAGGAATTTTGAGAAGAATCTTGGTGAAAAATTTTAAATGTATACTTATCACATTCTACCTATATTTTTGGATATAAGTTTCATAATGTCAACAAATATTTGATTTCTGTTACTATATGTAAGATAGTGCTATAATTTCAAAAGCAAATACACAAGTTTTTTTGCTTCATAAAATTCAATGTTTATTGTATCAGATTTTCAACATATGTGAAAAAAATAAGAGGGTCCTTTTGACTTCATGGTATAAAATGACTCACAATCAAGTTTACTTTCATTCTACTAGAAATGTGAAAGTAGAGGTAAGGAGGGGATCTCCTCTTCTTAAAGAGCCAGAGGTTGCATACACTACTTCCACCACAAAGATATACACTGTGTCATTTGTAAAAATGAGACATTGAAATTGATGTGATTTGTGATGTATTTTATGAGATCTATCAACAAGCTGTGTACCTAACGTATCTGCATAGTTAATTCTCAAAAGTACTATTAGATTTAAAAATGGAGAATTCCTAACAAATAACAAATGCAGGCAACCTGATACTCAGCATATATAATTACATGTCTATCTATATATCTATATATATATGTGCATGTGTATATATATAGTATGTGTATATGTATGTATATATGCATATATAATATTTATGAGAGATTGATATAGATACATCATGTAGATTGATGCAGATGGTACCACAATTGGATAATAGACATGTATAATAAATGCATACAAAGATGAACCAGAAAATTGATATCATAATAATACACAATATACACTGCCTAAGAGGCAAGAGGCAAAGACATTTGATTAGTGAGGGAACAAAAGGACAGAGACATGTGATACCTATTCCACACTATTCTATACCATGTCTGGCAATAGTGTTAGATTTGAGGATACCTCCAGGAACAAATGATAGATTCTTCAAAATCAAACACTTCAAATAGACTTGAAAATGTTTTGCCATATCCTTTTTTGAAAGAGCATCTATATGTAAATAAAATCTGTAATCTGAAGTTTGCTTTAGGAACTTGGAACAACAGCAATTAGATGGATGATGTTAACACTGATTATTGAAAAGTTGAAATATATCCATTTTATTAAAGTCTACATAAGGAGATCTTCTATTTGTGGGATGATTAGGGGATTCAGTCAAGATAAATGCTGTTCCATAAGTGTGCAACCAGTCTCTGGAGACCACACCTTAGATATTTTTTTAAAGGCAAGGTGCAGGCAGGAATGAAGGCAGTAGTAGGCTGTCAGCCTGGAAGAGAGAGGAGGACGAAGCACTTTGCTTTTTATTTCCTTTTCACAGTGGTTATTTCCCTGTGGGCTTAGGACTCAAACACAGGGATATGTGGCCTGCATCCTCTTGTGACTGACTTAACCACTACTCCACCAGGGCACACCATATATTAGATTAAAAAAAATAACAAAAAATAACTATTTATTTATTTTATTTACTTGTCATCCTAGTTATCCAGCCCTTCTCTCATCTCCAACCCTGGGTCTTAAACCCATGCCCTTGGGATGTATGTGGACTATAACCAGTGGCCTTATCTACTAGGCCACCATGGCATGCCTCTATCTTGGACTTATATCTGCAACTATTTAGGCTCTTCTCTCAAATCTGTTTTCCATTTTTATTCCAAGTACTAGTTTTGTATGATTCTTCAAAACCCCTTTGGAGAGAGAAATTATCCTTATTCATTTAAATAATCAAAATTTTCTTATGTCTAACAACCCTGAAATTCTTATTACTGATTTCAGCCATTATACCATCTGGAGAGAACTAATAAAACAGAAGTATCATGAGTAATAAAAATACGTATAGATGCAGAAACTGATACATGAAGAGGCTAAGTAGCTCATCCAAGTCCACAAAACTCATGAAACAGTAGAGCCTTGATTTTAACTCAAGGATTCTGATATCAGAGATGATGTTATTGACCACAAACTTTTAGTTATTGAAGGGAACTATAAATAGCTAAGATAATGCTGGTTAATTTTTTCCCCTTTTTGTGTATATGTTTTATAGTCTTTTTTATTGAGGTAACAATAACTTACAATACAAGACAAGTTTTAGATGCGTAGATTCATTCTTCATCAGATACATAACACTCCGTGGCCACCACCAAGTTTCTAATAGTTTTCCACTGCTGTTCACTGGACCCACCTCTAACTTTTGCTCCCATGATTTTGCTTCTGGTTATCTCATTTGTGTTGTCAATATCCAAGAGTTAGTTTTTATTTTATTTTGTTTGTTCATTTGCTTTGTCAAATAGATGTATTATGTGCCTAGTAAGTTTAGCATGATAAATGCCCTGGTGGTATGATGGTGTTATGAATTAGCAGGAGCAATTAATTCAGCTTGGAGGAATCCTAAAGACTTTGTAAAGAGATCAGATAAGCTAGGGTTAGTTATGACGGGACTTTGACAATGTGAAGCAAAGCTCAAGAAGGGAATAAACACACAGACAAAGACATTATGGAGTTTAGTGTGCTGAATCTTAGAATGAAAGGCAGAAATGAGGCTGAATAAGGAAAGATAGTCAGGGTTATGATCTTGGAGTTCCTTTGGATAACAGCAAAAAATTTGAACTTAATTGCATGACTTAATGGGAAGCCAGTCAGTAGTTGTAGATAGGATAGTTATGTAAACATGAACATATTTGAAATAGTTTGAATGATAGTTCAGAAATGTGTTTTAAGGCCTACTTGTCAAAATTAGCCAGGTTGTACTGTGGTAACAGACACATCTATAAATCTCAGTGAGTTGATGTACTAGTGATTATTTCTTAAGTATGTAAAATCTGAAGTTGGCTGGATAATCTCCTTCCACCTAGTAATTACACCATCTGGAATGAGTGTCCTTCCAGGATAGTGCAGTAGAAAGGAGAGCTGGAGGATACTGCAGAATTTTTCTAAGAGTTTGGACTTTGGCTTTAACTAATTTCTTTTGTATCTTTTTATTCAGGACACTACAACATGAACCACTATAATTACCTGAAGTTTTAGGCAAAAACCTCTGGAGTCTACCATAGAATAGAGTACTTCTTTTGGTCTTGTTTACATAGGTCAATATACCTATAAATTTCTATTGCATTATTTGAGAAAAATTATTATTTATCAATTTACTCAATTCACTCAACAAAAATGCTTTTGGGGGAGTTGGGTCATAGACTACATTCTAGATACCATCTTAAATATGAGGGGAATAAAATTATTCAAAATACTTTCCTGTGGGTAACTCTTACCTGGTTCTCAATTCACGATAGTATGTGAAAAGACAGACTAGTAGAATAAGTGGAATGGAAAGTGTAACATGGACTGGAATCTGCAGGCTCTTACAGGTCATTGTAAGAAACACAACTTTAACCGAAAAGAAAGAACTTTAGAATATTAGGTGCAAAAGAGTGACTTTATCGACTTCCCTCTTAAAAGGATCATTCCGCTGCTATTTTAGGATAGACATAGGTGGTGGGGAGGAGGTATTGAGCTCTAATATTAGGAAGTTATGATGTGAGCAAGGATAGTGGTTCAGAAAATGTGGAAGCATGGAGCAGATGAAGAGTGGTCAGATTCTGGATGTATTGTGATGACATTTCATTTTGAAGATAAGTCAAAAATTGAGGACAGAAGATGTGTGGTCTGAGAATAAATGATTAACTTCAAAGATTAACTTCACCTCTAATAAGAATGGAGTTGAAGACAACTGTAGAAGAAAAGAAAGGTAATCATTTAAAAGTATTCACAGATGATTTCAGGAAGATTCTAGAGAGTAATCTCCTAAATTATTCAGATCTAATGGGTTCTTCCTTTGGAATTTTAAATGATAATAATGTTTTTGGAAAAATCTTTTTGTAAGATTTAAAGCTTAGTTCCAAACATTTCCCATAATTACATGATTTCATAAAAAAATCTTTAGTTCTATATACCTAAAAAGAATACTACTCAGTTAATATATTAGGCAGTATCTTTTTTGAATGTCAAGTCAGAAATATTGGGGTATAGTAGATTCACTTTGATGGACACAATTCATTTACTTTTTGATAAAAGGGGTTAATTACTTAGTAAAGGATAAAATTGGACTGTTGGTGGTAAAACTTAATGTATTATATACAGATAATTGATTTATGATGATGCACAGCTTAAACCTATAAAATGCTATAATTTAAGGGCCCTTTAATACAGTTTTTAAAAAGGGAGCATATTTCTTTTTGAGTATTGCCCATATTTCTAGTTCTCTTAGAGACATAAAATTATTTACTTTTATTACTATTAATATATTAGAAAGATATTACATAAGGAACACCACTTTGCATTCATGATTTGATTCACATACTGTGAGTGAATTAGCAGAATGAGAGGTCATACTTCAGTTGAATTTTGATGAAGGCAGGCAATGGACAGACAAAATGTTAAATGTATAGAACAAGATACATGAATAGATGTAAACGAGGATGATTGATTCATGGATATGACTAATTCATGGAAATGGTCTCCATGAGCAAACATATTGGGTTTGGAGTTGCAAAGAGTGGAGAACTGAGACTTGTAGGGATGGTAGGAATATTATTTTTTGTATGCTAATTTATAAAGTATAATAAAAATTTCAATTTTAATTTTAAGAAAAATAAAGAATGATTTTGAAAGTGTAGACATTGCATTGAAATACCTTGTGAGTGGAAGACAGAAAGTAAAGACAAAGGGAAGATGTTGGAAAGTCATCCATTGGAGTAGAATAAATAAAGACACTTTAATGACTAGAAATCCCAGAAAATAAATTTCCAAATTAGATCACACCTAACAGGAATGATAAACTAAAATTATGAACAAATATATTGATCTACATTATTATTTTGCTTATACAATCACAAACTCCAGCTTTAATTTTTTCTCCTATTAGGTTAAGAAATCAGTGACCCCAGAAAGATATGACTACATGAAACCCAGTTCTAAATCCAGCTTGAAAGAATACTACTTACTTTCATGTAATTTATGCTTTCTAGAATCTACCTCACTCAAGCAACCAGGACGTTTCATGGGTAATTAAGTTTTCAATATCTAGGGGAGCAAATGTGTTCTTCAGGAAGGTGAATTGGCAATAGAGACATGTTTAAATGCCAATGTCAAACACATCTTTTATAGAAGTAATACTCACATATAAATCACTGCAAACATTAGAAAACATCAGTGCAAAAAATCCCATATCATATAAAGAGGAAAATAATATTTGAAATCACATAACCAACATCCATAGTATATTTTAGAATTTTCTAAAAAATAACGAATAAAAGAAAGGCAAGAGAAAAAACAACAAAGGATTGAATAGGCAATTCACAAAAAATAAAACTTCATTGAGCATATAGAAAAAGATATTAAAATTAATTCTTGTTGGTGTCATTATTGCTATGACTACTACTACTATCAGCGTCACCATCCTTATTATTAAAATCATCATTTTAGAAAAGAAAGCCTTTCCCTTCCAAATAGATTATGCCCATTTTGACCTTTTGATTCTAATATGGATGATTTTATATAGAATTTTCTCTCCTTATGTAATCAGCTGAATAAATACCAATACTTAAACACTTCTTATAGTCACATAAAAATATTATAAAGTAGAATGAACAGTATAATAATAGTGCTTATTCTGGAAAAAGTAGGGGAATGACATTTGAAAAAGTGAAATGCTATTTCATGTGTAATATTTAGTGCCTTTAAAAATAAAGAGTAAAGCAAATATTGCCAAATGTTAACATTTGGTCATCTAGATGGTAAGTATATGCATGATTCATTACTTTCTTTTCTTGTGTATTTTTGGAATGTTTTATTATAATAAATTTGCATATATTATGGCAATTTTACCATCCTTTTCTATATAAATTTTTCTACCGCATTTATGAGATAAAATAATAAGGGAAGCAGTATGATTTAGAAGAGCAACAGAAAATGGAAAATGGAATTCTAAATTCTATTCCCAAAATTTTCACTTGCCCACCGTCTGACCTTGAGCAAATAGCTTAACTCTGTTAAAAATGATTTTTCATCTGAAAATTGTCAACAGTGTTACTCTCCCTTACAATGTAAGGTTATTGTAAGGGAGTAAATTATCTCATGTATAGGAAGGTGATATTCAAATGTAAAGAAGAGATACTGAAGTTTCAAAACAATTCATGTGATAGTTAAATTTTTCAGTTAATGTGAAATTAAATGAACATGATTTCCCATTTACTGTCATTCTAAATTTACAAAGCAGACATTAGAACCGCAAATAGACACGTATCTTTTCTTACCGGGTCTATTAGCTGGGAATAGAGTTCGTGGCAATTGTCAAAGATATACTTGTATGTAGAATCCAGGCAAGCTCGGACACAGTCCTTTACCACCATGCTGGCCTTTGGAGGACTTTGTAGTTCCAGAACCTGACAGACAAATTATTTTCTTAAACTCAAAAATAGTAGATTTCAACATAGTATAAATAACTTGAAACTCAATAAATTCTTTTAAATGTTTTGAATATACAGAAAAATATAGTTTTAGAAATGCTTGAATGTGTAAATAAGTCTTAACTTTCTGATGTGATGATTCAATAAAAATGACAATTGTACATATTCAAATAGAAACATTTAAAGTGATCATTTAATCATTCAATAAATGCTAATCACATACTATATGCCAGACAAGGGTGATACCACAATTAACAAAAGAAAAACCCCTTTCCTCATGGAACTAATTTGTTGTAGATAATCAACAAAATAAATCAGGAAAAAATATTACATGATGATGTCTGCTGAAAACAAAAATAAAGCAGATAACAGTGATAGAAAGTGTTTCTATGGAAGATAACTGATACAGAATGCAAGAATAGATAAATTCAGAGAAGTGAGAGCATGGGATCAAAGAAAAATCCTATATAGATTTCATTAAGAACCTTAGCTCTAAGAAAAATAAGAAGGAATTGGATTTTTTAGCAAAATAGCAAATTGACCTAATTTGACTGTCTTTAAAAGGGTCCCTTACACTACTTTAAGGTTATGGAAAAACTATGAAGAGAAGTTAAGAGACTAGTGCAATAATTCAGCCAAGAGCAGAAAGTGCTTGGACTATAGTCTTAAACTAGGAGCTGTTAGAAAAATATCACATTTTGGTTAATTTTGGAAGGAAAAGCTAACAGAATTTGCTGCATTATTGATCTGAGAAAAATAGAGGACCTAAGACCCCCGAGGATTTAGTCTTACCAACTGGCACAATGGAATTTTCTTCAAATTATATAGACAAGCCTGTAGATGGGAGATCAGTTTCAGACAGGTGAAGACTGAGGACTCTGTCATGCATTCAAGTAGATTTCCAGGGACATTTGGGATAAATGAATCTGGAATAATAGAGTTACCCACTAGATACACAAATTTGGAAATCATTAGCTTATAGACAGGTTTAAAAAATAAAACTAGATGAGGATGGAGAGAGAATGGGTCTAAGAAACAAATGCAGGGGAATTAGAGTTCTATGACATCAAGAAGAGAAGAAAAAAGCAACAAAAAAATAAGAAAAACAGCCAGTGAATTAAGAGGAAGACTAAGCAAGAGGGAGTTCCTGTAATTTTAGGACAGAAAGGCTTTCCTAGAGGAAAGACGAATGAAAATCTAAAATGTCACTGACTATTGTAGGATAAGGATATATAACTGTCCATTCAGTATAGCAAACTGTTGGTCATTGGTGATTTTGACCATCATTTTTGGTGAAGTAGTATACTAAAAGCGTTTGGAGTGGATTTGAATTTAAGGGGATTTGAAGATTAACACTGATAAAATTTCAGTTTTCTCCACACTAATTTATTGATTTAATGCAATTCACATAAAGAATTTTAACATCACCTAAACAATTCTGAAAAAGAGAAAGAAGGTGGAAGGCTAGTAGTATTTGATTTTAAGATATGCTTAAGATAAGTCTAAACAAATCATTACAGTATGATAATGATGAATGTGTAGAAATCTGCACATTGAGTCTCGAAATAGACCTCCCAAAATAGGTCAATTGATTTTTTTTTATAATGGTGTAAATATAATTCAATAAAGTATACTTTTTCCATAGTAGTAGGATAATTGAATATACATACACAAAAAAATCTTTGATCCATATTTTTATACCTTATTTTAAAAAAAATTTCAAAATAGAAATTGAAAAGATAAAATTAGTAAAAGAAACACAATGGCATGCCCTGGTGGCTCAGGCCTTAAATCTGCAGCTCCGCATAAAGCCCAGGGAAACGGGTTCACAGCTGGGATGGAAGAAAGGAGGTACTCAACAGGAACTAACTAAATAATATCCTTCTCCTTTCTCTTCTGTCTTGCCTGCTTGCCATCGCTTCTGCCTGTTTCCTTCCTCTTTAAAAAAAAGGAAAGGAAAGAAACATAAAAAAAAATCTTTGTGACCTTGAGTTAATCGAGTATAAAGGAAAAATTAATAAAGTAGATAATCAAAATTAAAAAAAACTGCTGTGCAAAAGAATGAAAAGATAAAGGGGGAAATATTGAAAAATAAGTACCTAAAAACACACCAGCATCCAGAAAATCTAAAGAAATCTTCAAAAAATCAATAATAAGAAAGAATTTAATGAAAAATAGGTAAAACATTGAAACAGATTGCCCAAAGATGTCAAATGAGCTTAATAAAGGTGACTAACATTTTACATTACTAGAGAAAAAATTAAGAACACAAAAATATAGTTTTGTTCCTATTATTATAACTAAAATAGACCATGAAAAATATCAAGCTTCAAATAATGTTGCTGAGAATGCAAAGTTGTACAACTGATTTGAAAAACAACTTGGCATTTCTTATAAAGTAATCTATATTTGTTACCAAATGGGCCAGCAATCTCATTCCCAGGTATTAGCCAAAGGAAAGTGAAAACTTATGTTTACACCCAAATATGTATCTGACTATTTGTAATGCCCAGAACTGGAAATAATCTACATGTCTATAGTGCATTCATAAGAAAGAATAACTACTCAAGAATCAAAAAGAATGAACTGGTGAGACACTCAACAAGATAAATGAATAGCTAACGTATTTTGTTAAATAACACATTATTTCATTTACATGATGTTCTGAAAAAGGCAAAACCAAGAGGAACAACACATCAGTGGTTACAAGGCAATGAGAGAGAGGGGGGCAGGTCAAAGGAATTTTAGAGACTTATGATAATATTCCAGTTCTTTTTTTTTAAGTAAGGATACAGGCATGAATGAAGGCAAGATGAGACAGGCAGAAAGGAAGGGAAGAGGAGTAGGAGAAGAAGAGGAAGCATAATTTTTAATTTTGTTTAGTTATTCATCTTTGTTTCTCCTCCCAGCTCTGACTCATGAAGCCGGGCCCTTGGGATATGCATGGATTTAACCATTAAGCCCACGGGAGTGTGGCAACCTATATCTTGATTGCAGTGATGGTTATACACACCGTCAAAATTAATATAATTATACACAATAAAGAGTGAATTTTACCATCTTTGGTGAGGGGGAAAAATCATGGGAGGAGAAAAAAATTGTTCAAAACAAAAAAGAAATTAGAAAGAAAACATAAAGGATAATTTTGAAGAGTTTGAGTATTCATGGAAAACAATAGAGTCAAGCAATATTTTTAAGACTCGAAAATCAATACCTTGTTTGATAATGGAGAATAGATTTACCAAGGAAAGAAAATGCGATAATTCCGGTGAGTAGGGAGAATTTCTGGGCTAATGTTTTAGGAAACAAGAAAGGATGAAGTCAATAACACAAGCAGAAGAGATGGTCCTCTCTAGGAGAAGACAGCTCATCAGTAATAATAAAAAAGAAGAAAGAATATATGGACAAAGATAAAGGTAGGTAGTTAGATGGGGTGGATAGTAGGTATATAGAGTTGGAACTTGAAGAATAGTCTGTCTTTGCTCCTTTTTTGTTAAATAACAAGCAAAATAGTAAAGGTGGGGGAGGAAAGTTTGCAAGTTCAGGGAGGTTTTGTTTTCTAAACATTGCAAGGGTAGTGTCTGAGGAGTGGCAGTTATAAACACCATTCTGTCACTCTTACCCTGATTCCATCCCCATCCCCATCATCATCTCCTTGGTGTAGGTGACAGGCTTGACCTGCTGTCCCAGTAAATTGTCCCATTGAACCTTGATTGTATCTCACTATATCATTCTCTACACACTGTTCCAGAAGCTCCTACCAGTAGATCAGAGTTGACATAAATTCTATTTATCTCATTCAACCAATTTAACCATTATTTTAAAATAAAATGAATTTCAACTACACTTTAAGAATTTAAAGGATCATTGATAGGTATGATTTTTATTTACTGTCTCTCATATAATAAAGTACCATTTTCAGTGCTTCTAGTGAAAACAATAATGGACAATTGAAAACAAATTCTGTTTTTTTCTGTACAGGGATTTTTTGACTAGGCATCATAATAATCTCTTTCAAAAAACAAACATTTTTAGCCCATATCCTGACAAACAGTTTCAGGAAATGTTTTACATGAATTATCCTGCTAACCAAATTATGATTGCAGAGCATTTGCTATTAAAACAGATATTTTTTTTTTAAAGTGCCATGTCTACTTATTAGAGAGTTTAGTTTAAGATGGATTTAACTTAAAACTAAACAGCAATCAAGAAAACCAGAGGTAATTTTTAAATGTCTACGAATTCAAGCAGAGTCAGGGTGCCTAAATGATTGTGTTAGGTGGCTTCAGATCATTTTTTCCAAAAAACTCTTTATTCAAATACACCAGAATATCTTAAGTGCCAGCATAATTAATCCCTTCTTCAATACACCTTACAGTGGAAGATTCATTTAGCTCAGGAAAAGGCAACACAGCTGAAATGCTGGGGTTGAACGGTACTAGTCAAGAAAGTAGCAAAACCAGACTTTATGAGGGAATAAATGAGTTAATACACCAAGAAAGTCCAAAAAATAAAATGAGGTACCTTCATCCTAAAAAAGGTGATACTTGTTAGTAGGTCAACAGTTGATTTAAGATCTTGCAGTCTGTCAGCATTGCTGGCGGGAAAATTTTCCTGGTTAGTTAAGAAACAGAAAATGGGTAAATTATCAGCATAAAGTCTCAAGTGATAAAATAAACTAAAACTAGTTTTGTGTGAAAGAAAATAGGAAGTAAACCGGGTAAAAATATTCCTATAGTTTTCTTATAATATTTATTGTCATAAAACACTACAAAAAGTACATAATTTGGGACTATTACCTTCTTAGTCTTAGAGAGTCAGGTCCTTTTATTTATTGCCATAATGCAATAAAAATATATAGTATAGTGTCATTGATGCAATATTATTAGGTTATTCATCCTTGTTCATAAAAGTTTTGCTACTAAAAGAGGGAAGGACAACTTCTATTTTCAAATATTTTTATAACTTTCTGAAGATGGCTAATTATTTTCAGAAACACTTTAGAACTTTGACATGAGCTACATTTAGTTTTAGTCAAAAATAAATTTTTTTAAGCTGAAAAATAGAAGATTGCATTGCAGAGTCTCTCCCTGATAACTGTTTCAACAAAAATTTCTATTGGTGAGGTTTAGTTTGAAATGTTAGATAAAAAGGTAGATGATCAGAATTTTGAAGGAAGGAAAGGTATACTTATGAAAGTGTCTGAACTAAGAAACATTTTGACATTGAGCTGTCTCTCTTATTAACCTGCTCTTGGATTGGTTTTTTAAACAGCAATCAGGAAAACCAGAGGTAATTTTTAGATGTCCACAAATTCAAGCAGAGTCAGGGCGCCTAAATGATTGTGTTAGGTGGCTTTAGATCATTTTTTCCCCAAAAATCTTTTTGAGTGGCTGGCCCTAGATCCAACACAAAAAGGTGAGTCTGACACAATTTGTTATTATAATAATTTCCAAACATATGCAATTAAGATATCAATAACAAACTCAAAAAAATGCAAGGAGAGATGTTATCTGTGCAGATATGGAAGATGTTTAGGCTAAGTTTTTAAATTGCTAGGACTTGTTAGCTAGAATTTTTAATTAATTTTTTCTAACTAAAATATCTTGCAACTAAAATTACACGTGTGTTTACAAGTATATGTATATAATTTAAAAGCATATATATGTGTATATATATATATATGTGTTTGTGTGTATTGTACCAGAAGGGTAAATTATAGAATTATTGAACAGTTTCAAGAAAGCATATTGTACTGTTCTAGAAGAGAATTAAGCAGTGAATCCCAGTAGAATTCCCAAAAGTTCAGGTAATATCAAGCTATCTCAGAAAAGAGAGGTATAGTTTCAAGGTTAGAACTGGGCCATACGTTTACTCTTAAAGTAGTTAAGAATTTTTCACTTTAATGGTTCTTTAAAGAATTATTAAATCTATACTGCGCATTCACACATATACACACACACAATACAGTTGCAGCCTTATGTGGGTAAGGAACCTGAACATAAGACATGTGTGCACTTATTTAGGGGCCTTTCTTGTGTGCCGGAACTTAAGATCTTAAAATCAATATTTGTGTTCTCCCATTACAGAGAGGATAATTGTTTATAATACAGCAAGAAACAATCTGAACCAAACACACTATTTTACCTTTTAGCAAACCATTTTCTACATACCCTATATTTTGAAAGGTCAATCCTTAAAGAGTTATGCAACTGGTCCAGTAGTTTTATGAATTTTTCCCTCTGTATAAAGCAAATACAAAAATAGAATGAAAATAAATGGTTATTATAAACGTAGTTCTCACAACAATTCCTTGAGTTATTATCCTATTTTAGAGAAAAGAAGGTTCAAAGATATCAGTTACTTTTCCAAGGTCATAGAATAGTAGATGACATAGCAGACTCAGGTCTTCTTGACAGCAAATCTATGTTCTTTTCAACATGTCACATTATCTCTCTGTGACAAATGAGAAAATATGCAGAGGATTGTGTTTTTCAGGTGTCCAGCACACTGAATTGCCACTATTCATCTCTACATAAATGGTTCCCTGCAATATAAATCAGCATAAGTGTACATTAGCCCACCACTTTCTAACCCCCACATACCACCCATCTCTTCAGAAATTAATGATCGATTTTTTAATTTCTTGCACCTATGGGAATTGAAACAGTTGTTGTTTTTGTCAAAAACAATTTTAAGAAACATTTTTCTTTTGGTAACAGTACAAATTTTATAATATTGAAAGGACTGATGGCTTTTAAAGTATGCTTTTGATTTAGTGATGAAAAAATATAAAGTATCAGGCAAAAATATTTTACTGGCATGTCCCTCTTGCTAAATCAGTGTTGAACTGAACTGCATAGAAGGATTTAAAGATAAGAATAACGAGTTTTGCTAGTGTAAGAACAAAGATGTGTGGATTAAATATATTGCTTAATATATTATTAAAGTAAAAAGGTAAAAAAAAAATCGCAATCACATATGTAAATTTCACAGATATATAATTCACCATTTTGAGCCGAGATTACTAATCCAAAATGAAAAAAAAAAATAGAATGTGGGAATAAATGAGAGTAAAATTCCATGCCTGTATCAATATTATGTAAACACTAAATTGAACTTTGGAAGATATTAGCAAAAGTGGAAGGTTTTTCTAGTAGTTTCATGTATAAGGTGGATTTATGGAATACATAAATTTTATCCCTTGAAGTCCCTGATCTTGAGGAAGTGAGCTGACAATTAACAGAAGTTGATGAATTGTTGCTAAGTTGAAATTCCAAGTCTCTGTATAAACTACATTCATCAGGTTTACACATCAGTGAAGAAAGTTTGAGTACTGCCTCTCTTTTAACTCCTGTGGAGAAAACAAAGGGACTTAAATGACCCATGCAATCCTATTAGGTAAATCCAACTCTTGAATAAATCTAAAAAATACAGATGCATTGAATGTCTTAGAGTTTTCTTTCCTACTCTTGATCATACTTTCCCATGGAGAAGACAACCTAAGATCTCCTTAATTTATCGCGAATCTCCCATCCATGTGGGTTAGTAACTCTCAACGAAAATAGAAAAATAAAAAGCCCCTATAATGATCAATTTAGATCACAATAAAGTTAATCATTCAATGATGATAAAAGCAATGACATATTCCTGTCATGTCTCTGGATGCTTTCTTTGATCTCTGTGATTGGTACAAATCATCAAGAGTTGTTGTGCCCCAAATCCACCGTGCTACTGCCTCATTTCTTTTAAGAATAGTCATGTAGCTTTTTGGGGGTAGTCATATGTATATAGGTTATTAATGGTGATGGACAAAGGTAGCATATGTCAATGAATTATTAATTGGTGAGGTGCTGAAAGAGGACTTGGCAGGCGGTGTTTTTATATTAGAAAAGTTTAATAGCACATTGTGGAATAAGGTAAAATGTTAAGCAAGTGTTAAGAATGGGAGAGAAGGAAGCTAGAAAGAGTTCTCACACCTTATCTGAATCTTATATGTCCACTCTTTAAAAAAAAAATTATAGTCCCAAACTGCTACACTAATCCTGCATTTCCTTACTTCTGAACTTAAATCGTCATATGGAAAAAAAATCTTACTTTGTTGAGTTCCTTCAGTTGAGCATCTATTTCATGTAGCTGACCAGAATTCTGACTGATACAGTATATCACACATTTGGTTCTCCTATCTAGATCTAGTGCTCAGATGGAAATGTTGTATTCAAGGAAAATAGAAAACTCTGAGGAAAACTGCTAAATTTGTTGTCACTAAATCTCAAACAATATTGGAGATATAAAACTGAAAGTGTGCTGCTGACTGAATTTTCACAGAGATTCTTTAAACCACAGGACAATTGGACATTTAATATCATTTACCATATTTCTAATTAACTGGAGTGAGATTGCCCTTACAAAAGCAGAGGAAGCCTACTGCCTGCATGGTGTGATTTGAGGAATAACAAAAGACTAGGTGGTCAAAAATGTTTCCACTGAAGGGCATGTCACACTATCTGAAACTGCCACTTTATTCAGTCTTAGTACGTAAGGAATTTATGTGCTGGTATTTGATATGAATCAAATCATTAATAATAGGAAAATATCAGTTATAAAAATGAGGTTTAATTGATTGATAAAAATAACTTCTCTTTTTTCCTTCCCTCCCTTTCTTTCCTCCCTTATTCACTCATTTGTCTTTATAATCAGTATAAGTGGTATCACTTACCATCTAGACCCTACGGTGAATCACGTCAATTTTTTTCTTGACAGTATCATATGTACTAATTCTCTCACCTTTCCATTGTGTCTCTTTTCTATAAATTTCAACCAAGAATCAGTCTAACCATCTGTTCTATCTGATCAATGAGAAAATCTCAGAGTCACATAAATTGTGACGACAAATCTATGGTTCCCAACATCAGATGACCCCTTCAGTTTTAGTCGGAATATCTTGTATACAGCTTTTGTATGGCATTTTTTTTTTACTCACTTCAGTACTTATCCAATCCTTTAAAACAAAACATGTTTAAATTTATCTATTAAATAATAAAAAAACTATACAACCTCACAGTAAAAATAAATGTATTTTCTTTACTAACAGCCTTATTACAGAGGACGAATCTCTGTTTTTCCCTTTCACACAAATTCCTTGACAGAATGGTCTCTATTTTGACACTTATTTTATTATTTTTACATTTTGTTATATAATTTATATATTGAAAAAAAATTTCAGTACAATGGTGAATACAAAACAAAAATCCATAAAATATTAGCTGTAATCCCACCTGATCACTCATTACCTACTGGAATTTTGGTATGTTTCCTTCTAGTTATGCTTCTAAATCTATGTGTTTGTGTGTCTGTATGTGCTCAATACTGAACTTAGACTATACAGAGTTTCATATCATCTTATTTTAATTTACCATTATATTATTGTCATTGTATAATTTTATGAACTTTCTTTAAAATCTTGTTTTTTATAATCATATTGCAATTTAGTGAACAAATTTACCCTAATATGGCTATTCTTCTACGCCATTCACTGACTATGAAGTCAGACTTCAACATCAACTGCCTCACAAGCAATAACCCCAAATCCAATGGCTTCATTTATTTCCCCTTATGTAAAATTTTTGCGCCTATTGACAATGTTATACACTTCCCTTTTCTTAAAATATTTTACCTGGACTTTCATGACACCACTTTTTTATTATCATTTTTATCCATTTAAAATCTAGTCAATCTTCCTCCAAAAACTTTCTTTTTCTCTGAACTCAAGGTGTCTGTCCTGTTCACTTTACATTTGAACATTTTCATTCAAACCATGACTTCCAATGATACCTTAAGACAAAAAGCTTAGATTTATAAGAGTAATAAATATGTGTTTGTTTTACAGTCCTCATAGGTAAGAAAGCTTTTGTACCGATTTATTTTTTGAGAGACTAAAAATGTCTGGATTACACTATTGAGAAGGATAAAGAAGGATCATTATAATAGTATTACTGAGTTACAAATCACAGTATTAGCTTTAGAAGTCAGATTTTAATCCCTAAAGAGGAGGAAAGAGACATTATACTTAGATTACTTATATACATTTGACTCAGCAATCAGATTTATATTCAGTAAGTAGAAAAAAATAGTCAAATTTACATAGCAAATTCCAATATATCAAGCTGTAGTTGAAGGAATAGTTCTCTCTCCCCCTTCTCTCTCTCTCTTTTTTTTTTACCCTCTTCCACAATAGGCTATTTGATATACAAAAATGAAGTTTGTTATAAACAACTTACCACTAACACTCTGAAACATATTGAAATCAGTTTGGTTTTCTCTTCTTCGGGTCAGCATGAAGTAAAGGGGCATGCTATTTAATTTTGATCCAGGTAGATTTTAGAGTGGATATTAATCATATAAACATGTCTTCTTTCTCAGAGGTAGACAAGCTCGGTATTTCACAAGATTGACTTACTCTTCACAATGTATCCAGGGAGAATATTAAAAGCAAAATAATTTTATAGGCAGAATTCTTTGTTATAGGTGAAATCCCAATGTAACGAATACTGTTAACCAAGATGAAGTTTTTATAACAAAACTGTTCTGTGATCTGGTATGGTCCTAGTAGTATTTGGATGAACTCATTAGGGAATGTTCTTTATCCCATCTCTTGGAAGCATTAATTTTACAACCAGATGGTGTAATGTTTATAGTGTAGGTATGATCAGAGAGACAGCAATTTTCATACTTTGTATTAGTAGAGCACTTCCAACTCAATTTAAAAATTAGATTACCATCTTTTACCTCATTTGACTTAATCTTAAATTTCAGAAACAAAGTAGAGTAATAATCGTTTTCCTCACTGAGTAGATTGAGAAATTGAGGTTTGGATGACTGATTTTACCTGCTGAATTTAAATACAGACTAAAACCTATGAGAGTGTTTTCTTCTACTAGTATTTGTTTTGACTTGTCATTAGATAGCAATTACTTTTTTCTTTGATTCATTTCAATTCATCTGGTATATCAAACATGCATTTTATTTTTTAGATAAAAAAATGAAGGGAAAGAATAAACACAATAGTACAGTTTTTTCCTAATGGTTGTATACACCATTAATTGTTAGATCTTATTTATTTATATTCTATTATACATACTCCCAAATTTTATATCTAACATCATAATGAATAACAAAATTCCATTTGATGAATCAATTTAGAAATGCAGTGGGAAAAATAATACATTGTCATGGAACTCACTTTCCTACAATGGATCTTAGTTTCCTCATTAAAAAAAAGAGAATTTAAAATATGAAAGTATATTAAAAGGTGAATTTACCATGAATGAATAACAGATTTGCATTTTGATATTATTCCATTATGTGAAAGGAAATCTTGCCATGTATGACAACAAGGATGGGTCTATAAGGAATTATGCCTCATTAGATAAGTCAGACAGGGAGAGAAAAATACTGTATGATCTCACTTACATGTGTAATCTAAAAAAGGAGAACTTATAAAAATAAAGAGCAAAATGGTGGATACCAGAGGTTAGGGGTGAATGAACTGGCTATAAGTTGCTTAAAGACACAAAATTGTAATTAGTAGATAAATAAATCCTGGAGAGTTGATGCACAACATAATAATTATAGCCAAAAATATTATATTAGAAACTTTCAGATTATGAAGTGACCACATCTTGATTATCCTCACCACAAAAAAGAAATGATAATTATGTGACATAATAGAGGCATTAATGTATGGTGGTAATCACAGTGTGATATGTAAGTGTAGCATATCACACTGTGTACACCTTAAACTTACACATTGCTACATTTCAATTATTTTTAATAAAAAGAATAAAATACTAAAAATGAAAAATGCCTGACTCGAAAAGTTAGTGAATAACCAACACAGTTATCCTGGCAAAAACATAGGGGATTTTTCCAGTTATCTTTTCCTTTCCTTCACTGTCCACATTGCTAAATATATCAATTGTTATGATTCTATAACCTGAAAAACTCTGGAACTTGTACTTTTCCATTCATCTACAATAACCCCCTCTTATATTTTTAAGTCCTACCCACTTTGCTTGGATTATTCTTTAAAAAAACATGCATATACATTTTATTGAAGTAACATCATTTTATATGTTTTAAGCATGTGGTTTCACTCTTCATCAAATACATATTATACCACACTAGGATTATTCTAAATTTATATCCTATTTCCAATCTTGCTAGTTTCTATTTTATTATGTTTTTAGAGATTGAGTTTCACTGACAGGTGACAGACAAATACTTGAGACACATTAGGATCCTTGTATGTCTACTTTTCACTGTGTTCTTTGAATTTTTGAATATTATAGGTGGACGGTTTTATTTAGGAATAGGTCTCAGGCTCATTGTCAATTTACTGTTTTACTTAAATGTGTTGTTATCCATCAGTACCACTAAGAACCAATATAAATACAAATGGAAGCTACCAGGATCCTGAGAAAACAACCAAACTCATCTTTACCTGGGAGCAGTATCTAAAATGTTAAATCTCAAATTTACAAACATGGATATTTTCCTATAAAACTCTAGTACTCTTTTACAAAATATATGTTTTCCGCCACTGGAAAAGGTTGTCCCAGATATGGACATTTTATATAAAGAACGTGCTTATTGACCATCAAAGTTATCTCAGGGCATACAATTCAAATGAAATTTTAGTTTTAGACCCTTGTACTAAGATATTCCTTCTCTTAGATCTATGTTGAAATAAGAACCTCATGAAAATGCACCGCCCATAAACTATGAGTTCTCAAGTTTTGAAAAATATTACTTACACCAAAGTTAGTAGCAGCAAATCGATCTGAGGCAGAAACCTGTACATTTGTTGAAACTGATGTGTGAGCATAGAAAGCATTTATATTGGCCAGCAAGGTGCTCATAACAGCAGGGACACCAGGGCACATGTATTTAGAAGAGAGACATGAAAAGTGCCTGGAAGAAAAAACATTGAACACATTTAAAACAGAAACTAATTAATTCAGATAACAGCATGTCCTCTAAAGTCAGTAATTATATAATTCCTCAACTACATTTATTAAAAAGTGAAAACACACAATATATTTGAAAGAGAAGACAATTTTAGCCTTTAAAAAGTTTTCTCATTCAGAAATATGAAGTGGCTTTATTATTTGACACAGGTATCTGTGCATAATTTCTTTCAAATGTGAGAGAGTTGTATACTCACAAAAGTGCAATTTCCCAGGAAGTCAGCACTGTTGGAAAGTAATAACAGGGGAATCTCTCTTTTTTCCACAACTCTGTCCCCACTTATTTCAGTTCCTGAAATGCTATGTTATAAAGCATTTGTCCACATTTCCCTCACATAGATGAAGTCAGCAAAAGACACTCCTTACACTGCATTTTAATTGAACACGTGGACTTAAAAATTGACTTGAGTTAAATTCATGAGCTTCTGACACAAAAGAATATCTTCCACAAGCAGTTTTGTTTTCTAAGCATTTTGTTTAAGCTAGGATCTAATTAGACAAACAGATGAATAGTGAGAACAAATTAAATTATTGTAGCTTTATGCTTAAAGACCATTTCTTTTAAATTGTGAATAATGGTATCATTTATAGACATCAGAAAATCAAATGTTCAATTCTGCTGTCTCTCAAGAAAACTTGATTGATTTGAACTATAACAAAAGACTTGAAAATTGAAAGCACAGCTTATGATAAAGTAAAAAGATAAAACATGCATGGAGGAAACTGTCAGTACATAATCTGATCCTATTTTGCTCTCGGATCTCAGTAATTTAGCTTCTACATAGGCATCACTGAATCTTGTATTATTGAACAGAAACACAGAATGCCGATACATAAATAAATGCTCTGAGATTCTCTCTCTCTCTCTCTCTCTCTCTCTCTCTCTCTCTCTCTCTCTCTCTCACACACACACACACACACACACACACACACACACACACACACAGGTCCTCGAACTATGACTTCTTTCATTTTTTAAAATTAATTTATTTTTTAAAGGAAAGTACAGGTAGGAATGAAGGTAGGTAGGCAAGAAGGTAGAAAGAGAGAGGAGGAGGAAGGGAGGAAGAGCTTTATTTATTTATTTTTATTTAGTCCCCCAATCCCAGGTCTGGAACCCAGAACCTTGAGATATATGTGGGACTGCTCATAGGTGTACTAGACCACTGGTCCACCAGGGTGCACCGTATGGCTCCTTTTTGGTGTCAACTAGTTCACTCAGCAAGCTTTTCATGATACTAATAAAAGTAGGTAAAATTCTAAAGCTGAATCTTTGACAATCATTAACAATTAATGCCATAAGAGTTACATTATTTGTGTATTCTAACCCTGGAATTAGGTTATCAATAATTCATTTTTTAGGTAAATTCTAAATATTTTGTTTTATTATATAGAAATTGATTATAATTAATTTATATCTATCAAGAATACCACACGATATAAAGATATTAAAGCTAGACATATAACAAAACCCTAGCACTGTGGCATCATATTTCTTTTTCTTATTTTCACAGAAATTCACAAGCAATTAGATATTTTAAGTGAAAAGTGAAGAGTTGAGAAATATGCAATGTCTAAACTGTAATGGTGGTGGGGGATGGCAAAAGGCAATATTCACATTTAGTGGAAACAAGATATATGAAAATATCAACTGTCAAGCTGGTAAGAAACATAAAGACCAGTAGTTCACTATCATGAAGGTGAATTACCTATTTACAGGGAGAGTGAGAGTCATTAGAATGAATAATTTTTCCCTTGACTTTAAAAAAAGATAGGGTGTGCCTGGTGGAGTAGCACTTTGGTCAGCTACCTTTGGTTGGTGCAGTTCACATACATCCCAGGGACCCAGTTTTGAATCGTGAGAAGGAAGGAACAGCTGAATGAACAAATAAATAAAATACCTCTTCTTCCTCTCTCTTCCTGACTGTCTCGGCTCACCTTCATTCCAGCCTTCACCTTTTCTTTTTTTTTTAAATGTTTGGTCCCCCTTAATGAAACGATGCATTTAGGTTTTGTTTCTTTTAGTTGCTACCCTATGATATTTGGTACCCAATTAATGTGGCAGCTCAGTATTTACTAGAAGCAGAAATAGTGGAGAAACATGACTATTCTACTTAAGCGAAATATAAGTGAAATAGCATATTTTATATGAAAATGATGTAATTATTGAACATTGTTCACTGTTATAAAGCATCTGAAGGTAAAATGCGTGTATTATGGGAAGATGGGGAATATCAACAATCATGTTTTGTTGATTTTAGAATTCAACTTGGTTAAACCAATATCTTGACGAAAATACTCTGATATTGTAGCTTTGAGATCTCAGAGTAAAGTTTTAAAACCCAAATGAGAAGTTTAACATATAATTTATTCAGTAGATAAGAAAAATATTAGATAATACACACAAACACAGCAATTATAATTTGAATTGTTTAGTTATTATTATTATTATTACACTTATTATTAATACTAATATACGTTATTCCCTACAAAATTAGAAAAAAACAGCAAAAATTCTTTAAACTTTTGTTCATCCTTTAAACTTTTCTTGCAAAATAACTTCAATTTATGGCCAAATAGTATAATTATAATACTTTATCTTATTAGAATTGATTAGAATTAGTGTGATTAGTAGTTTTTCTCTACTCTTTAACTTTTAACACACTTGTATAATAAGATCATCTGGCCAGGGTTGATGCCCTTTCAACTAGTGCACATTTACAATATTTATGCACTGTTTTTGCAATAGGATCCTAGTGCAAAAAATGCATACCCTTAATTAATGGGCTCACACATTAAACCTTAATTTTGTCATGCAGGAAAAAGTGTTATAATAGATCTAGCTAAAGTTTTGGGTGGGTCAATGGGTGAAGGAGTGAGGCCTGGAAATGAAGGGCAAAAGGCAAAGATTCAGAGCCTGAGAAGAGTCCACTGGTGGTGAGCCACTTAAAGAACAATTAGAGGGAAAAGTATGAACTCTATAGCAGTTGAGTTTAGGTAATAATATGGAAGAATAAAGAATTTAGTATCCTTAGAACTTGGTTAAATAAATATTTATTTACATGTCTGAATGTCAGATACTGTATTAGTCATTGGATATACAGTAATGAATCCACTTACAGACTAATAGGAAAATTAATTGCACAAGAAATGTAATACAATTATGAGAACATTATGAAAAAATAAAGAACAGTATTATGAGACACCAAGTTAAAATGTGTATTGTGTTATAACCTGTTGGGAGATCAAGTAAAACTTCTTAAAATGAGGCTGGGTTTAGTTAATACATGGCAAAGTGATAGTGAAGTCAATCATATGCTTTGCTATCACTAACAGACAAATACAATAGTACAAACTGAATCACAATTGAAAGAAGCAAGGCATAGCATAGAGAACTCTCATTACTTTAGGCTGATAGAACACAAATTCTAGTATGACTAGAAATGGCAATAATCATGTACTGTGCAATGTTTTACGTATGATACAGGTCAAAACACTTGTCAAAATAAAACAAAATTTTACAGAGTTAGGAGTTTATTTCAAGATAGGGAACTGTTAAGATCTCTAGTTTGGTATGCCCCGATGGAGTAGCGGTTGGGTCAATTGCCTCCAAAGGAGTGAAGGCCACACAACCCTGGTTTTGAGTACTGGGTCTGGGAGGAAAACCACTAGTGTGAACAACTAAATAAAAATTTAAAAAATACTTCTTCCTCTCTCTTCCTACCTGCCTGCCTAGTTGCCTTCATTACTGCCTACATCTTTTCCTAAAAAAAAGTTTCTGCTCACTTCCTTCCCAAAGACACAACAAAACTATACACATTTAATAGCTAGTCTTTGAAAAAGAATGGAGAATAGCATCTTCACAAAGAAAAGAGACTAATTCCTTAGTCAAAGGTAGGAGAAACCCATCAGTCTCAGCTCAAACACCACCTAATACTGAGATCCTAAGGTCCATTGGGAGAGACAAGTAATACAGACCCTCTTTTCAGAGTTAAAGGGCTTGCTTGCTCCCTTAGCGGATACTCCCACACTTAGAAACTGATCCACAAGCACATACAATCAGTTACAGAAAATAGAGGGGCTTTTCTTTGGAGAAAAATAGGATTTGGGGGAGCAAATAACACAGAATGGAAAGCACAGAGTCAATGGAAATCTGTGTATATTTAACTGCAGGACATTCATTTGTTGAACCAAAAACTTCAACATGTAGAATAAGATGGTTTAGCCTTCTTGTGAACGCCAAGACATGACTGAGTGTCCTCACCAGATACACTTTTGTCTGTTTGGCACTGGAGGTAACCTTGCTGTAGCAAAGCCCCAAGGGTTAAAAGCCCCACTCCTCTGCCATTAGTGCACTTGTTGCACCTTAAAGTTGGTTCTTATAGTGACAATTTTCCAGACTGCCAAGTCAGTGATCATGCACCTGGGATGGGAGTAGTCAGGCTGATTTGCAATCCCATTACAGATAACTAAGTGATTTCCTGCAAAGGAGTTTCTACAGCTCTCTTTGGGAGAATCATTAGAGAAGCTCCAGCAAAACGGCAACTTTGCATCTGCTAGGAGTACTGATAAATAGCTTTGCTTATCTCCCTACTACTTGCCAGAACTTCCACCCCTAAGCCCCTAGGCTTGTTGCGTGTCTCTATTGGTTTGCTGCCAAGTTAGAGAATGGAGAGACTTTCTCGGGGAATTTGCTTTGCCTCTGCTGACTCCTGAAGATCCTAGGGGAAACAAAACTCCCTCTCATTAGTGGACTCTGTTGGGACATTAGCCTATTTGAGGCCTGGGCCCATACCTCTTAGGACTTTCTCCTTGTGCCTTGCTATTCATGTGTGTGCAGTAGGGGAAAACCTGTGCATTCCCTGCCTGACCTTCAATCCTGAAGGCTGACTGTTGAATCTCAATACAATGCTGACTCCAGAGCTCCAGTTATTTTGACTGGTGTAGAGATCACACAAGACAGTTTGTGCAAAAGCACAAATCTATACTCTCTGACTTAACACCTTAACACAAGGACATTAAATAGAAGAGGGAAGGAACTTGTAGAAATAAACACAGAGTACTAAACAGGATAAAGAAACAGAGAAATAGACCATAAATGACAAGCCAGAACAAAACCCAGTGAAAAATATGAATGCAACAGAATTAAGTAAACTACTGAAGAAGATCTTTCAACAGTTTTAATAATGCTCACTGAAATCAGGGAAACAATGAAGGATCTAAGAAGACAACAAAGATAAAGAAAATATGAGGCAGTTGCAGACAGAATTCATATAGCTAAAGAACTTGAGTTGAACTAAATAACACAACAATAGTCTGGAAGAAGCTTCCAACTGAATCAATGAGATATAGATAAGGCATTGAAATACACTCAAGCAGACCAACAAAGAGGAAAATATGAAAAGAAATTAAGACAGCATATGAGATTTTGCATCTTAGAATGCCCTGAAAGATAAGAGAAAGATAAAGGGGAAAATAACATTATTTGAAGATATAATAACTGAGAATTTCACTAACGCAGGGAAGGAAACCGACATCCAGTTCCAGGAAGTTCAAAGAGTTCCAAACAAAAGTAAACCCAAAATACATATACCAAAACACATTGCAATTAAAATGACAAAAATGAAAGCTGATAAGATAATTTTAAAAGCATTAGAGAAAAAACAAGTGTGACAGAACAGGAAATAAAGTGCTACCCCTTTGCCATATGACTCCCCTTTTCCCTATGACTCTCCCCTAGTGTGCCCTACTTCTCTGTGCCCCACTTCCCGGAACCAGATGGATGCGTACCAAGAAATACCACAAGACAGCTGCTGGTGGCTGACAGGCAGAGAGAGAGCGCTTCAGGGGTTTCAATTTTGCCTTTCAATTTGCCCGCTGGAATCCCCGGCAACCCTATATAAGTGCTGCGTGACCAGGAGCCAGGACTCAGACTTTGCCTCTGAGCCTGCCAGTGTAATAAATTTGCTAAAACTCCCAAAGAGTGCCTGCTTGGTTGGTAACAGGAGAACCATGACATTAGTACATATAAGGGAGCCCTAAAGTACTATCTGCAGATTTTGAAGCAGAAGCTTTACAGGTCAGAAGGGAATGCACTGAAAGAAAAGGACTTCCAACCAAGAATACTCTATCTTTCTAGGTTTCATTTAGAATTGAAGAAATGATAAAGAATTTTACACACAAAAGTTGAAAATATTCATCACCAGTAAACTAGCTTTTGCACCTTGACATGATCTAAGAAATACTATAGGGACTTCAATAAAGTAATGACCTGTTAAAAAAGGTTTTATATGTGAACTCCAGAGTAACCTCAAAACATAAATCCATAGAAAAAGCAAGAAGAAAATGAAAGGGAAAGTAAATACAACATAAAAGTTTTCAAAGCACCAGAGAAGAGAATAAGAGAGGAACAAATACATAGCAATAGTCTACATGCCCCACAAACACAAAAAAAAGATAAAAAGAAAAATGACAATAAACTGTTAATGTCAATAATTATCCTAAATGTTAATGTACTGAATCAACAATAAAAGGCATAAGATTGTTGGATAAATGAAAAAAAAACAACTGAATTTTCTGCTGCATATAGAAAACCCTGCTAAGTTCTAAGACAAATGGGTTCCAAGTCAAAGGTTGGAAGGTTAGAAGACAAACCTACAGTCAAAAAGTAACCTAAAGAAAGCAGGCACAACCATACTTCATTCGTCAGCATGGCGGAGTCAGTCAAAACCATAAAAAGTTTAGTTATCAAGAGAGACTAAAGGATGAAAAAGAAGTGGTGGGAAATGGGATTTTGGAAAGACCAAAATATAAGGGACTAAAGGAAGAAAAAAATAATTCCATGACTGAGAACAAATTAAAAGTAGATAGATAAAAAGAAAGCTTAAATACTGGAATTAGGGAAATCTTGGGAATAAGAGGTTTGAAGGGTGAAGGATGATTGTTACTGTTAAGTGCAGTAATAGACTATTGGAAATACACAGAATTAGACTATTGAGCATCACTGTGACCTTAACAATGTAATATCAGTGTTAGTGGAGTGACAGACGTTTGCATTGGAGGTAATAGGACAAAAACATGGAGGTGCCAGGAGATAACCAAGGTCAAATAGGTCAAGACCAGATTATGTCCTTGTTTAGTAAAGGAGTTTGGACTATATGAAGGTAGCTAAAAATTTTGCAGCAGGAATTATTAAATGAAATTAGAAAAGTGAAGTATAAAGATGGATTGAACAAGTAATATTGCAAACAGAAGGCCAATTCAGGAGATATATGTAGAAGCAAAAACTGATACTTCTGCCCAACTTCCAATATGACCAAAGCACTTCATATACCACAAACAGAATAAATGACCTATTTTGCACCTTGACATGATCTAAAAATAACAGAATTGCAGTTTCTGATATCCAAAATACAAAACTTTGACTATGTCTCTGGAAACTGAGTTTTCTAATAAAATAATTTTGAAACTAAGTTTACCTAAATTGTATCTGAAAATTTATTATGATCTATGAAAATATGAAAATCAGGTGGGAAATGCGCTGTTTCCAATGAGAACAGCTCACAAAAAAACATGTAAATTAGGTAAAAATGTGCTTTTACATTGTTTTGTTTTGCCAGTGCTTCTAAAACCTGACTTGTAATTAAACATTTGTTTTTATTTTTCTCATTTTCCCCTGATGTCACAGAACAAGTAAGGTATAAGGATTGGTCTTCAAGCAACATAAATTCAGATCATCTCTCTTAACCACTAGTGTATACATTCTCTTAACTCTTCCTCCATCCGTCTGCAATGTTGCTATTACTTACCTAAGTTTCTGTTTGTTCTGGGATGTGTTTAGATAATGCTTAATTGTCATCTTAACCAGTCCACATTTAACGTATTACTTCCTTATATACAGGAGTTCACCAATAAATATTTATTAATAAAATAAATGAAAGCAATATTAGTCAAAAGTATTTACAAAGAATTAGATTGTACAGGATATGAGCTTGGGTTCCTTGACTATGACAGTTTAACAAAACATCCAATTGCTTTCTGAACATTTCATTCAAGTGCCCAGCAGTTAATGCTGTAACGATGATGACTTTGAAAGTTAATAGTATTTTGCCTATAATCAGTACAGCAAGAGCAGTATTTAAAATTTTCCAGAGCATTAGGCATATATTCATCTTAGAGAACTGACAGAAATATTTAATTTTCTGATTAAAATTTAAAAGAGAGTATTTCTGGATGTGACACGAGATAACTAGCTGCTTATGATTCACTTCGCTAAATCTCTCATGGAAATACGTAAGAAAACTGAAAGGATGTAAAGTTATAACGGAGGAGAAGTTACAGATTCAATGATTTACAAAAACAAGCTGCGTTTTCTTTATTTCTCTCTTGAAATGTGCTTAGAATAAATCTTATTGATGGTGTAAAACCAACCCACAAAGTCAAGTTACTGATGCAGAAGATGCCTGGCATCACCTGCCAAAGACAACAAAGCAGCTGCCTAGGTGCACATTGAGCAGCCTCTCTCCTTCACAAATCTGTTTCCTGCATCCCTTTGGACCATCCTTCTTTACCTTGCCTCTTCAAAAAGACTTCACTTCATTTGGCATGTGGGGTGGGGTGTACATGAGTCTACCAAACCTCCAGGTTATTGATAATTTGAATAAAATACTGCTAGGTAATGAGTCTGGAAAGGGAACAGGCAGTCCTCCAATCAAAAGGCAGCAGAATATTAGTGGCATCGATCTGACATCTTCCAATCAGTTTAAAAGGGAAACTACTAAGACAGCCCTGGGCATTGATAAGAGTTATTAGAGGCCTTTAAAACCTCACCTGAAGCTACTTGTGGCCTCTTCCCCTCTTGGAATATGGCCTGTCCTTATCTCTTAAATGGTTTATTATCCTCAATAAATCTCATTTGCCTTTGTGCTAACTTCTTTGTTTCCAGAGTAGGTGGGCCTGAAAGTTCCTCTAAGTAACAAAGCTTACTCCTCTTAATATCAAATCTTGTTCTCTGTGTTCAGCTGATGAGTGACCAGTGAAAAGAGGCTTGGTGCTTTCAATAGCAGCCCTGGAAATTATGGGTAACAATCAACGATTTCCCAAAGCTTTCTCAGTGTCTGTGAGAAAGTTTGCCTACTTTAGATAATTACCTAGACTGAAAGATATTCAGTGATTATCAACCTGACTAGAGGAAATGGGAGACTATTTCTAGGAGCCATCTACCACTTACTCTTATATCGGACATCTGGGGCCAAGTCTGCAGACCAGCAGGGTTGTCAATCACTCCCTTAGTCCATGGTAATGGCCTCCTGAGGTTATAAAGCTGTCACCTGTTCTCCACACCTTCTCACTCTATAAGCATTAAAGACTATACAACTCCCAAGACTGCAATACAGCTTAAGTAATAGGTAATGGGCAATGGGATTTAAAACCAGTTCAAAGAAAGGGCAGAAAAACATTGGGAACTGTATATATATATATATATATATATATATATATATATATATATATATATATATATATATATGTACATATGTGTATATATATATATATATATATATATATATACACTCTGGGGACTACATATAATATTTTACGTTATGCCTCTAGCAAGACAAGAAATCACAGACTATACTGTGCAGAGAAAAAATTCAGCATTCATATTTAATCTACCATAGGAACAGATTTTTATCTTTCCCCAATCTAAAACAGAACAGTATTTAAATAAAGACACAGCAATAGGCAGAACATTTTTAGAGGCATGTCTTTTAGTTTATTGTGGGCAAATGAATGCTTAAAATACTCAGGTGATCAGTGAATGTGGATTTAAAGGGTCCTTGTGAGTTATCAAACAAGCAGAATGAAAACATTTTTGTATATTATTGCATGAAAATATACACATACATGCCTAAGGACACACATACATACACAACAAAACCACCAAAAACTTGGTAGGAAATATTCTTAAATAAAAGATTCACAATGTTATCTCTAAGTAGAATTACATTTTTGTTATTTTAAAAAAGAAGATATACTGTTTTTAAGAATAATTTACCATTAGAATGTTTTATTATCCTGATGGGAAAATTAACAACTATATATATATATATATATATATATATATATATATATAGTTGTTAATTTGACTTTTGCCCCATTATTGATTTTTGAAGTTTCTGTAACATAAGGCATCAATTAAAATAAGAAGATAATCTAAATTTAAAAAAATTTTAAAGTGAAATTTTCTTTACCATATTTTTCTTTTCTACAAAATTTTTAAAGTATATAATCTAGTAAAAGTGTTAGACTATAATTTTTTAAAATATCATTTAATATTTTTGTGGAGGAATTCAAACAAATAACTTATAAAATGATTTCTTTCTAAATTTATCATATATTTACTAATTTCTGGTTAGTGAGTAGAAATACAAACACTATAAAATTACTATGAAATAGAAGTTTTATATCACTAAATAAAATATATCAAGAATTAAAGGACATCAGTGGAATGCTGGTTCATCATTTCTAAGGCAAAATGTGAGGTAAAAGTGGTGAAATGTGAAAATCGAAATTTAAATTGGGGCCCAAACCTAACTCTCCAGCAGAAATGTGAATCCATGACATTTAATTAATAAAATTTTGTTTCAGATTAAGTCAACCTGGGCTCTCACAGACATGAATTGAACAGAATTTTTTTCACTGAGACAAAATGAATCTTGAATTGCCTGGTAGGGGAGCAAACCCCTGCTGGTGCCACACTGTCTGGGTTTCAAATACCTGTGAAGATCTGACATTCCACTTTATGTTGCCACCATGTGTGCTCTGCCTATGTAAGCCCAGAGGCCTATTCACTCAGGGAAGTGGATGAGCGACAGACAGGTCTCCCACTTCTTTGGTTGGCCCCTCTCAAAAATAAACCAATTCCTTTCACCAACATCCCTTCCTCTAGAGAATCAGCCTTTCATATGGCGGGCAGCATCCTGAGTTCCCTTTCAAATGGAAAACAAGGAGAAAAACCCCAAATTTCACTTAATGCTACTTTTCTTCAGATTTCTACACCAGTTTTGTTATCAAATTAGTATTAGTATGGCATTTTTCTTGTCAGTCGATTAAATTATAATCAACAAGATTTGTATTGTTTGGAAAAACAGTAAATAAATCTAAATCATAAACATGATGTTCTAAAACTTGGTCAGCCCTAAGTCAACATATCTCAATATACCTAAAGATTAAAGATACAATACTTAGAAAGTAATTTTCACCTCTCAGAATTTATATTAACACTAGTCTTAGAATGAACTAAAGACTAGGGTGTTAAACAAGCAGTTAGAAAGCCAAGATGAAAAGTGTAAACATTTGATGTTAATTAAATACATAAAACACTAATTCTCAGTAACAGGATTTCCAGATCACTCTTCATTCTATTTGGTAAAAATATGTAACCTTTTCTAGAAACTGTGACAGAGCATGGTAAAGTAAAGGTAGTATTGTTGGTATAAAAGTAATATTCTACATTCAATTTGCCTTTTCATGTTCATTTTTAACCTATAATGTAAACCGTTAAGCAACCAATATAATAAAGGTATCTTAACACAGATTTTTGAGATGATCTAAGGGGTAAAAGAGACACCAAAAAAAAAAAAAAAAAAAGTGTTACTAAAAATTACTGGCTGTACTTCTTGAGAATCTTCAAAAACAGTCACTAAATTGCATTATTTGGTATGTGATCTTAGATAAGTAATTTCATCAGTCCCAGATTTAGTTTTACCATCTTTAGAAAGAAAGGACTATTAGAAGTTCTAATTTGTATCAACTTTAACATGCCATTCATCTCTGAATAAAGATACCACATCCATCTAGTCATGTGCATTACTTCCTCCTATTATCAACAACTTCTTGCATCCATGATCAGTCAGGATAACTAGAAAGCAGCAGACAAGGAAGTCAGTCTAACGCATCCTTTACTCTGTAAGAGCTTTTTCTGTTCACAGGTTTGTCTAAGAGGTCTTCAGTATGCCTAAGTGTTTACTGCCAACGTAAATGTTCTTGCTTCTAAATGTCTCCTTGAAAATAATTTCCTTTTAAAGGTTGCAGTTCTAATACTACCCACATTATTTTAAGAAGGAAAGAGGAAACAGGATTACAAGTACAATTAACAACTTAGAATGATTGAGATATCCTTGCACCATATGCTTCCTTCAAGGGTTCCTGTTCAAGCAACATAGATCCAAGAGTGCTACTGAAATATCTGAAAGTATTTTAAATTTCCCCCAAAAGACATGATTAAAAACAGTGGACTAAGTGTTAAACTCATTTAACTTTGTTTTTGCAAGAAGATATGGTTAAAGTCAAAAAATTTTACAGACAGAATTTCAGTTCCAAGGGAAAAATTGGAGCAGTTAATTCCAAAAAGATAATTAAATTATCAATAATAAGATAATTGTTTTCAACTGAAGCAACTGTTACATTATCAACCATTAATTCTCAAAATATTATTGGCAAAATATTGGGAAATCACATGTATTTCCAATAACACATCTAGATTCAGCTCGCTTGCTTTTTTTTTGTAGGCATGGTGATAAAAACAAATCATTTAACTCACATGTCTTTTCATGGTCATTGTCTCTAAATCTAATCACACCCATCCAGTGGTTTTTCAGGGGAAATTTCTAATTCAAACTATTTAAAAACCAATTATTTAAAATGAAAATTAGTACAGGGTGATTACAAAGAAGCACTAAAAAGAAGACAATCATTCTTAGATCACTGGAAGAAATTTCAGATAAACAATGTAAAAAAATGTAAAAATGTAAAGGAATGACAGAAGCTGATAAACAAGTTAGGATGGGACCCTTTATTTGCCAATTAACTATCTCTGACAACTCTCATCTGTGCTTAGGTCTGGCCCCTCTATATCCATTATATCAGCCCATTTGCCTCTGGTACACTGTCATATTCTTTAATTTCTTCTTCCTGTTTCCTCTAGATTAGGAGTTCACAGAAGACAAGAGCTATCTTTTACAGCTATATCCCATTACCCTGTATAAGCCCTTATAGTACTCAGGAAACTGTCTCCTGAATAAATGAATCCCATCTTCTAGAATGTGAGCTCCAAGAGAGAATAGACCTTGACTTTCTGTCCACTGCTGTATCAGTGCCTGGTAAGTTCCTGGCACATGGTAAACAGTCAATAAATATTTTTTAAAGGAATGAATGATTCCATGTAAGAAGCACTCCCCTTAGAAAACAGGCTTATAGCAAAAGCATTCAAAATAGATTAGTGATTTCAAAGTAAACAGTATCCCAATAATTCTAGTTCAAATATGAGTTAGATTAAGCTGGTCAATGCCAAAATACAGGTTGTTGGCTAAGCATGACAAGCTAAAAAAAAAAACAAACCTGATGTTTTTCTCTTACTTGGTGTTACAGAGGCATGACATTCTGTGAGAAACCATGGGAGTCCTTTTACAACACAAAGATTCATTAAACACTCAGTTTAAATGTATCTGCTTGATAGAGATCATCTCCAGAGCACAATTTTATCCTTAATGCTGATAGAAAATTCCCTGCAAGTGTTCAGGGGTGAACAATTGGTCTGTTAGAACATTATTAGGAACATACATGTTTGCATAATAGATGAAAAAGCATTAGATACTCCCCTGATTTCCATTTCTCATGATGGAAGGAAATTTTATGCCAACTTATAATATGAAATATGTGTAATAGAATCCTCCTTTGAAAAAGGAAAAAGACTGTCATAAATTGGAAATTGCTTTTTTTGTTTTGTTTTGTTTTTGTTTTGATGGATGGTTGCATTTGTCATGTGGAAACTATTCCTCCAGTTCTTTGATCAACCATAAGTCCAAACAGGGAAACTGTAATCCCTTTCCTCCTGATGAATGTTCCAATGCAAAGAGTATATTTGTATACAGCAAATAGGGCTAATAAATTGTGCCCTAACAGAAAATTTTCTGTGGTAAAAGAATAAAGCATTTACAATAAGCAGGAAGTGCCTTGGAGGACTGGAAAGTTCTGTATTAATGTTAAGGCTATTTACCAGAAAACAGATTCAGTCTTATTCTTATGATGATAAATACACAAGAGGAAACTTTAATAATGTATAGCTAGACTCTCTGACTTAATACACACTTCCCCTTTATGTTTGCTCCAAATTAATCTTCAAAGAAATGGGAGAATTCATAAAAGAAACCAAGCAATCTCTAATAAAAGGAAGATTATGAAGTTGCCTAGGGATTCGACTAAGCATAAGAAAACTTTATCAAAAGAAACTATGATTTGATTTGTGTTTCTGATCATGGTGTCTAGGAAAGTCCACAAAAATTAAGCAGTTTGATCCTTTTTCAAACTTGCATCATTATTATAATTAAAGGATATTCATTTCTTTCTTGAAGCTGAATTCCCCAATTTTGTTTTTTCTTAAATTAAGAGGAAAAACTTCTGAGATAAGTTTGATGCAAGTAAGCTGTCTGTTTTGTATTACTGTGGTAGGTCGATTGGTTTTCTTTTTACTTTTTTGTCTTCTGAAGTGAAGTTTCAAAACAATGGAAGAGTACTGGTTCAATTGTCAATCATTACAATTCAGAAAATATGATTTATTATTCATAAACTTTTTTAAAGTTAAATTATTCATTGGTTAACAATAGGTTAAGACATGTTAATGTTCAGTTGCAAAAGTATCATTTTGAAGATATGGTTAAAATGATCTCTAAAAGTTAAATTTTGATCCTTGAGAGAAGAATGTCATTATTCTATAACTCCCATAATTTATTAGAAATGATCTATGAATATTAAATGTTCTAAAATCTTTAAATAGAAAATAAACAGTAAGATAAATACCTACATCAGCTTTTCAGTTAAATTGCTTGCTTTTAGTAAATGAAAACTTTTAACATGCAGAGATATGCCAAGAGAAGCTGAGAATAAATGTAATTCTCATAAACAACTTTAGATACATTCAATTGCAACTATGTATTGTATTGAATTTCTATCACACACCTAGAGCTTTTTATAAAGCAATAGTAAAAGATAGGGCTCTTCAGTTAAAGATTTCCTTTTATGAAGTCAGAGCTCTTCTAAGTAATTTAATCATGATAATTCTTAAACATAATTATATATCACAAAAACTAAGCAAACAAATAAACACATCGAACAAAAATATTCTTTTAGTCTATAAAATCAAATCAGTGGTTTCAATGGGGGAAGTATAAGCAGGCAAATTAATTATATGGTGTATTATAGAGAGATGTTGATTTGCAAAAATGTATACCTTAAAAGGAAGCAATATTCCTTTAACAAAATTAACTATATTTTGTGTTATATTATTCACATATTGATATAAAATGGGTATATGTATTTTATCATAAAAATAATTTTCAACAACTAACGACCACCCAACCCAATAAAGAATTAATGGAGTTAGTATATTTCTGTTAGTTGCAATTTTTTCAAGGAATCAGCAGATTGTTAAACAATCAGATTTTAATTTTTATTCTAGTAAAATGATAAACATACTGTACTATCACAGTAAAAATTATACTGGATTAAAGCAGACTAGGTAAGGAAAATTTCATTCAAGACTATGCGGTAAGGAAAAGAAGGAGAACTCAGTCTGAACTCAACTTCATTGAAACAAAAGATGGGAAATTTTTTAAGAGGAGATGGTGAGTAGGGTGGAGGATAGTTTCTGATAGCTGGAATGGAGGAAATCTTAGACCCGAGTTTGCTAATTGGCCTTACCCAAAGGAAAATAAATAGACTTTCTTTTAGCCTCATGACAGGCGGTTGTATTAAAACTTCAGGGTACCTTGTGAAGTTAGGTTCCTAACCTACTAAGACTGGAAGATGAGATGATTTGAAAGCGATGGCTTCCAGGTTCTTGAAAAAGGCAGTCCTGATTTATAAAATTGTCAAGAGGCTTTAAATAATTACATCTCAAAAGGACATAGAAATGATTTATAAGCATTCTGAAGTAAATATTCTAAGGAAATGGAGATTAGGGGCTTCTAGAGTTAGGATTTTGGATTCTATAAGAGTCAAGATCAGAGAGAAGTCTAAGGTCTAGAGGCAGAGACAAGTCTGTGTAAAGATCTGTCAACCGGAAGGAATGTTTAGACCATCTTGGAAAGTACTCAAAGCTAAAGTAAACATGTAATAAGGCAAGTAAAAAGGGTCAGTTGCATACTGTAGGAAAAGCTAGTGATAAACTTAATGTATTATATGGTGAAGGATAAAATTGATGGTAAAATACAAGTGTTGATTTATAGTGATGCACACCTTAAACTTATTTAATGTTATGATGCACTGTTCCTTTAATGAAGTACAAATTTTTAAAAAATTAAATTAACATAGGAAAAAATTATCAATAGCAAATCAAATTCATAACCCCAAATAGATATAATCTACCATGTTTTGTTACCTTCAAAATATATTTGCCAATTTATCACAAAAAAATGAAGGCATTCTCTAGTCTTTGCCCATCTGCCTTGCTTTCACTTTTTAGACCAGCAGGCAAACTAAGATCCACAGGTGAAATCCAAACAACAGTTTTTGCTTTTAGATGATGTTTCAGAAAATGCTCACATTCTTTTTTTTATTTAACATCATGAACATTTCTGCATTAGACTGCAGAGTTGAGCATTTGGCAGTAACTGTTGAATAGAGTAACTACTGGCCCTTTACACACACACACACACACACACACACACACACACACACACACAAATTGTCAATTCCTATATAGACTATTTTCTAGTGTGAGCAATTTTGTCAAAATTGAGTTCATAAATATGAAAGAGCACAATTCACCTGAAGGTCATTTGAAACTAAATAAATCTCCAAAAATATTTTTGTTATTATTTATCTAAGTTAAGAGATAAAAGAAAAATACAATGTGATAAAAAATGGAGCGATGATGTTTTTCAAACTACCATATTTCTATAGTATCATGGTTATGCTTCTCAGTAGATATGAAATATAGAAATGAACATATCCTATGTCAGTTGAGAATTTTTGTAATAAAGTTAACTTTATCCTTTCTTTTACTGAGATTGTTTCCAAAAGTAGTTTTTTTTACTAGATTTCTTATAGCAGAACAATTAATTTAGGGTGCTATTCAAAGTTGTATTTTAGTCGTGCTTAAATTTCATATGCGATAGTATGCTGAATTATTATAGTTAGTGACATGGGTCAGAACAGATGACAAAGTTACAGATTCCACCCAGTTACAAAATGGGCAACCTCAAAAGGAATGAGCACCCTGTTACTGAATATGAGCAAGTAGAAAGGTGATGACCACCGGTCAGGGTGACAATGACAAGGTTTACTGATTAGGAAGGGATTTAATTATATGACTTCTTAGTTCCTTTTCATGTCTAAGAATCTGTAGCTTTTATTATTTAGTATTAAGACATTGGAAAAATGAAAAAATCCATGCTGTATCAGTAATCAAAAATAATATTCCTATATTATGCTATTTTAGTGATGTAACTGTTGATTAAATGCTATAAACAGTAAACTTTGAAGAAAAGCACTGATTTTGGTCCAATTCATATTCATCGTTAAATGGTCAAAATTGATTATCTAGGCCAGAAATGATTTGCTTTATATAAGAATGTAATCATATTATTTATATATGAAAAAACTAGTTCTCTAATACAAGTATATAGTTTTTATACATTATTTGGCATAAATATTATTCAACAGCACTTACAAAATTAGACCAAATTTCAAAAGGTAAATGATGAGTAAGTAATAACTCATTTCTAATTCCTTAATGAAATTCCTCAATAAAGGTTGTTGGTTTAAATGGGTCACTTCTATAGTACCATATTTACTGTATTGTTTGAATTCTACATGCACTAAATAAATTGTATTTGCTGAATACTTACTGAATTAGTAACATTGCTGTAAGTATAGAAAGAAAAAATACATATAGAAATAAAGAAAGAAAAGATAATGTTTGGCTCACGACACCATAATGGCTATAGATGTATCCTTGATACTAATAGGCTTTGTAATCCTGAACAACACATTTCAATAATCAGGTTTTGATTTCCTCAGATGTCAAATATGGCATTGGTTCTCAAACTTTAGAGTGTATGAGAATCATCAGGATGGTTTGTTAAAAAGTCCCTACTCAAATTTAGTGTCAAGGGAAACAAAAACAAAATAAACAAATGATACCACATCAGAGTAAGAAGCTTATGCACAGTGAAAGAAATCACCAAAACAAAAAGACAGCCTACTGACTAGGAAAATAACTGCGCATCATACATCTGATAAGGGCTTAATATCCAAAACATATAATGAACTCAAAAAACTCAACAACAGAAAAACAAACGACCCAATAAAAAAGTGGACAGAACTGGATATACATTTCTCCAAAGAAGACATGTAGGCAACCAGCAGATATTTGTAAAGATGTTCTTCATCATTTGTTATTAGGGAAATGCAAATCAAAGCAATGATATATCACTTTGCACCTGTGAGATTGGCTAGTATCCAAAGTCTGGAAATGACAAATGTTAGCAAGAATGTGGAGAAAAGGGAACAATTTTACACAGTTGCTTGGAATGCAAATTGGTACAACCCATATGGAAAGGAGTATGTAGATTCCTCAAAAAACTGAGAATGGAAATTCCATACAATACTCTCATCCCGCTTCTGGGTACTGATAAAATAAACAAACAAAAACCCCACAAAAACGCGAATTCACAGAGAGATAGGTATCTTCATGTTTGTTTCAGTATTATTTTCAACAACAATGAACCGAAAAACTGGAAACTACCTATATGCTTATTGTCAGATGAATGGATAAGGAAGATGTGATATATATATAGCCCGAAAAAGGAGAAATGCTTTCATTTGCAACATGAATGAAACTAGAGGGAATTATGCTAAGTGAAATAAATCAGAAGGAGAAATATAAATACCAGATGATCTCAACTTGTGTGGAATATAAAGAAACAAAGTAAAGGAATAGACTAAACAAAAAATAACCCTTGGACATTGACAATAGAAATGAGGTTACCAGTGGGGAAGGGGCTGGGGGCATGGGAGCAAGGGGTGAGGGAGGTCCAGTGGACAGTGTTGGAAGACTATTGGTAATTTGGTGGTGGGCAGACTATATTTTCCTATATTTAAGGAATGGTAAACTTGCACATATGGACTTTCATTTTTTTGAAAAAAAATTGTCAATAAATATTAAATTAAAAAATAATATGAAAACTAAAATAAAAAACAAACCAACAGATTCTTGGGTTCTCCTCTCAGAGTCTGACTTAATATGTCTGGAATGGAATGGAATGGAAAATTTACATTCTATATACAAAGGTACTTTCATGCTGCTAGTCAAAAGACCACATTTTGAGACAGAATAAAGATTGGAAAAATAACGGTAATGAATTACTAAATCCTTAATACTTTATATTCATTAGAAAGAACATTAAAAAAGTCAGGTTTTTTAATCATAATTTCATTTTAATCAGAAGTGAGCACAATGGTCTTCCCTTTTTTTTTTTTTTTTTAGATTTAAGCAGATTTTTTTGAACATGTAAATATTCTACATTACTTACGTCATAGCTTGATAAATGGACTCAATCCCATAACGCATGGCAAATTCATCAACTATTTCTTGGGAAGCATCATCAAAGAAAACCTTCCAGGCTTCATCCCCTTTGACCTCTGGGATTTTCACTCCACCATTAGATTTCACTTCAGTCAAATAATGGAACAGATTCTAAAAGTAAATAGTTTTCAATTGCTCAGTTATTACTTGGCACAGGGCAGAAATATTTAACTATAACTTCCAGTAAAATACAATTGCCTTGTAACTGCACTTAATGTTTCATCAGCATCTATAAGCAATAAGAATATTTTGGAATTTTATTCTAATTCATTTGATTTTTATGCAAATTCTCCTACTTCTGCCTTGATCTACAGAGTTAATGATTGAAATGTTTCGTACATACCAAATCATTTCAAAACAAGTAAAAAATTTTGCATATAAACATTTCTACATGGTAGAACAGATTTTGAATTCATAGACTCAGTAAATAATAGAGGCCTGGGTGAATAATGTGATTTTGGTTATGTTAACACAACATTTAGTTATATAAATAATATTCCAGAATTTTGGCTGCAAAGTGGTAGGAATCAGAGCAATGAATTGAGGTTGAAAATGAATATGTGATACATTTTTAATGCAAAACAATAACTACCCACAATTTATTTTTGTTTCTAAAGAGTTTAGGGTGTGCTGCACAGATGCAGCTTGGTCACTGAACGAAGGACCCTTCCTTGAATTTCAGTTCTTTCCCAGAAAAAAAAAAAGCCAAAAAACTGAAAAGCAAGGGTTATACTGTTCCTTTAATCCTAAATATTCTCTGTTCATACTTGAAAGCCAGAGTGCCTCTCCATGCTGCCAATTCAAAGAATTCCTTTTTATTGTTTTGAAAACTGAACCACTTTTCTGGAAGCATTTATATCATTAGCCATAATATATTCAGGAAAATAAGCCTAGGTCTTATATCTAATTATTATATAACATGTGAATGACTTAAATACTGTTCCTCATTTCTTCTTTAAATACTAAAGCTGCAAATAAATACAACATATAATTGTCATAGAGATATTTAGGAAAAATAATCTTTTCTGTATTGGGAAGCTACTTTCTCTTTACCACTTTGAAAATGGAAAAAGTTTCATTCCTCATCTTCAGCCCATATTTTTTGATACAGAGAAAGTGTCATTTGCAACAGAGAAAGGCTCTAGTGCCACTTCTAACTAAGCTGTTAAATATAAAGCATCCAATAGAAGGCCAAGATTATTTGTCTGTGTATCTAAACTCAGGCACAAATGGCACCAGTGAATCTGCCCTTTGGTTTCAGATTGGGTGATCTCTACCTCCCTCTACCAACTAGGCCCTACCTTTTGAGTGGGTGTATTTTCTACTATCCATAGGTAGGTAACTATATCATGGTACTCTCTGTACTCACATATATTGTAGAATGGATAATTAAAATAAAGTAGGTTCAATATGTATAAAATCTTTTGTTGTAACCAGGAAAAGGAAGAAAATATTACAATATATTAGATGGGCTCCCAAATTTTTTCAGCATTGTAATATTTCTAGTGATAAACAATATCCCTAATTAATCTTCAAAAAAAAAATCTGAACCCCAGCTCAGGGGTCTTAAATCTTCTATGATTTGGATCCTCTCGTAGTACTAAAGTTCTATATACTTAAAGCTTATAAAGTATGTCAATTTAAACCTTCAGTGAATGCCTTTTAACATTCTTCCTCCTCCTTGGAAGAATGGTCTTTTAGTTTATCACCTTTTGCCCTATTTCACCTGCTTCATGAGTTTGCTCCTTCTTAGAGGACACCTCATAGGTGGGCAAAACATGATCTATTGATAACTCAGCATATCACTTGTTATAGTAATGAGTAAGAACTAAAGAAACAACTCCATAAATTATATTTTAAACCAAATATTTAATTGCATTATCCATAGTCAATACCAATTTATTTTCTGTCTTATTATAACACGATTTACTTACCTCATGCAAACATGTATACTGTATATGATATGGAGCAACCTTCTCCTCCCCTTTTATTTCCACATTGATTTTCAGTCGAATGGCCCCAGAGACAGCTGATTTATCTGTTCGTTTCTCTAATGAAGCAAAAAAAGTAATTTTGACTATACCATATTTCTTTTTTCTTTCTTTTTTTTTAAGGGTATAGGCAGGAATGTAAGTTAATAGGCAAGGAGGCAGGAAGAGAGATGAGAAAGAAACACTTTATTTTATTCTATTTTTCATCATTGATTGTTTCCTTGGCCCTGGGTTTTGAACAGGGGACCTTAGAATGTATGTGGATTCACCTAGTTTAAAACACTAGGCTACTAGGGTGCACCTATTCCATATATCTTATATAAGTTCCTAAAGACTTCAAAAATAACTTTAACTTACAATATTAAAAACTATTATACTAAGTTTGATTACTAACCATAGTGAGTCCCCTAAATACAATTTAATATAATGTACCTGTTGTGTAATTATGATTATCTGCATTATATATTTTAAATAAAAAAATATTCAGAAGCCCCTACCATTCTGATATAAATTTCTGTGTACTTGATCAGTTATATAATAAAAATAGGACAATAAAAGTAAGGTAACTGAGATATAAAGTTAATCAGGAGCATATTTTATCAAAAAGCATCTATTATTCAGTTTCTTCTCTTTCTGTGTTTGAGAAGATGAGTCAAAGCTCTTGCTTACAAAACCACATTTCCATTTTGAATTCTAACTGTCTCAATTCAGGGACCTGACAATTTATTGCAGAACAAACAGTACAGGTAAAGCTCTTTATTTAAAACACAATTTTTAAGACTCTACAGCTAATGACTCAAAATTTATCCTTGCCCAATATCTCTAGTCTCATATGGAAAGTTACTTACTAGTATAAACAAGATATAGGATGATCATTGCAACAGAGCTAAAAATTCCAATTCCATGCCAACAGGTAGAAGCACCATTTTTAAAGAATGATTTCTTTTTTTGATGATGAGTTCTTTATTTTAGTTTGAGTCATTTATGTCTAGGTAAGTTATTTATCTCTCCTTTAAAGTAATATATAATTTAGTCTTTCACTAATTCTATGTGACCTTATTTCTTTTCTCTGTCAAATATTATATTACTTGAAATAGATAAGTATTTAAAAAGTGAAAAACACTATTTAACTTGCTAAAATACATTGGTATTCTGTTTGGATAATCTTTGTAATCCTGTCACTGTATAAAATCTTTGAATCACAACCAATCTTATCAACAGAATAAGCAATAAGTCCATATATGTACTTAGTTTTTTTAACTAAAGCCTACTTTCATATCATCATTTTAAGGATATACAAAATATATTGTTTCTTTATTGCCAAAATTTCACTAGTGGGGGCAAAAGAAACTATGTCAAATAATTTTATTATTTATTATTATTTGTTTCCTATATACTTAGCAAAGTTTTCTGAAGCTATGTTGTATTAACTAAAAATTAAGAAAGGGATAATAGTTTTGTCTTCTAAAAGTTATCCAGTTAATTATTTGGAAGGTTTTTCTCTTTCATCTCAAAATACTGTCTTTCAATAATGCTGAATTTTAATAATTCAGCATTTTAAGTTTTTAGTGAAACTGAAACACCTAAAGTTCATGGCATTGTTGTTTTTAACTACATGAAAGTATAATACATTCCAGAGATATTCCACAATTCTATGTAAGCTTTTTTTCAAGCATATGCATAAAGATAGTCACCTAAGTTGTACCAGACATCCATTTCTCCACTCAGGGTCCTCACTTCTACAATTGTTTGCCCCAGAAAATCATCTGACTCCTTTTTGAAATGTTGCTTGACTCTGGATTTAATGTCATCATCTTCATCCCATACTCTGACTTTGATTCGATCTGTGGAGTTATGGCACTCACTGAAAGTAAATGTGGATAAGTTAATCACCATTGATAGCTAATCTAAATAGATTTTAAAACTTATTTTAAACCTATTAAATGTAGAAAATCAAATTACTATATAGTAGACAAGATTTCCCACTGATTCATTCCATCCATGGGATGCTCTGAGTATCAGGGAACTTGAAAAACAGTTACAGTAATCAAATATTGTTAGTGAGGGAAAACCTTACATTTTCCATCCTGTTTCCTTTAACTGAGCCAGATATAGTCAAAATGGGCGAGGTGTTTTGGAACCATTTTCTCTATGACACATTTCCCATTTGAAACAGTTGCTTAGAGCAACTTGCTCAGAAAATTCTCCATTATAAATATAAAGCTAATTTAATTATAATAGGTGTTGAGAAAGTGGATGCCAAAGAGAATAGCAATAGTTATATACACATACTTGATAAACTAAAATACCAGTAAATAGGTAAGATACTGTTAAATCAAGTAGAAATCTTAGTAAACCATTTTAGGATTAAAATATGCATATTCACCCATATTTAATTTCCTGACTTCCTCCGCCCTCTATTATTAAGGCAAATTATTTAGTATTCCCATACATATTATGGTCTTTCCTGACCCAATACCTATTTTATATGCTTTCCCTATGTTTCTCTGCCTGGTAAATAATCATTCTTTAATAATAAGCAGACACCTGCATTATGTAAGTTTTCTAAAACTTACTGAATCAGAATGATTGAGTCTGAGCTCTCAACTTACTCTCAATTACATGTACTCACACTAGCACAGCAGTATTTAACCTGGGGACAGAATATGAGCCTGAGTCTCCTTAGATTTTAAAAAGATAATAAAAATTATTTATTTTACCTCAATTAGGTATATAAGCAACAAACCATAGCAGTATTATTAGTACCTGAAAGATTCTATCATCAGAAAAATAACAGATATAACACATATAAGAATTTAAATACTATTTTAAATTATTACTGGTGCAGTGCTAAAATGAAATTTTAAAATCATTGCCTTTTCAATTTTACATAGTTTTATGCATTTAAAATATAATTTTGCAAGAGGTTCACAATACCCACCAGATTGTCAAATGAGATTAAAGCACAAAACTTATCTAAAAACTATTAAGTATTAAACTGAGTCTACAAATTCAATGCAAAATGAAAATTCAATACCATTCCCCATAGAAATAGAATAAACAGTTCTAAATTTTTATGAAGCCACAAAAAATAACCCAACACCAAGTAGTCAAAGAAATATTGAGAAAGAAGGCAAATCTGGAGGTATCACATTCCCTGATTTCACATGAGATTACTAGGATGTGGTACTCTAAATAACATGGTGTTGACATAGAAAGGTGCACGTAGATCAATGAAACAGAATAAGCAGTTCAGAAATAAATCCATGCATACATGGTCATTAATTTACAACAAAGGAACTACACGTGCAATGGGAAAAAGGAAAGTTTCCTCAATAAACAGTATTGGGAAAATTGAACAGCCACATGAAAAGTGGTAAAATGTGATCACTTTGTTATATCACAGACAAAATTTAACTCAAAATAGATGAAAGAGTTGAATGTGAGACTCGAAATCATTAAACTCCTAGAAGAATATATAGATGGTAAGCTGCTTCACATGGATCTTGGAGGTGCTATTTTGAATCTGACTCCCAAAACAAACACAATAAAGGCAGAAAGAAATTGCTTTAGGTGTTTTGTTTTTTTTGTTTTTTTTGTTTTTTCGATAAGATAAATCACCAGGGTTGCTGTAAGTGCTAGGAGACAGAAACCTAATAAATTTTTACTTGCAAATAACAGATCCCATAAATAGCAAGCTCTAGATAAAAAAAAGATCAGTAAACGCTTCTAGAATATATTCTTTAACAAGATAAAATATGCTGTCTTATTTTGAAGAAATTTTTTAAGCTCTAGTTTTTTTAATAACATTAATGTAAGGCTTTTCAGTTAGTTAAAATAATACAGGATAATATAGATATAAGAGTAACAACATGTATATATGTTACAAAAGTAACTACATATGTGTGTGTGTATATGTAGTTTCAGCCAAGATTATTGACTATTCAGTGTCTTTTGGTGTTTTATATCTATATATAAAATATGTATACATATATTATATATACATATATCTTATTTTACATATTACGAACTCCTCCTCACATAATTCCTAAATGTGAATACACGTAATACATTACATGTGAAAAATTATGTATATTATGTTCTATATACATTATGTATATATATTATTTATCAAGAAGAGAGACAATACTGTCTTTCCAAATTTTGAATGGAAATAGATTTTTATTTACACCAGATGAAAGTCCACCTACCAAATAACTGTTCACACTTCCATTACTAAGTTTCTTCATTACTTTGGCTGATATTTGTATTTTTATTATGACTGAGTTTGCTATTCTCTCATCAATACATCATCCATCTATTCAGTCACCTATTTAGCAGTTATTTATTCAACATCTATTAATGTGTTAGACACAGTTGGGTCTTGGTGAGGTTAGAGAATTCAACCAAACTATTACTTTTTTCATGTCAGAATAAAATATGTGACATTAATGGAGTCAGGACTATTAAAAGTGATCAAAAATAATAGTCCTATAAATTGGCCTGTGATTTTGCTAAGGAGAATTTTAATCTGTCTGCACTTCCTACTGATTTTTTTTAATTAAGTAAAATTTTAATTTTTGATAATTTAGTCTCACGGAAAAGTTTTACATTACTTTTACGTTACTAACATTTCTTACAAAGAGTAGTGGTTTATTTTTCTCATAAAACATCTATTTCCTACCTTATATTTTTTAAGGAGTTATTTTTATGTAGTATTAAAAAATAAATGATGTTTGCCATTATATTTCAACTTTAAATTTTCATAAACTTATATTTTCACTCCCACAGAGTAAACAGCAGTGGAGTTGCTGTTTCAAATATCTGAAAATACACGTCTTTTATAATCGGTATAAAAGCAGATATTTAAGATAAGTATGGTGGAGAATCATCACATATGGACACCTTGTGTCTCTGAATATTTTCTTTCAGATTTAGAAGGTATATTTCATCTTATGTTCCTCATTATCCCAGAACGGAAGCTAGATAGTTCACTTTTTTTGATCCTTTGAACCTACAGTCCAGGCATTTCACCTGCATTCAAGCAAAATATGAACTCAAAATTGTGTAGGGGATGCAATGCAGTATTCTGCAGATTTGCACTTTTGACAACAGTGGTGGTGACTTTAGTATTTAACGTAAAATTTCTGTTATTTAGTTCCGAGGGACAAAAATGAGTGGTGGGCAATGGTATTTCTCGGTAAGGAAACCACATGATATAACCAGACATTGTTCTGCACAGTAACATGAGACTGGTTCTTTGACCTTTCCAAAAATTATTGAATTAACTGATCCACTAGTCTATGAAACAATCTTTATCTTACATAAACAAATTAAATTGGATTCTTGCTTGTAACTAAGAATACTGATTAATATAGTAGTTTTTAAAGAATGAAGGGAACTGTGAAAACAACTTAATATGTGGATCTGACTCTGGAGGAAATGATAGGGGGCAAACAGTGATGAAATACAATTGCAAAACAGTGGTCGAACTGTTGCTTGATATACCTCAGAAACTCAGCCACCTGCCAACTGAAAATTTTTTATTAGCGTGAATGGTAGGTAGACAAATCAGAATGCTATCATGTGCTTATTAAATCTTTCTGTTTTCAGAAATGTTCTATAGTAAAGATGCACTCAAACTAGAGCTAGACAGTCTGTGAGCAGAGATGCAAGGTAGCACAGCTGAACCAAAAAAGACTCATTCTGTTGTGTCTTGAAGTATAAATGGACTGAGAAATAAAAATTTGAAATCCTGAAGGGTTAAGAAAAGCCAGTTACTTTCTGCATCCAAAATTGTACCTTTATAAGGAAAGATTTCCAAGTGCAACTTCAATAAAAGATAGTGTTACTGCTCCATGCCTTTTCAAACACTTTGCTTTAGGAATTTTGAATGACGATGAAGGACAACTAAATGGCAAAGATCATATTAATGGTCCTGCATTCTCATCCTGTCATACTATTTTGCAAGACCTGAGATGGTAACCATTATGTTAAGGAAGAGAAACTGGTCAGAACAAAGGAGTCATTAAGAAGAGTTAATATTTCCAAGCTTATGTGATTATTCATACAATTTTCTTGAAGTCCACCTCCTGGAAGCCTAGTAAATTTTCTAGGGAATAGTGTTCCCAAATGTGCCTCAGGTTTGACAGCTAATGTTCTTAAAATAGTTTCTGGGTCCTTGAATTCACAGCAACAGGGAATTAACTCCAAGTAGAGTCTCTTCCCTATTCGAAATAACATATGTCTGGATTTCCTAGGAGAGTCTCAATCGGATGGTATTATAAAAATGTAATGTCTTTTAAATTTTTAGAGCACTATTTCATTTAAAATCACTTTACATCGTACTTGTCTAGAGTACAGACACTTAGAAGTTGAACAAAGGAGTTCTCCCCCAGATGTAGCACCAAGAACATAAGGGAAAATGGATAAAAGGAATTCACCCAGAAAGAAGTACTAGGACCTGCTTATTTGACTAGCGAAGTAACTACCTCTGTTACAAGGATCAGGAGGTCCTGAGTATATCTGACCAAAAGAGCTATATATTTGCTACATACACCAATAACAGTGATGTATTTTCCATTTTCTATCATACTGACCGATACATAAAACTCCTGTTATCCTATTTTCTTTTCTCCCCACTATAATAGATTAGAAATATTGAAAGATCACAACTTCACTTTAATGTACAGGTCCAAGGATTGCAATGAATCAAACCTGGAACAGATAGAGATCAACCAAAGATAATAGACTTCAAGCTAAATGCATAAATTATATGATTTGGGGATTAACTATTTGTGGAAGGAGGGAAAGAATAAATTCAAATTTAAAAGTAAATATGCAGATAAAAATGTTGTATATAAATGCTGAATAGTCAAAGAGATCGAAGGTAATAGATACTATAAATTCATCTACACAGCCAACTTCCAACATCGTCCCTTCCCTACTTATATGAAATTCCCAGCCTCCCTTGCAACTGTCTGTGACCTGCTGACATAGCTCTGACAGTGAGATATATGCAAAAGTCTTCTAATCCTGTCTCTTCTATTTTCTTTTTATTTTATCCTGTAACATGAATGCAGGATATCTTCACTCAAGTTATTAAAATAGGGAGATAGAATAAGCTTTGTTCTTTGATGGAATAACTGAGTTACTTACTATATTAGTACTCAAATGCTAATGTTTAATAAAATAAATCACTTTTTGACTAAGACAGTTGTGTTTTAATGTTAAATTGAATGAAATCTAATTAAATCAAATGGGAAAAAAATAATAATCCTATTAAGTTCATTTTATAAAGTATGTAATATAGTATATAATAGTATATGAAAGTATTTCTAGATAACAAAATAAAAATTTTAATTTACGAATTGTTACTATTTTTATTCTTGCTGTAGTCAGCATCATTAAATATATTGGACATGTATATCACAAACTTGAACTTTTATGAAAAATATAAGGTTTGCTTTCAGATCGGAAATGATAGACTCATATAGTTAACAATATTTAATACCTTTATAAACAATATTTAATACCTTTATAAACAAGAGAAAAATATAATAGGAAAAGCACAGTTTCATTAAATTTACTCTACTAACCATTTGCAATCTGATTAATTAGTTAATCAAAAGTTCTGAGCAAATTTATCAGTTTGTGAATTTGCCTTTTTACCACTAGAGTAAGATATTTTACTGCACAAATTTTTCAAAAATAAAATAAATCCCATTAGAATAATTTGCTTTGGTAGTCATCCTTTTAATTAAAAATAATTTCTTAGTCCACATGTCTAATTTTATGTTCTTTCTCATTGTTAAAGAGAAGGCTGATTTTGTTTCCATGGGAATGAGATATTTTATTACTTTCCAAATTAGAGGGAAATATTCCTCAGTCTGGATGCAAGATTATACATTTTTAAAATGTTTTGTCTTTAATTCATAGGTTACCTACTTCTGTACAATCAATCACTATTTGGCCAATTTTTGGCAGCCATCCAATGACTAATTTCTTTATAATTATTTATTCTAACTTTGTAAATGGTCTCACAGCAAATGTATATATCTATATATTTAAATATAAATGGCTATGGACCAAATACATATCTCCTAAAACAATAAAAAAAAATGACAAAATCCATTTTCCCAAAACTACCTGTCCCTATCAAGTGATCAGTTTGACCCAGTTTTACCTATAGAGATGCCCATGGATATTATAAAAATCAATAAATCTTGATTTCAATGGAAGAAATAAGATCTTACTCAGATGGAAATCTGATGCATCTTACGTAGATGGAAAATCACTACTAAAGTAGTATATAATCAAATAATTTTCAAAAAAGAAAAATGTACCTCTAGACAAGTTAGATCTAATGAAACAACTAAGATATATCTTACCAGAAAAAAATCAAAAATAAATGATGTTACTATTAAAAATCATATTTAAAATCATGTAAAATTCTAGTTGCACTTTTGTAGTAGAGCAAATGAGATTCTATGATACTTTAAACAGTACCATGCCAGGTTTTGTTAATAAATATGTTAACACCAGATATTAAATATATGTGAATAAATATGTACATACTCTGAAAAAAACTCTGAAACAAAATACAGATGGTAGAATTAAGTAAAAACTTTAATTCTTTATATTTTTCTGTTGTAATCAACAAAACTATAGTTTAGGATATCTGGTAATTGTAAATAATACTATTTAAATTCAAGCTGAAAGGCAGGGCATTGACTGAGACAATCATCAGCCAGAAACCTGCAAGAGTCATCCACAAGCTCCATCCTTTCAAACAGTAATTAAGTTCTACTGCTTAATTCATTAAACTCTGACCCACCAAATGGAAATGCAGGAAGAGACTCAACATTCACATTTCCTCATAGTGATTTATTATGAATTATGTAACCCCACTTCCATGGTAATATTGATGTCTCATTTGTTATTTGAATCAAGAACCCTAACCCTATTATCTTTTAATTCTATTACAGTAATAGGTAAACTCTAAGTTCAAAACCAATGGGTGTGCCCAGGTAGCTTAATGTCTAAGTTTGATGGATGCAGTCCACATACAATGTAAAGACCTGGATTCAAGACCCAGAAATGGGGGAAGAGACTATCAAGATAAGCAGCTAAAAAAATAGCTTCTTCCTCCTCTCCCTTCTTGCCTGCCTCTATAGTCTCATTCTTGCCTCATCTTTTCTTTAAAACCAAACAAAACCAAGCCAAAGCAAAACAAAACACTGACAATTCAGAGAAACTTGCAGAGGACAACTTAGTTATAGGAATTAGGATTTTAAAAGTTCTCAACATTTTACTTTTGTCTATATTTTCTTGATTTCTCTTAGGATTTGGGCATTATAGATCTATCATAGAAATTAATGATAAAGAATATAAAAAAGATAGGAACAAGAAATGAATTTTATTGTTAGTGGCATTTTTGAAAAAGAAGACAGGAAAAGTTCATGCACTGACATTTAAGAGTTGTCAGAAGGAAATCCTTGCACTGTAATAGATCATAGAACCAAGGGGCGAGGTATGATCTTATATGATACATCATTTACTTGTCCCACCTTCTAGTCCTAGAATTAGATCATAATACTTCAGCTTAAATTTTATTTTATATCAAATATTTCCAGAGTTTCAGCATAAGATTATTTTAACAGATGATTTGAAAATTATTATACATAAAACAATATTAATAATTATTCATTAATGTTCATATTTCTGTGAAAAGAGAGATCGCTTCGGGAATTATCAGCAAACAGAAATGTCATTTATATGTGAAATCTATAATACCAAATTCCTAAAAACAGTAAAATGGTTAAAGGAGCTGAGAGTGGGGGAAAATTAGGAAATATGGATAAGATTACAAACTTGTAACTATTATATATTTAAGTACTGGAGATCTAATAGACAGTATAGAGAATATAGATAACAATCTTCTATTATGACCATCAAACTTGATAATTATTCCCACCACAAGAAAGAAATTATAATTATGTGATGTGATAGAGGCTCTAATCTAATTGTTACAATGGTATCATATTATAATATGTAAATATATCAAATCAACAGTGCTGAAGGTTTACACACTAGTCTGTCAAATATATTTCAATTAAACAAACACATACACATGTAGAATACAAGAGAATCAAATTGTTCTTCCCTAAGTTACATGTGTGAAATGGCCATTTCTTTGGTTCACCATTTATTTTCCCAGCTCAGATCCTCGTTCATTGCATTTCTTAGGACTTTTCCCTATGCTATCTGATGAACAATATCAACTATGTGTAAAATTTCCCTGGGAAAGTTTGAGATTTTTTTAATTTCCTTTCCAATTCCTAATACTTGCAACCCATAAATATTCAAAAATTGTTTATTAAATATATAAGGGAAATATCAAAATTTAGAGTAAGCATTTCTTTGTTGTACTCATTAAACATTACAAGTAAATATGCTCTAATTAGTGGCATAATTATGTAATTGAAAGTGGACCACTTCTTTGAAGTCAGAAACAATTTCCACTTTGAATATATGCTTACATTTATTTGATATTTAAATAAAGATGTATATCCCCAAAGCAGACTTTTCTGTAAATGGTGACAAGTATTTGTTTCTTAAACTTAATTTTCCATAGAATAAAAAAGTTGTATGTAATTGTTTATGGAAAAGATAGCCTAATTGTAAAGGACCTGGAACAGTGCATGTTGACATTCTTTTGTGGTTGTCCTATTCTAGCTCTGATATTCCAGGGTCTGTGATTCAGAGCTTAAGTTATATTATACCTTTTTCACTATACTTTAAAAGTCATCTATAGTAGGCATGACACTTGCTAAAACAAGTTTCATAAAATATACCCTAAATTCCATTAAGCCACTTAGATACTAGCAATATGACTTTGGACAAGTTATTCAATTGTAGTGACCCCCGATGTCTGACCTATAAAATTAGAATATCAATAATTATCTTTTTAATTTTTTGAGGAAACTCCATACTGTTTTCTGCATTAGCTGCACCATTTGGCATTGCCAACAGTGTATACAGCTTCATTTACAAAGATGTGAAGACTTCATCATGGAAAAAGGTAAGAACTGAGATCACAGAAGGGGTCCATCCAATCATGGAGTTCTAGATATTGCTGCTAGTCCTGTTCAAGACATAGAAAAGGGAAAAATACATTGTTTCTCCCTTCCTTCAACCTTTTATGTACTATTGTACTTTCTTATGACTAAACCCACTGGACGTGGAAATCTGGGGAAAGTAGACTTCAGAGTTCAGTTCCCAGACAGACAGAATACAGACAAAAAAAAATTCAGAAGGTAAATGGAAGAGCAAATGGGTAAACGATCAACAATATGACAAGCTCATGAAAACGTCATAGAGAGATACATAAAATTGTATATTGAACTACTTAGCTTAAAATATTTCTTTGGTTTTCTCTCTTATTTCTTTCAGCATTTCTTTGCCATTCCCCGAAAAATCTTAGTATTTGCATCTTGATAGATAAAAGCTTTAGTGCAAAAGTCATTTTCTTAGAGTGCTTCAGCATCCATATTTCAAGAAAAGAATATGGTGAAGAATAACCATACTTGCTTTAGGTAACATGAGTGCTAGGAAAGAAAGCTAAGGGTATACAAATTCTTTGGAAAAATAGCAGTGCTTTATAAATATGAACCAATTTATTATAATTAATTTAGACTTGTGTAAGTCAATCTGTTGAAATATGTGAATGCTTTAAACACTGTTTAAAATATTGAGTATTTTTCAGACAGGAGATTAATTTTGTCTAGTTAAAGAGACCTGAAACTTCTCAGCTCTTTTAAGAATATTATCCTGAGGTTTGGGTCTAAAGTGTGGGAGGAAAGCAATCAAAATTTCCTGCTTTAAAAAAAAATTCTTGGTTTACTAGAAAGATAAGATCCATACTCATCAGAGATAGTAGATATAGAAAGAGAAAAAGATTTTAAATAGTGATTGGAAAAGCGAATATGACATTAGCATTAAAAAAGGTGCTCTTGAGTTTCAGGCTATATTTCTCTTTTTATAAGCAGAAAACTGACTTTGATAATCCATTGGCAACGTATCTTATCCTGGATTCCACAACCTGTGAGGTCACCTGGTGAGCCATTGTACAAATACATCAGTAATTTCCCCAAAATTACCATACTATCTACAAATTTATTCTTGCATCACAAAAAAGTTTGCGTTCAAATAAGTTACTTTCATTTAAATTCTTTCAATATACAACTGAAAATAATTGTGTTGTTTTAATTCCTCCTTGGAACAAAACAAGTTATAAATAAATAATAATAGTGTCAAATATTTAATCAAGCATGTTTTAAATCATTTTAAATATGGCCTTTAAACAATATAGTGTCTTCTTTTATGATGGTATTTTCCCAACACACATACTTATTTGTCAGTAATAAAGTTCCACAAAATAATAAATCTATTATATTATAAAAAATGTTAGATATCATTTTGAAGTAAAAAGATATATGAACTATTCCCACTCTGATTAGTAGTAATTTTACATACCATGTTTTCTTTATTCTAGTTCTGTGAGGGCAGAATCAAAAGAATGACAAGATCTAGTCATAGTAAAATCTCAGCTGGTTATTTCCTACTGCTTATTTCAATGCTTGAAGGAAAACTACATATTTGTCCTTTTCATTGTCCCTTCAAGTCCAATTCTAATCAATATCAGTATTAAAGTACTTATTAGGCAGTTTGTATTAGAATCAAAGTCACTATTGGGAAGAGACATAACTGAAAGAAAACAAGCATATGAAGAAGACGTAAAGCATTGGTAAAATTTCATCAGGCAGGAAAATCTATACTGAAATGATAACAAAATTAAATGTATGAGTTCACCAAAATAATACTCAAATAGCATATAAAGAAGAGAAAGACAAAAATTAGAAATGTCTTGGGGGAAAATGTCATTGATTAGTAAGAAGTGACAAATAAATATGAAGCAATAGTGAAAATAAATGAAAAAAAAATCAGTAGTGAAAACTCTTCAATTGGTAAGAAATTAACTTTAAAAATATCATTTAAAAATAATTATCGAATAGATTTTTAGGCTTACTTTGTACCTGTATGTTATTTTCAGATGGCTCCAAGGAACTTAAAAGTTAGATAAGAGGGCAACACTAACATATACAAAAGACATGGAAATCATTAGGGAGTAAATAAAATGCTCTATAATGTTGTATAATAGGAGAAAATGGTCAGTACAAGCAGAAGTGCCTAAAAGGGCACATTCCTTGAATTTTGACGAATGATGTTTTCTGTAGAACTGAAATTTACATTATTATGTACCAATTTGTCCCTCCATAAATATATATTGAGAAAGTACTTTAGACAAAAAAAAAAAAAAGGGCAGAGACTAAGGGTTCAGTACCTACAACTCCAGAAAAATGAGACTCATTATTCTCAACTATAAATGTGAGGCTACAAAAGTCAATTACACTGGGGTTCTCCTAGAATTTAAATTCTATTAAATGTGTAGAAGAACACTGTAGATTATAAACTACAGAACACAAAGTGTGGTCATGAAGTGATCTTTGATATTATCATTTTTGTCATCATTGTAATCATTATCATCACAGTCCTTCTAAAAGAAGAAATTCTACATCATCTTAAATTCAGTTCTTGTCACAAGTTTTTAACAGTTTATTGAGGCATATTTGACACGCATATAACTGCACATATTTAGAATGTATGATTTGTTATGTTTAGGCATAGTATTCATGCATGTATATACCATCAACATCAAAATTAATGTAATTAACCTTGCCATCATCTCCAAAAGCTTTCTTGCATATTTTCCTTTCTCATGCCCCAGGAAACCACTGAAAGTATGTTTTAGCATACAATTCATCCATTTTATCCAATTGTCCTGCCCTTCACTTCCCTTCCATTTTTATAAACACTAATTTGATTTTGTTGACTAAAAGTCTACTTTATTTTGTTTGATATAGTTTTTGTTTTCTTGGTTTCCCTGTATACCACATATGAGTGAAGTCATATGCCATCTTTGTCCTTCTGGCTTATTTCACTCAACGTAATTCCCTCTAAGTTCATCCATGTTGCTGCAAATGGCAGAACTTCATCTTTTGATAGCTGCATAGTATTCCATTGCATGCCACATCTTCTATATTCACTCATCTCTATGGGTACTTAGGTTGTTTCCAGCTCAAATAATGCTTCAATGAACATGGAACTGCATGTATCTCTGTGATGTAGAGTTGTGTTTTTAGAGTAAATAAACACCAGTGGGATAACTGGATCACAAGAATTTCCATTCTCAATTTTCTGATGTCTCCATACTGATTTCTATAATCGTTGCTTTATTTTACATTCTGACCAATTGTGATCAAATATTCTCTTTCTTCACCTCCTCTCCAACACTGGTTTCTAGTCTTTTTCAATAAAAGTCATTCTCTCAAGTGTGAGATGACGTTTCACTATTGTTTTGATTTGTTTTTTCCTAAAAATGAGAGAGGTAGAACATCTTTTCATATGCCTATTGGTCATCTAAATGTTTTCTTTGGAGAAGTATTTGTTAAGATCTGTCTATTTTTTTAATCAAGTTTTTTGTCTTTCTGTTATTGAGTTTTATGAGTTCTTTACATATTGTGCATATTCACCCCTTGCAAAATGTATGATGTAATATTTTCTCATTCAGTAGGTTGTCTTTATATTAGGTTTATTTTTATTTTGAGGCTACCCTGGAATACATACAATTTCTATGCTTATAACCTGTTTTAACATGAAAGCAAGTTAATCTTGATCATTCTAACAGTTTACATTTTTATTCTCTTCCTATCATTTGTGTTTTTGATGACTTGTTGCTTCTATAAAGGGGTTTTCCTCTCGCTTTACAGAACTTCCTTCAGTATTTCTTTTAAGGTTGTCTTAGGGTGATGAATTCCTTTAATAATTATTTGTCTTTAAAGCTTTTTATACTTGCTTCAATTATAAGTTATAATCTAACAGGGTAGTTTCCTTGGTTAGAAATCCTTTTCTTTCAGCACTTTGAACATATCATGCCATTCCCTTCTGGACTATAAAAACTCAGCTGAGAAATCTGCTGAATGTCTTACGGGGGCTTTTTAGCTGCTTTTTAGATTGTCTCTTTAGGTTCTATTTTTGTCATTTTAATGACACTGTGTCTTAGTACTGGTCTGTTTGGGTTTCTTTTATTTGGATCCCTTTGTGCTTCCTGGGTCTAGAGGTCTGTTTCCTTCCACAGGTTAGAGAAATTCTCTGCTATTATTTCAAGTACAATTTCAGCCCTGACCCCCAAACTCTCTTTTCCCCTTTTGGGAGAATTATATTATATATTGTGTTATATATCTATATATCTATATATCTATAGATACATAGATATTTCTTCTTGATGTTATTCCATAGGTCTCATATGCTGGCTTAATTTTTTTTTATCTTATACCTCTTGGCTGATCTGTTTGAGTACATCTCACTGCCCTGCTTGCTGATTTGATTGGAAGTTTCTTCTACCCTACTATTGAACACTCTGTTGTGTTTTTTAACTCAGCTATTGTGTTTTTTAGCTCCATGAATTTTGTTTGGAACTGCCTCATATTTTCTCTGTCTTTATGTTAGCAGTTTTTTTTGCATTGTTCTCCTGATTTTCATTAGTGTCATTAAAACTATTGTTTTAAATTATTCATCATTCCGTGTCTATTTCTGGCTCTTCAATTTGTTTGGCATTCTGTATTTATTTACATAGATTAGACTTCCTTCTTATAAAGTCCTGTTTTAGGTTATCACATTGCACAATATACTCCTTGTTGTTGGTCTGGAATGGTAGACTTCCTTTAGTTGTGTTATCTCAGCAACTACTGGGATTGCTGAAACTCTAGAGCCCGCCCTGTGTTGAGACCTGAGTGTCTAGTCTACAGGGTTGGAGTAGGGTAGGGAATGTAGAGGTTTCCTCCAGATTCACAAACATTGGCAACAAGGCACAAGGAAAGAAACACAAGAGTTGTGGGTTCAGTCTGCAAACAGGCCACACTATCAACAGAAGTCACAGAAGAGAGAGTTCTCCAGAGGAAAGGCAATTCCAGCAGGGGGCAGTAAATGAGCCCTGGATTCCTGGGGTAGATGTTCTAGGAAGTCTCAAGCAAATAATGAAGCTGTTATCCTTAGGTCTAGGCTGGCAAGAACTGCTATTTTGATGCACATCTTTCAATTATTTCTCCTGTGAGAAGAGTAGAATGGAATGCTCCTTGCCCAGAACCAGTCATCTTTCCACACAGATGCTGATAACCTGGCTGTTTATCTCCAGCAGCCTAGGGAAAGGCATGTCTGAGCACCAATTGTTCAGCACTAGTGTGTTAATGGTGGAGGCTGTGGGCATTTTCTCCAGGGATTTCCTTCGATGGTGGCCTCCGTAGGCACTTTGTGGAAGTATTGACTGTTCACAAGGAGACTATTCTTTCCACCCCACACTGTTTTCAGTGACTGAAATTCAGTTCCCAGATATGGTGGTACTTGCTGAGGGAGAAAGCCCTTTAGCCGTGGGAGAGCTTTGGTTTCACTGGTCTTTCCCTGTGGCCCCGGGATCTCTGAACCAGGCATATTGAGACAGGTCAGTTTCTTCTACAGTTTATGGAAGTGTCCCCTCCCTTTGTAGAGATGCTGTTCCTAATTTCTTTCAAAGTTTGTAATTGCTAAGTAGGTGTTTTATTTTTTTTAGGTTTTGTCAGTGGGGAAGAGGTAAACTCAAGATTTTAGCAGTCTACCATCTTGGAACCAGAAGTTACATACGCTTTCTGAATCCTTTCATTCAATGAATTATTTTGAGATCCACTCAGGTTGCTGTGGATATCAACAGTTCATTTCTTTTAAGCACTAAATATAAGTCTTTCAATCTATGTATATGCTGTAGGTTGTATATGCATTCACTTACTGATGAGCATTGGGTTGTTGTTTGAAGTCTTTAGTTACTATAAAGCACACATATAAATGTTTATTTACAAGTCTTCATATAGGTACAAGCTTTCTTTTCAAAAAATGAATAAACTATTTTTTCATGTTGTTTTACCACTTTATAGTCTCACTAGCAATTAAGTAGAGTTCCAGTTTCTCCACATCCTTGCCAACAATTCATATCAATAGCATGATTATCTAGAAGAGACTATTGGAATACTATTATAAAGTTTTTATACTGTGTGTATGGTTCTGGGTTAATAGAGATCTGTGAACTTATAGTTTGGCTAGAACCGTACTGATATGTTGATCTCTTTAAAGGGTTCCTTCACAAATGAGATAATATCCAATGGTGGGGGGAAATGCACCAAAATGAGGTTGATTGGCAGTGTAGTGTTTGGGTCTTATAAATACTTGCCAGATCTGGCTGGTTATATCTCCCTTACTAGATGTATTCTAGTCAGGGGAAAATGTTTAGATCCATAGATCCAAATAAGTCACCATCAGATCAGCAAGATTTCTTCACTCTCTTCCTCACCCCACAAACGAATCACAAATGATGAGGTTAAGATGTTCCCATCATAGTCTGATCAATAACCCATAATTTCTATATTTTATTTTCCTAAAGATTAATTGGATTAATAGTCTAAAAATGCAAAGAGGTTATTTGGCAGCAAGCCTTGTGCACCAGAGTTGGGAGACTCATGGCCTTATGGCCCTGGCTATTGTGAATCACATGAAAGCTAATGATACTGCAACTATTGAACAGTGATCTGGACATCAGACCAGAGTATGAGAGTACAGAAAGAAGAGGGAGAAAGGGAGAAAGGGAGAGAAGTGTGAGGGAGGAAGAGATAGAATGAGAAATGAGGCAGGTAGGGGAAGATAAGGAGAGAAGGAGAGAAGGAAGAGATAGGGGGAAGAGACCTGGGGAGGGAAAGAAAAAATGAGGGAGAAAGGGGAAAATGAAAGGCAAAGACAACAAAAAACAGTCTAACAAGCTTTCAGAGAAACATAAAGAGGAATAAAAGAGCATAATGATTTCTGCCCTTTTGGATTTCCTCTCATTTGCCTTTTCCTGGATTCCTTTAAGGGCTTTTTGTATCCATGTAATTTAAAAAATCTGTTCCTTCCTATTGTCTTTCTTATTTAAATGTGGAAGTGTTCTCTCCTTCTTATAAAAAAAGAATCCCTACAATATGATCCTAATTGCCCCCAAGGGTTTACTATTTGCAATCCATCTGCTTCTTAAAGATTTGGGGGAATTTGTTTGAATTCTATGTTATCCTCAATTTAAAATTAAGTAAAATATAGGACACCCAACATTTCACTCTATATAATGTCACAGTGTTATCTCCAAGTGTTTGATATTTTATGGTTTATTGACTATAATCAATTTTCTTTGGTGACTTAAGTTAATATTTCATTAAGTGATGTCCAGATTTCTTTCCTTACCCCTTTCTTAGTATGATTATAAAGCCCTTAGGTTCTAGTATGAAGGAGCAATAAAGTAAATCTATTTTACTGGTTCTGCTGTATGTGTATGGATAACGGTTCAACTCCATTTATTCAATTAAAGACAGTATTGGTATTATATCTCCCTATTGCCAAGCATATTCACAAAATAGGTAATGATTAGTAAACAAATTTCTATCCCATCAAGTGTGACTAAACTCCTTCTTGCTTTAGACAGTTGTGTGGCCATCTCCTTGACAAATGACTTCCTGATGCAAATACCATTGCAGTAAGTTAGTTCAGACAGCTGAGGAAACATTCCCTTCCCACACAGCCCAGCAAAAGCCTGCATTAGTAATCTATGCAATAAATCAAAGCCTTGGTTATATTCAACCTGTCATTGTAAAATATTAATCTGCTGTGCTATGGAGATATTTTTATTTAATTATCATATTTAAGCTGTATTCCATAGAGCTTAGTTAACATTTAGTTCATACACAACTCTGGGCTCAGCAACACACAGCATGGTGGACAGGGAGAGATTGGAGCCCTCTGGGTGCCACCATATATGGGTAGCCAAAAGAATCATGCTTCTATAAGCAAACTTATTATGAGGTTTTCTACTGCTTATGAGTTATGAGATCTTTCCTGTACACTACTTATTTTTAAAGAAGCACTTTATTTATTTTTATTGAGTTGTTCACATTGGTTGTTCATCCTGGCCCCAAGTATTGAACCTGGGGCAGTGGGATGCATGTAGGATGGTTCTCAGGATGTTCCAGGCTAAACCACTAGGGCATACCGTACACTGCCTCTTAACAATAACCTTATTGAGTCAAGGTGGGAGAAATTTCTTTTGCATATCACCCACCATTCAAAAAGGTCAAGGGGCTTCTTGGAGGTAAAAAAATACATTAGATCCAGAATAGTTCTGGAAGTCAGGCTTAGTGTAAGGCAGATAGTTTTTGGTAAAAAATGAAATCATTCTTCACTTCAAATCAGTACTTCCCATGAACCTAGTATGTACTTTGCATATAAATGAGCACTTAGGCAATGTGGGTGGATATAAACTTATCCTCTATTAAGTAAGTTGGTTGTCTAGTTAATTAGATAAGCAGAATGTTTAGACATCACTGACTGACTGCAAAATACACCATAAATGAGGGCATCTTTACAGTTCTACCGCAGGTAATGAATTGATTAGAGTTTGTTATTAAGATGATTCTTTACTTCAATGGTTAGTAACAGTTTAAAAAAGATAATCAACATATAGTCATATGGCTAATCTTGTCTTTATGACCTACCTCCCTTCTGGGAGAGAGTATTCCTGAAATTTTTCTTTTATTTCAAAGTTAGCAAAAATGAGACACCAAGGATCAACTACAGAATCCTCTAGAAAACACTGTACAGGTTTTGCCTGCTATCAGAAAGCAGAATGTTCCTATTTAGTATCATTCAGCAGATTATTTTTGTGCACATCCCTCTCCAGAGTGCCCCAGTCTAGAATCACACAAAGTCCACTGTCTTTTGAAGACTGAAATTTCAAACTTCTTTTTTTAACCCCAGGTAAGAAAAGTAAAATTAAAATTGGCTAATATTATTTTCTTGAGGGCATCAACGTACTATTGATGGAGGGACAATTAAGCTTTAAAAATGAAAAATTAATTGATTTGCATTTTCATCTTACCATCTTTGTGATTCTCTGCTTTATTAAGGTTCAAAGCACATTTTTACCAAGAAAACATTGTGGATGTGAGAAAAAATACATTTCTTTATTTCTATTTTAGTTGTGGCATCACACTAGGGGCTGCTTTGTAGTCTTGACTCTATAAGAAGCCATCTGCCGTAAAATGAGGGAATGGGACAAAACAATCTCTGAGCCTCTGGATAAATTCCAGTTCTCTAATTCTTATTTCAGCAGTACTTTTTTTTTAAATACACCTTGTTCATTGGTCTTCTCTTGGTCTCACTATTCAGTTTGGAACTCTTTTGACATGAATATAACTGCCGTGTTTGCTATAAAGTACTGAAATCAGCATTATTAACACTAATGATATAGTTACCACCTTTAATGCTTAATACATGTCATGAGATCCAGAAACATAATTACTTCAACAAGTATAGCAATCCTGTGGTGCATGTATCATTTTCCCAATTTTTATATTAAAAAGCTGAGGCTGAGATGTTAAGTAAATTGACCAAAATGCAAAGTAAATCCATACTATTAATAAGATGTCTTATTTTCAGAAGCTGAGGACAGGCACTTCACATGGCAGAAGAGCATTTGCAGTTAGCTAGGCCCATAGCCCATAGTGAAGCCATGCAAAGTGCAAAGTGAACAGAAGAGCACAGTCATTTTCTACTTGTCAGCTAGTTTTCAGAATGGCTCACTCTGAGCTGAGCCGGAACAACCAATCACAGATGCTGATGAAAATTCTATGGGTTAAGAACTCTTCAAAGGAACCTGAAGTCCGATCCAACTTAAATTCATTTGTAGGGTCTGTGCAGGGATTCCAACTTTGTCCTTAGAGTGACTGCAATTCATTAAAATATCATAATATGTTGACTTTCACACCCCACCAGTACCATGACAGATTAATTACTCACCATAAATAATGTAAAAAGAGGCAGCTCCCTTGTCCTGGAATTGTCCTCCTAACCCCAGAAAATATTAGAATAACCATACCGGTGAACTACCCCATTCCCACCAACCTGGATCCTAAACTGCACTAAAATTTGATGCTCTGATCAATACATGGCTTTTCATTAGGAGGTTTCCTGGGGCTACAGCTTTTATACTAAACCTTCGCTTTCTCTTCGGATAGTTTTCACCTTTGGAGAGAGGGACTCAGGGACTTTTCCAAGTGACACAGTCAAAGTAGTCAAAGGCAAGATTAAGTACTTCTGTAACAGGTATGAATTATAAATCTTTACAAATTCACTATGAACACTCTTTCTCTTGCAAAAGAAAAACCCCTTAAAAGTATGATAAACTGTAGTTGTCATGCTGTTTTCAGAGCAAAATTAAAATGTGCATAGGTAGATTTAAAATAGTAGTTTTAGAAATAAAAAATAAGAATTGAATCCTGGAGTTTGGGAAATGGCAACAAAAAAGAATTGTGTTGAAAATTTAGGCATTCATTTTTTAAAATTCTAGAAGAGACAAGAAGAATTTAAGAAGAATTTAACTTCACTTAAATTCATAATATTTTGTCAGTAGAGTGCAAAATGAACAATGCACAAATTATATATATAAATTATGTATTTCATATACATGTAATGAATAGTGATAGTAAGGTACAATGGATTGAAATTGTAATTTCTTCTTCCTTGAAAATAATGTTGCTTAAAATATGTGTTGTTATTGTCAATGTAAATAATGGCTCACATCAAAAGGAAAACAGGCTTGCAATAGAGTAAATGACATGAAAACAATTAGAATATAGATAATCAATATTTTAACTATTAATTCCAGTATCTACTTCTGTGCATTCACTCCATTAATCTTGAGGTTTTCCATCTTTTCGGGTGGAAACAAAAAAAAAATTTTCGACCAGAACAAACATCATGACATCTAGTTTCTTATCTTGATCTTGGATATCACTTGCAAGCAGTTGCTATTTGGACAATTTCTCAGGGGCTCTTTTGCAGGATCAAAATATCAGAATCCATAATTTGTTGCTTCTTCTCAGTGAATGCTTTATTTCACAGATTGCAACTGGCAACCTGTGAATCAAATATTTCTACAAGTTGTGTGTTGTTTGACATGTTCTATGTCAACATGTGATATTTAATTTTATTTTTTTTTAATTGTTTTCAGGTTCGTAAACTTTTTATTCTAGTTAAGAGGGAGTAACAGGGATTGGAGATAACTTTCCATGTGAAAATTTTTTTTAAATGAGCAAAATATTTGAAACAATGATTCTCAATATACAAGAGCTCTATCAATGAAGGATAGTGATCCTAAAGAGACAGAAAACCAACAAGGTGAGCCTTTCAATGACTTCAACTTGCTGTCTTTCTGGAATCTCCAGTCACTGTGCAAAGGATGGGAAACCAGGTAGAACCTATTGGACTATCAGAGTTGAAAAGGCAGAACTGAAAATCTGGGATGACCAAAGCAACTAGAGGTTGGGGGAATAATATTAAAATAAATAAATGCAGAAGAGAGTTGAATGGAAGGACCATGATACCAATCTACTGAGGATTTCTCTCAGTAAATCAGCTGAGTAACAATAAGTGAATACATGTAATTAAACTACACAAGGCCAGGCTAAGAGACCTGGAAAGAATTAGATGTAATAGTGCCCCGCAGTTGCCTTAGCTAGAAATCGTGCTTATTTCTACTAGGAAAACTAGAAGATATATTTATGATGAGTCAGTAGATAAAGAGAATGGAAGAGTCTAACTTCAGTATTGAAGAATAATGAGCTTGAAATTAAACTATTCTATAGCCACTTAACAAATTTTAAAAGCAAGATCCAAAAAAGCAATATATTTTCATGTAATGTAACTATACCCCGGAAAAAAGATCAAAAATACATACAGGTTGCGAAAAATATCCAGCAACCAATAGGTAATATATGTAATATCTTATATCTAAAACTTACCAGACATATGAAGGCTAAAATACAAATATAATAAGGAAAAAAAATCTATCAAAACTGATCAAGAATGGGCACAGATGTTAGGATTGGGAGTCAAGGACATCAAAACAGTTATTGCAAGTATTGCATGTGCTCAAGATGTTAGATAGGGAAAAACATATGTCAAAGGAATAAGAAAACATACCATAAACAGAAAGAAAATATTAAAAAAAAATTTGCCTGATAAGAGACTAAAATATTCAAAGAACTCTTAAAACTCCACAGTTAGAAAATAAGTAGCCAAGTTTAAAAGTGGGCTCACACCTTGAAAGAGATATAAAAATTGTAAAAGAACATATGAAAAGATGGTCCACAACATATGTCATCAGAAAAATGCAAGTTAAAACAATGAGATACTATTATACACCTAAGAGAATGGCCAAAATCTGAAACATTGACAATGCCAAACACTAGAGAGGACATGGAACAACAGGAACTTCTATTCATTTCTGGTGTGAATACAAAAGAGTACAGCCACTTTGCAGGGTGATATGACAGTTTCTTACAAAAATAAATCTATTCTTGCTGTATGATTCAGTGATCATGCTGAATTGAAAACTTATGTCTGCACAAAAACTTGCACATAGATACTTGTTTACAGCAACTAAATTAATAATTGTCCAAACCTGGAATGTCCTTCAGTGGGCGAAAGGATAAATAAACTGTGGTACAGCCAGGCACTGAAAAATTACTTAGTGCTTAAGAGAAATGAGTTATCAAGCAATGAAAAGATATGGAGGAACCTTGCATTCATACTACAAAGTGAAAGAAGTCAATCTGAAAAGTTTGTATACTATGTGATTCCAACTATGTGACTTTCTGGAAATGGTAAACTATGGAGACAGTCAAAGATCAAGGGTTGTAGTGGGCTGGGGATGGGGGGATGAATAGTGGAACACAGAGGATTTCCTAAAGCAAAAAATATGCTCAATAGTTTACAGTAATGATAGACTTTTGCTATTATTCTCTTCCCTAAACATGTAAATTGTAAAGACTGAGAGTGAACCAGAATATAAATTAAGAACTTTGGTTTATTGGTCAATATAAATCCATCAATTGTAACAAATATACTTCTCTGGTGGAGGATACTGATAATAGGGAGACTCTTGATGTGTGAAGGTAGAAGGGATATGGGAGATCTTTGTGCCATGTCACGTTTTGGGCTAATAACGGATTTAACATCACTGCAAAAAATAGTGAATTTAAACAAATAGCTATAAAAATAATCCAAGAAAAAACAGAGAAAAAGAGCGAGATAAATAAAAACAAACACAGTGGCCTAAAATACGTCTAATGTAAATAGAGTTTCTGAAAGGTAGAGAGAAAATAATATTTAATGTAATAATTACCAAATGTTTTCCAGATTTTAAAATTGCAGACCTACTGTCTCAAGAAGCGCTAACACACAGCAGAAACAAACAAAAAAAACCCACCATGACACATCATAATAAATTTCTTCAAATGAATAGGGAAAACAAAATTGTAAAAGCAAGTTGAGGGAAAAAAAAAACCAACAACTGTTATATACAGAGGAACAAAAATAAGGACAACAGATTTTTCATTGAAGAACAGAAAACAGTACAAACAAACGAGCAAATTTTAGAAAATAAATTTTTAAATAATACTCAGAATTATATGATCAGCTCAGTAGATGAAGGAAAAACATTAGACAAAATGCAACATCCATTTCTGATCAAACCTCTAGCATACTGGGAATAGAAGATAGCTATTAAATGGACAAAAGGAATCTACCATAAACCTATAGCTAATAGCATAGCTAATCAAGAAAGGAATGTTTTTCATTTAAGACTGGGAGCAAGGCCAGGATGTCTGCTCTTATCACTTCCACTTGGCATTCTACTGGAAATAATAGCTAGGAAAATAAGCAAACAAAATTATATCAGGCTTTTTATTTGTGTGTATGTATTTAAAATGATGAACCTATTCTAAAATTAATAGGGAAATTATTTTTAAAGATTTAAAGATGCTAAAATAACTAGAAAAATAATTGGAGAACTAGAACTACCTGACTTTATGATTTATTACAAATTAAAGCTATAGTAATCAAGACTGTGGTGCTGGCACACAGATGGATAAATAGATCAATGGAAGAGATGAATAATCCTGAAATAGATCTATGCATATATGAAGAGTTTAATTATATTAAATGTACCTAAACAATTTAGTAGAAAAAGTATAGCACTTTTAAAATATGATGGAGAAAACATTATATATTCATATGTAAAATAATGAACTTGGGTCTATAATTTACACAATTCAAAAATTATTGTAAATTGCTTAACAGATTTATATATAAATCTTAAAACTATAAGACTTACATAAATACAAAATATAAAAACAATAAAAATGAGCAACATATTTGAACAGACACTTAACTAAGGAAGACACATGGGTAGCAAGCATATAAATATATGACAGGAGACTTGAAATCACCAGTCATTACAGAAATGAAAATAGACCCACTATCAGATACCACCACACAGATTAGAATGGCTAAAATTTTAAAGATTGGCCTTACTAAGAATTGGAAGAATGGTACAACTTGGACTCCCAGTGGTGGAAATGTAAAATAGTGTAATTACTTGGGAAGAGTCTTAAAAATTAAACTTACTCCCAATGTATGTGCTAGCTATTTCACTCTTGTATTTACTCAAGAGAAATGTGAGCATATGTCCATAGAAATATTTAGACACAAATATTCTTAATAGTTCTATTTTTATAGCTAAAAATTAGAAATAAAACAAATTTCCCTCAAGAGGTGAATGACTAAACAGATTAATGCAATGACATGCTACGAGGCAATAAACAGAAGTCAATTATAGCATACCCTATAACACAAATGGACCTCAAAATGATTGTTGGTAAATGTAACTACATGGGAATACTATTTTATCTGTTTATATAAAATTCTAGAAAATGTAAAATGAAAAACATTCTATAGCATCATAAAGCAGATCAGTGTTTGGTTGGCATGGGTGTGGGAATGAATTCAGTGGGGCATGAAGAATCTTTGGGGCATGATGGCTATGTTCATTATACTTGGTGCTGGATTCATGGAGTTGCAATATGAAAACACTTGAATTTTATACTTTAAATATGTGGACTTTATGTTATGTCAATTATACCTCAATAATGCTTTCTTTAATCTTTCAAATTTCCAATATCTTCCGAGAAACTGAAAGCTCCAGTTGCATTGTACCTACATGACTTCATGTCAGTGAAAGTTGATTCTCTTCCAAGAGTCACTTTCTGAAGTTTGTCAAAGTCTCTGTACCGTTCCCTTGTTGTCCTTAACCAGCTTTATTCATTTACTTGACTCCGTTAAGAATTTTAATTCACAACTGTTCACTTCTTCGATTCCATCAACAAACACATAGCTTTTCCCATTGTTTTAAGGGAAAAATCATCCAAATTTCTTAACTTATTTCTCTGGTACCCTCTGTAATTTGTTTTTTTCAAAGATATTTCATAACACTCTTCATCAGCCCATATATACAGCCCATATACTGACCACAATTCAAAACAAACTACATGTGTTAAGTTTATTTACTTCCCAAGTTAACAAAATCCACGTTTAAAACTCAGCAAAGACAGAAGGAAAGTAAAATGAAAGTATTGTTTTTCAACTTAGGGTTAGGGATTTCATGTCCACTAAATGTTAATTGGAAGTCATTCTGTGTCCCTCCAAGTAGAAAGTACAAAGAATGTTACAAAAAAGTAACTCTGATATAAAAAGAATTTCCTGCTGTGTGGTACGATATAAGAGATTTAGAATGAGAGGTCATAATTGTTATCAACCATCTCATTAGTATAGACTGATATGTATGAACCTGGTGACGGCCCAAGTCTTTCTATTCTCTTGGTCCTAAATCTTTAGGCCTCAAGATATTCCTGTATTGATCTCATAAATTCTTAACTACATTAAATTAGCCCGTTATAGATCATGTTGCATTTTTTTCTCCTGTAACATCACCCCACCCTTGTAACCATTTTTGTTTGAAAATGTGCTTGGATTCATTTGCTTCCAAAGATGAAGAATAAATCATAAATATTAAGGAATTCTTAAGTATTTCACAACGTTAGCTTTATGCATTCTGATTTATGTGTAATTTTAAGGAAACAATTTTTGCCTATGTATTTTATATCCCTACCTTAACTTTATTCTCAAATATTTTAATATTTGTAATAGTTTATAACATTATATACTCACAAATAAAACTTCTCATCCCATATTGGATTCAAGTTCCCAAAAATGGTTTTGGTCCTTCTTTTGTTCTTTCCAACTTGAACTGTAACATATGGGTCACTTGACCCTGTTTTGTCTTTTGCCTGCAAGCCTTGTGCAGAAACCACTGAAATAAACCAAAACAAACAATTTAATATAAAAGCTTCCCCAGAAACAAAGTATGAAATACTTTCTATTACTTTGTTTCCTGGATTTGCAGATAGATCTCCATGGCTTTGCTTCTTCTGAGCAGCACTGGATTTTTTAAAAAAACATTTAATAAAAAAAAGAATACACTGGATCTAAAATTTACGTATGTATGCTTGTTGTCAGCATTGATTAACTCCATCCAATAAAAGAAATGTCTTCATTTTAGTTTGTAGTAAGTTAAGAGGTTTGGCAAACTTTATCATGGTATAATATATGTGCACCTGTTAATGTGACAAGCAACCTAAGAAGTCCAAATTACCAGACAATGCTAACTCACATTGCCTTGACTCAAGAGATCAAATGGGTGAGGGATATTGATGCAGGAGTAAGTGAAATATTATTTGTTTTCTCATTAAGCAAAACTGATTGAAGGGATTACTGGCTACTCTTGTAATTTATCAAGTGTCAGGCAGCAACAAAGTTACTCTCTTGTAAACAACACTGTGTTGACGAGCATATTGTAAAACAGAACCTTCTTCCTCTGGGAGAGCTTTTGATTAGAACAAAACACAAACAGAAATCACTTCAATTATCTACTACATATTTTAAACATTTGAATTACCAATTAGACCTCTTGTCAATACTGATAAGACTGAAAAATTCTGTTTATTTTACCTATAATTATTATTAGCAGTGCTTTTCAAGGCATATAATTATTTAAGTCTCAATATGGAATAAAAATTTTAAAGAAGAGATATTTTCACCTGTAATGGTTATTTTTGCTGACCACTTAGATGTCCCCTCCAGTACACTCTGTTTGGCTGCTTTTGTGTACTGCACAAAATCTTCTTTCGATATCTGAAACATTTCCTGAATTACTTCAAAGACTTCTGGCCTGTTTTTCTCCCTGATCTTCATTCTTTCTTTCATAGCTGTAATAATGGTCTGAGTTTTGTCTTCAGCACCATGTTTAGAACTCTTTTCTGCTGCTCCTATAATGGAAAAATTAATGGTGATGTAAATATACAAATAGTTACTTTTTGATAGTTCAAGAGAGGGAGAAAAAGGAGGAGTATGACAATGAATAAAGTTTTTATTTGCAAGAGTTGAGGTAGCTCTTTTGGGAAAATAGTGAGCTAGCAAGTTACTATGCTAAGATCAGAACCATGAGCCACTGTGTTATTGGACAGTACATGGACCTCCATGATGCAATTTTTTCATTTGTACTATTGGACAAAATCAGGGGTTATATAAAATTTAGTTTTAATTTTCAAAAATAATTACAAAAAACAAAAAATGTACACATTAATTGAGTTACATGTCACATATTTATTCAATATGTTAACAGAACAAAATTGAGAAATAAATTGGAAATATTTGGCAAATATCACTTAAAAATAAGAAAATCAAGTACTTATATTCATTCAGAGTGCATAATTATTAATATTGATGGATTTTATCATAAATTAAATGCTTATTTTAAGGCATATTTTGTGTATATTCAGAAATAAAGGTAGAAAGGTAAAAGAAAAATATGCATAATGATTAAATTCTCAGACTGTAGGAATAGAAAAACTCCTCCTTATTAACTGTGTGCCCTTAGGGAGTAAGTTTATTAGCTAAGTCTCACCATCTTCCTTCGTAAATATTAGTACCTTTCTAATAAAATTTTTGTGTAATATGAAACACTTGATTGCCTAGCACATCATATTGGGTCTACAAATAGCAGATGTTGCTGCTACAGAGTCTAAATTCTTAGTACTGACTGTGAGAGCTAATTGCTTCAGTAAAATACAAAATACAAAGTGACAACATTTTTAATTCTGTGAATCACGAGAGGAAAAAGTTATGTGGAAGGAAGAAACATGATGGTATAAAGGGCACTAGAATTTTGGTGGTGAGTATGGTTAGACTGAGGTGCTAAAGTGCATATAGCAATTTACATAAAAGAAATAATGAAACAATTTTTAAAAAGGAAAAAAATTTAATTAAATGCTTAAATTCATTCTTGTAAAATAAATCCTATTGCTTTTGCTATATATTATAATATAGAATCAAATTTTGCTTAGCATGAAACTGATTCTTCTGTTTGCACCTTTCTTTGGAAACCCTGGACTAGATGATCTCTAAAGTACCCAACAGACCATACACTTGACTTCCTATGTAATGATATAGATATAGTCTTAAAATCAATTTAGCAATTAAGGATTTCTAAAATTCTTTTTTTGGGGTCCTTTACTTTCTCCAACTACCAGATAAATATTCTTACTGTTCTGGGTAGCTTTTGGATTGCTCAAATTTACAAAACAAACAGTAAAACATGATTCCGACTCTCACAATTCCTTTGTGAAGGAAATTTGAAAGTAAAAGCCCATGTACCAGTGATAGCAGGAGTGAACTTCACAATATCTTTGCATTAACATATATTATGTGACTGGTAATTAGTTGTATATTCCTAAATTTAGAGTAATAATCCAAAAGATGCTTAAATTGGAATTTTAATATTCTTTATTAAAGTCTTTGGGAACACTAAAACAACTGAGATGTAGTGAAAAGCATTTTAAGACTTGTGTCTATAACCAGTAAGGATTAGTTATTGTTCCAGTTTTCAACTGTGTGACTCTAAGTATTGCCCAAAGTGTATAAAATTTTTTGAGATTTATTTCTAGTTAGTCATACTAATATTCCATAACATATTTAGAGATTAAATGGGAAATTTTTCTGCACAATTCCTACCACAAAGAATAACCTCAGTAATGTTCTTTGAATCTATTTCTGTGAATGTGAAATCCTATTTAAGAATAGAAGTTAAGACAAAAGAGGAAAGGGCAACTGTTAACTTTTATTATAATAAATGTATATTAATGTATATATAAAATGTATATTAATGTATATATAAAAATGTGACAGCAATAATTTAGTGAAAATTTTCAAATATTTGAAAGTATAACATCTGTTATCTGATGTGGAAAATACATTAATAACAAACAATATGTTATCAGAGGAAACTAAAAGAGATGGATTTTCTAATGGTTGAAAAAACAGATTCCCTCTATCCTTTTTAATCTTTGAGGACAAAATGTATTAAAAATACTAAAAAAAATGAACTGAATTTAAGATAATTTGGAAAGACATTCTAAATACTCTAGTCATTTGTTTAAACATGCCCTAAAATAGTTACATCTATTAACTGAGAAATTAAGCATGTTTGTAATTTAATAATAGATTAACTACATAGTATATAACTCTTACATGGTAACTTTGTCTTAATTTAGATTAAATATTTTCAACTATCCATTAGAGATACTTTACTTCAAGTATTCATAAACAGAAAGGAGATTGGTGACTTGAAAAATTACCTGCAAGATTTAAACTACCTGTGATATTTGGTTTGTAATGATCATCCAAAGAATTGAACAAGGGTTTGTTAGAGGTGTCACAAAAATGTTGACTCCTACCAAAGTCTAAATAGCTATTAGTGCTATGGCAAGTAGTGCTCCCAAAGACTTTAAGAAAGAGTATTAAAATCCCAAGTTAAACATATTTTGGATTATTTCTCTAAATTTGGGAAAAGCCAACTGACTACCACCTACATAATAAATGTTCATGAAAGAATAACTACTAAATTCAAAATGAGATCGTCAAGAGATATTTTCATTCAAAGAAATCAGATATGTACTTAACAATCACCTCTTGAATTCTTTTAAAGAATTAGGAATTAACTTGACAATTAGTTTTGAAATTTTTCATCCATGCTCTTGATGTTGGAACAGAATATTAACTATAATAGGTAAATGCTACAGACAGACCCTTTATTTATAAAATCACCAATCTGATCCAATTTAGATCTATTAGTTTAGATATAGAGATAAATTATCAATTTTTGCCACTGATCTAGAGGTACTTTCCACTATTATTTATTAAACCCACATATTTCAACCTATATTTCAGATGAAATGTTTCTTAAACAGTTGCAACTTGTTATAAATTTCTAGCTCTTTGAGTTATTACTTTCCATCCCACTTATTCTGTTTATCTCAAAATCATCAAAGATAAACTCAAATTTACATTTATATGAGTATTCCTTCAAGTTACTTAGTAGAAGCTCTTACAGCTTCTTTGATATCAAAGAATATGTTATCCAGAGGTCAATAATAAATGATATTAAAAGAGATAGTGTACAGTGAGTATATTTTGTTAAGTGTAATACATAATCCAAATGGAATTCATCACTGTTACTTTTCAAAACACTTAACTGACAGATTAGACAACACAATATGTACAAAAACTTCAAGAGAATTCAGCCTTAGAGAGAGGTAAACATATCCTGCATGCGTCCATTCTGAGCAGTTCAATAGGATAACCCATTAATGAGAAACTTTCATTTTTCTTGTATAAATACCCCTGGCATGTCTGATTCAAGCTACTGCCTTCTAAAATCCTCAACTATCAATCACTCTGACACAGCTATCCGAATTCATGTCTATTCCACATGCTAGTCTATAGAGTCAACTTCTATTAAACATGCTTTCCAAGGATCTAGCACACTGCCTGAAAAATAGGATACACTCATTCAACAGAGAAGACAAGATATTTCTTGAGAAAATCTAAGATAATATTATTACTATATTAAATATTTAATTTGGATCTGGTTCAACTTAATACTTTAGGAGTTTCTTGCATTCTTTGACCGTAAGGCCAAGATCCTGGAAGAAACAAGAACAAATTCAATGTAAAATAATAAGCATTATGTGAAACACGTCTTATAAAGAGACAAAATATGCCTAGGTTTTTGGCTTCAGATTTGGAATTTTTAGAAAATAAGAACCGTGTGCCACTAGAAAGCAAAATAAAGGATGACCTATATATCTTATGCATGTTTTAGTCAACATAAAACAAGGGCATAAACATAAATATAAATGGCAGGAAATATCAATCATCAAATCATTTTTAGAAAGGCATAAATGGTTTGTGATGCTTTGGGAAGCAGTCGTGGATTAATTCTGATTTGCCACTACCTAACCATTTGAACTTGGGGCTACATTATCCCTCTAAGCTTTACTGTCCTCATCTGATAAGCAAACGGAAGTAATAGCTGTGTATCCTTTTATAGGGCCATTGTAAGGATTACGTGAGATAAAGTATATAGCTTAAATATTAATAATGTAACAAGTGTAGGAATTTCAGAATGTCAAAAGGTAAAGATGGAAGGATTTATTAAAGAACATCACAATTAAGAAATGTTGACATTTGCATTCCATAATTACTTGACCTGTGAAAATACTCTTTAACAATTCTCCTAAGGACCATGCCTAATACCTGTCTTGTGCTAAATGCTCTATTACTTTGCTACTGGAAGGGAATCAATGAAAGGATTCAAATGAAAGAAAACAGAGGTCAAAGAAACTGGAGGAAATTCTCCTGATTATCATAACTATTATCATTATTAAATATTTTACATCCATAAGCCCTTACCTGCATTTCTGGCAGGTGAACCCAGATTAGGTGAGTGGTAAACATGCAGGAAGCAAGCATGAGGTCTGACACAGGCATTTCTCTCTTTAGGAATCTTTAGCATGAGAAACTTTGTTGATTTTCTTTCTTCCCCAGTAAAATCAAATAGGTGGGCCTGCTTTGGATTCATCTCAGTATTTCTTTCCCATAAAATCATATAGGTGGGCATGTACTTGGCATTTTCTATCCTTTCCCTTTATATGGTTCATATCCAAGATAACCTTATCCTCCTCTTTTAACATGTTTTCAATCTTTTCAAGATAAAAAACTTCAACTCCCCCAGTCTTCAAATCAACTACCTCCTTTTCTTACAAAATCAACGCCACACACCCCACCAGATCTCCCCAACAACAGAGGACTGACATTTACCAAAAGGGTAATTGAAAGAACACAGATCTAGCATAGAATCAGCTCCCACTCCTGTAGGTGGCCTCCTCATTTTCAGTGGGAGAATGTGGGCAGGTAGCCAGCCGCCTTTCAAGGTGCTGCCTTCTAGCCTTCTATAAAGTGCCTTCACTGTCAGGGAGCTTGGGATCAAAAACAAAACAAAAAAATCCCAACCTTTCCTCCCCTCTCTGCCTACACCACCTCCATCAAATTCAAGCTGCCAACCCATTACTGTTAAATGCAAAGTTTTAGCCCAAGTTTGCAAACATGTGCCTATTAAATAAAGAGAAAATAAGGAATGGGTTCTCACAATTATATGTCAAAGTAACTACATCTCATGAGCATTTTCTGATTGCATTTCTACTTACTTTATAGAGGTTTTTCAATTCACTACAGAGTCAAAAACTATATAGATTAGGGAAACAAATTACAACAAAAACTGCTCATTAAAATATTTTTAATGTTAGGAAAAAGAAAGCAAGTGAGAAAAAGATAGGAAAATATTTTTGTTCTTATTACTTTCAGTTATATATATTTCTTTGTATCATTTTCAAATTAACAAGTGAAAATTAAAACAAAGAAATAATTTAAGCACAATATGTACTTCTATCTTAACTTACGTATTTTACTTAAATGGCCTCTAGCACCCAGGAACATAGTTGACATTTACAGCTGGTTTCAAAGTGTTGTGGAAGCTGGCCTTTTGCTTGAAGATAGGTTATATGCTCTCAGATTAGACATGAGTACGTTTACATAACACCGAATTCATACATGGTCACTCTGTGACAGTGTGAAGTGAGACAAACAAGGTCACTTTATAGTTTTTGTCCAAACAGATGAAAATATGGTCACTTTCAAACTACGAAATATCAAATATCCACTTTTCTGATGAATATCAGTGATCGCTGCTTTCATTACTAAGTATAGCTATTGTCCTCACTCCAGTCTGCCTTACTTATTGATAAGATGCTTTTAAAATACACAAAGAATTGTCCTCACTTCCAGACAATACCTGATCTAGGGTAAACCTCCGCTTTCTAACATTCTCTGAGACAACCACAACTTACCCTGGTGTGCATTTTCCATTGAAGCAATGAGAAACAGATGAAACATTTAAAACAACAGGTGTGTTCCTGATAGTCTTCCACTGAAGAATATTGACAAATATTACCTTTTTTAATACATGAAAATAAAACTGATGGCCAGAGATTTTTTAAATTCCAGTAGCAGAAAATTAGAGCCAGATTTTTCTCAAGCAGTTCAGTTTTATGAAATAAATATATTTATCTATCATCAATTTCTTGCTCTCTGGATATATAGATAGATGATAGACAGATAGACAGAGATAGATGACAGATATATGGAGATTTGTATACCGTTTATATTATGATGAATACCTTACCTTATACTATTATGTAAAGCATTTTCACAGGCTACAGTAGAGGGACAAAAGACCCCTAATGCAGCCTGCCCTAATACCTGAAAATGTTGCAGTATTAGGTTGTATTAAGGCAATTTCACCATTGATTCCATTTTTACCTAATCATATCAATTCCTTCTTAGTGCTGTTGAAAGGTAAGTAAAATGCAGATGTTACAAATGAGGATGGTGGTGTTGAGGGTATATCCCAAGCTTGGTGGGTTGTTCACAGAGGGCAGTCCTTGAGTATTAAGATGGGAAGCTCAGAAAACCAAGGTCTGGGCAGTATAGAACACTGTCTAAATGACAGAGTACCATCTGGGATAGTGGAAGAGCACTAAAATAAAATTCAATAACTTTCATTTTCCCCCTAGAGTTAACTTTGCACATTTCTTCGTAAATTAGGAGAGATCACTAAACTGGGAGTTTTGACCTGGGTTCTAACCTTAGCTATACTATCTAATAGAATCTTCTTGACAAGGCACAAAATTGTCTGAACTCAGTATGAACAGCATATTGGGTTCTCAGACACACTCATGTCAAAGGCTCCCCTAATAGTCTGTGGCTGTCAGAAAAGGTAATCTTTAAAACATTACATGAAAAGGTGATCTTTAAAATGTTACATGGTATTTCTAGCTGCAGTTCTCATGCCCTCATTTGCTACTTAACCAATATTTATTAAGCAGCTGTCTGTACTTATAAGTGTGCTAAATTCTGGGGAAATAAAGTTTCCACTTGACAGCGCTGGATATACAGAATCCTACTACTAAGTTTCCAGAATATTCATGGCATAACATATTCTGTATAATTGCTATTGAAAGAGTAAAATGTCAAGTTTTCAAGAAAGGTGCTCGCATCTATTTACTTCAGTTGTTCTAGAAAAATACATTTGAGTCCAGAGACATCAATTATTCTCTTCTACCTCCTAAGGCCCAGAAGTTCCTACCCACAGTAACTGCTCAGTATATACAAATAATCGACTGTCTGAAGAGATCATGATTACAAGTGTAGCAGCACAAATACTAAAAAGAGATTCAATATCTAGTTTGCAGGCAGAAGCATACAGCCAGATTTTGTTAATGTTATGAATTTGCAATGGGTAATTATTAGGACACCTAGGTTTAACATAATGTCAGTGGGAAACACAAGAAGCAAAAGAACACATGTCACAAGTTACTGCTTTCCTGAACTACCATGAAATATTTTCTGTCCTTACCCAAGTTCTTAAAATTTCCACTTAGGAGTTAAAAGTAGGCAATATATTATTCAATGGGGCTCTAGGTTTCCCAAATGGGTTATGTACCGTGATTATATACACATTATTTTTATTTCCAAATTTGAAACTGTATCTCTTCTACTTTAAAGAGATAATCAAGGAAAATTGTTTACATATACTCTCTTGTCTACCTACGTTGCATGCTTCAGACAACCTCGTCTAAGCTAACATATATTTTTTGCCTATTTTCTAGTTTAAAATTGCTACAATAACTAAAAGTTCCTTATAGGTCAATTGACATAATGCAGGGTCACAAACTGCTCCTCTATTATTCAATTCTTTCATCACCAAATGCTGTTTCAAAAAAAGCAAAATGTATATTTTTAAGTAGCAGCAGATAAGTGAGCTAATTAAAGAAAAAGCTGGTAGACTTTGACTACTTTCTTTGATCTGGAATTGAGAGGAAGAATAACTTAGTTCTCTTTTCTCAAGGATTGGTATTTCATTGTCCATTTTGTTCTCCTCTGTTCTTGCTTATTATAATTGAAGGCTGTTAGCAGTAAAGTTAAGAACTATCATCAAGTAAAACCAGAGAGACAGGAGCTGAAAGAAGGCTGTTTGGGAAACTTATTTGACATTTGTATGAATTGCTGAACCTGAAAGGAAGTACTGGAGCAGTGAAGAGTTTATGATTACCTGGTCTAATAATACTTGAATGTAAGTGTGTAAGTTACCGACCCAAGACTTGATGGGAATGAAATGACAAACTCAAATACATTTAAAGCAACTATAAATAATCCCTTGAGTATTGGTAATTGGTTCAACCACCTGTATTTTTTCTTCCTTTTTATTCTATTTTAATTTGCAACATTGACTTTTCTAATGATGAATTAGCTGCCTGTCAAGACGTTAAATTTTCCCTGGAGTAGTTCAGAGGTTGAATGACCATTCTGAGCAAGAAATCATAAAATGTTCTTATGTTTACAGGAAGCTGCATTCCAGCAGAAGCTACAACTCTGATTTCTTTCAGTCATTTTCATTCTTTACTCTCAATGTTGGCATACATAAACATTTTGCAGGTGATGTCACCATCGTGAATTTCTTGCTTAAAGCAATGAAACAGAGAAATTCCTTTAGGAAGTATCACTGGTTCTGGAGGAAGATTTTGAAATTTTATTGATAATGTGGAAATTGGTGAAGTTGAATTCATGTATTTAAAAAAGCTTAAGTTCAATAAGAGTATAGATTTAAGGGAAAATGTAAGGAGTTTTGTTTTTGTTTTTTTAAGAAAACGTATATATAAACATATATATGAAACATATATATCCACCTTCATTTTATGCACTATTTTTGATCCTTCTCATTGACAAATGCATTTTAATTGAAACCTCAATGAAATATTTCCCTAGGTTACTTAATCAATATTGAATAATACATGCTATCTCAAGAAATGGAAATGGATTATGAAAATATTTCTAAAGTTTAATGAATGGGTGGTATCTCTTTTTTCTAAAAACACTAAAAGAAGAATGAGTTCATTTCTTATGTATGATATGCATTATTTCTTTCTTTAAGGAACTGAAGATTTTTTTCCTAAATGGCAATAATTTTCCTGTTCTCTCAAATGTCACTGACCTAATGTATTTCTTAACATGCTTAGTCACAATTATTCTTTAAGCAAGTGGACTGACTTCAAATTGGACTATGATGTCCTACAAATAAATGCACTAATTCATATTGAATCAATGCTCCTTCCTTTTAAGTAAACTTTGTTAAATATACTTTTTGTTTTTCAAAGAAGGAATACCACTTATTTTAGTTTAAAAATGTTTTCATTATAAACAAATTCTATCTTATCTAATTGTGAAGGAGAGTAATTATTAGGCAGAGAAAACCAGAGAATGTGTGTGACTATTACTACAAAAACCATCTGTGACATTTCTGATTTCATATTTATTTTGATACTTTCCTCTGTCTTTCCTCAATTTCAAGGATCCCAGCACCTTACGTTGACATTCATGAAAACAGTATACAGAGGGAATAATATTTTGATGTGATAAACACAGTATTCTCAAATGAAAATCCTTGTTTAAATAGCTTTCTTTGGCAATGCTGCTATTTAAGGTCAGCATACTTGACCAAATGAATGCTGTAATAGAAAGTCAATAATAAATATTTTAAATGTGGACATTTTAGCATTTATGGACCTAATTTACCGGTATAAAAGAATTTTTGGAAATGGAAAACTTAAGATAACTTGTCATAAAGGTTGAAGAAGCATATACCTATGCAGAAGTATGACAAGATGGAGAAGCAGTTAGCATTCATTCATTGAGCACCTGTGCCAGACTCTCAGCAGAGACGATTTCATTTCTCTTCCCCCAAAACCTCTGATGTAAATTGTATTATTCCTGTTGATTTAGTGGAAGAAAATGAAACCCTGAGACGTTAAAAAATGTCCCAAGTCACCTGTCTTGTGGTCAGATTTGTCTGATATTCCAACATAAGACCTCCCACTCCAAAGCTGAAGTCAAATTAGCTTGGAAAGTAATTCTACTTGCTCTGATAACCGGTATGTGCATCAGCCCTCTTTGAGGAACAGAACTTTATATATTCCTGCTTTCCACATGGGGCTATTATGAGATAAAAGTGAGATAACAGATTGGAAGTCACCTTGATGTTTCTGACTGGATGAGAGTGAGATGCACTGCAGGTACTCATTCTGAGTACACAGAAATTGCCACATTCAGCACTGTAGGAAGCAAAATCAACTACATGACTTGACGGGCAGTATGTATACCTTTGTGCAAATGGTAGGAGGGCAGGTGGTTGGATTTATTGAAATTCAGCAGGAGCTGGAAAGACTTAAACTGAAAATCCACACGATAGGGCAGGCTTGCACACCCAACTCCTCAATCTGACCAAGTACTCACTCTGCAGACAGTCGGCATTTAGGAGGTCCTGACACTTTTCGTGGCACTTCACCCCACATTCCAAACACTTCATGCCCTGCCGGGCGATGCCCCACAGGAGTCCTTCACACTCATAGCAGTAGGTGGGAGTTGTTGCTGTCCAAACCTCAAAATTGTGTGGGGTGGTGGAGGACATGGGATAGATCAACGCCTGCAAGGTCTTCTTGAAGACATGCATTTTCTGTAAAGATGAGAGAAGGTACCAATGCAAGCCTATCAGTGGATTTGGACAATTTCAATATGAAATGAAACATTTTATCACTTTTCCCTGAAAATGTTATTTTGAGATTGACTGACTATTACATCGATTTAAGTGATGGCAATAAGCACAATAACTTTAGTTATTCTTCTCTGTGTGTTGCAGGGCTCAATTCAGTCATTTGAACATAAAGCACTATCAAGAACTCCCTAACCTTCTAGACTGGCCTGGACTCCACTTTGGTGAAAGCTTCTCTCAAGTAACATAAAGTTCTAATTACTTGATAATTTCTATACCCCTATTTATAAGTGTTATGAGGCAAAGATGGTCAACCTTTTGCCCACAACCGTATCACAACTCAGAGCCTAACCACATCTTTGGCTCAAGACAGGTGCTCAGGAAACACTGATTTAACGAATGACATATATTACTATCCTGATCTAATTTATTTTATGGTAAGGCTGTGAAGTAGGCGGAAAGTATTTCTTAGTCTAATTCCATCCTCCAGAAACATCATCACCTCTCTTTTATGTTACCCAGGCCTCTCTTCACTGACTCTGCATCTCCCTGATACTTTACCTATTCCCAGACCTAAGTGATGCATCATCTTTCATTCTTTCTTCAGAGAACTGATTTCATTGCCTATCTTAGGAAGGAGCTTGCTATTAGAAAGCACTAGTAGTAGACAAAGGTAAATGTGACAACCCCCCATGGTGATTTACTTTTTAAAGGGAAATGATTTTTAATAGAAATGAGGAATGTCTTCCTAATGACATGCCATTGATGGGATAGAAAAATTAACAGAACGAGTAGCCAGGAGACCTGTGTTCCCTAGCTTAGGTTCAAGAACATTATTAAAATGGTCTCCTTTAACCAGGAGCTATCTCCCAGAGTTCCCCCCATAGTACCTAATCATGCTTATCACAGTCTCTAGAACAGAGTAGAGGCACAACACATTTTTGTTTTTGATATGAATATTCTGCCATATAAGAGTCTTTTACTCTATGGAGACACGGGTTTTTTAAGCTTTATTTTCCTCCTCTACCTATCTATAGCATTATTTTGAAGAACAAACTGATGTAACACACATATTCCATAGACTTCAAAACAAATGCTAATTATTAGCATTGATGGTGGATTTTCAATGATCCACTATAGATCAAACAAGTCTCTTGTTTGAATGAGTCCTTCTCTATCCTTATATCCCATTAAGCAGGTAACTTTCTGAAAGAGTCTCAGTATCGGAAGTTGCATCTATAGATGATTTTACACAACTACATGATACATAATGAATGGATATTTACATAAATCCTGCAGAAGCCTAGTTGATAAATAATGCCTGAAGGGGATACTTTGCGTTAATTATCCTTAAACTTCATTTCAGAATATCTTCCAGTGTTGAAACAGTCAACTTTCCATTATATTTCAATTCCACAGAAAGGTAACAGTGTAATCCCTTCATTAGTGTATTCCCCTCACTATGTGTCTTCTCAGAATATATTTGGTAATAGCACGGGAGGTTCCCTGCCAGGAAGCTAAATTTCAGTAAATTTTTTTCTAACTCTTAAACAGCAAGATCCAACCTTGCTACTACATGAGGGTCTAGGTAAAAGTTCTTCATAATTCAAGCAAATCTAGAGCAGAATTATGGTCAGATATGGGACTAACTCATTGAAAGATTCTATATGAGGGTTTATACAGACAGAACAACCAATCTATCACTTTTCAATAAATATAGACTGTCAAATAAATCTCTTGGTTTAATTTCATAATGAAGATGTCATGCAAAGAACCATTAAAAGTTCTTTTGGAATTAGAAGCATGCATTATTCATGGTTGTTTTTCCTTTACCACCTAGCCGAGTGGGTATCTTCATTATCAGGAAAGTGAATCGAATGATTCTTGGCATAACAGATTTTCCATCAGCTGCACAGACAGCTTTCCTATTCTAGTTGTACTGAGGGAGTACGTGTGTCTGTAATATAGTATTTAAGTTTAGCTTAAAAAATGAGCAAATTTTGTTGCATTTGCAATTGCATCAAGTAATTCGTTATCTCAGATGGGGAAAAATAACAGTTCTTATTCAATACTAAGCAGGAATGGAATAGTCAGCTATTGAAGACAAAAAAGTTAAAGAATACATACAAACTTAGATAGTAGAGTTGGGCAAGGGATGTTTTTGAACATAAATTTATCCACATACTTTTCATATTAATTCAATGATCAACATGCTCTTTATAATAATGCCCATTTTTTATTGAATTTAAGAGAGATATAGTTGGTCCTCTAAATCCTTAGATTATAGTTGGAGCAATAAATAAAAATAACTGCTAAAAATTAAATATACTGGACAAAAATAAAATTCAATATAAACAATTGAGAAGATTTCATTGAAATGTTTTATTTGGTTCAAGAGCCATGATCCATTTCATGAAGAAGCTAATTTCAAAAGATAAGCAACATGGAAAATTTACTAGACAGCATGTGCAAAATCAATTGAATGGGGCATTAAAATAAATCCCAACATTTAAAAGCTATGAGACTTAAAGAAAAGCACTGAATAATTCACTAGAGGGTATGTGTCCCTTATCTCAGGGAAACATGAGTCTTTCCATTCTTGATTTTTAGGACATAGGCATCTGCCTATAAAAACTGAAAATTACTCTCAAATAAATGGCTTATGGAAACATATATTACTCTAACAAATTATTCGATGGAACAATGGTGAATTTAGAAAATAAGGAAGTAAATTACTAGGGAAAGCATGCAAAATATTATTTCAGAGAGGGAATTTTCTATCTTGGGGAAGTATTGTGACTTGGACAAAGAAGGTCCTTTCTTAGAAGCAAACTAAGATAAAGTTAAACAAGAGTATACGAAGAAAATATAGTTGGGCATTTTTGTAGAACAAGGTAAAAGATAGGCCAAAGAGTGCTGAATGAAAGCCAGGCAGAAAACAAGGAGAAAGTCCTGGACCATGGGAAGTCTAACTCACATTAGCAGTTGGATTAAAGGGTAGAGGAAATTTTTCTTTTTATTATAGTACTTAGAGGTAACAGAACAATAATTGTACAGGTCATAGAATCCTATATGAAGTGAAAACATCAGACTGGGTATATTATCAAGAAAGGTTCACTGACCTAGGTAAACATGGAACCAGACATAAGGAGACAGTGGTCCTCAAAAGAAGGATAACTTTAATTACTGGGATTAAGACCCAAGAACAGAGTGAATTCTGCAATATGGATGACTTGTTAGTAACCTATTTTAGATGTTTCTAAACTTTGCAAATCTTCTACAACAAGCATAAAGCATTTTCTAAAATATATACATTTTCTGATTATAACATGTATGTTATTGCAAAAATAATTTATAAATTATAAAAGTACTAAAATAAAAAATATTAATTCAATATAATTGTTCAAAGTTAGTCATAGTTTAATGCATTTTCTTCCTTTATTTTTTTCTATTTATAGACAAAAGCCCTGTGCAACATGAAAAAAACAAAACAGGAACATTATTTTTACATTACTGAAGTGATTCCAGAAAAGATAGTATTTATTGTATTTAAATACTCGTCATTTGTATCAATGAAACTAATTCTTTCACTCTGATAAGCCTGCAGTACAGACTGTAGACTACAAAATGCATAAAGATTAATTCAAAGATTAGTATGTTGTACCTAATACCCTATATCCATTTTGTACTATAGTATGGACTGTTGACTCATATCTTAAACAAATGATTTGTTAAAAATTTCTGCTCCAAGAAACTAAAATTTAAATTGAGTTGTCCTAACATATCATTTTTTGAACAATTAGGACATGGGAAGAAAATGAACTGTCTTTCCTATTCAAAACTATATTAAAATTGAATTTAAGAAATAAAGCTATCAGTTTTTTTGCCAAGAGCAGTGACTCACGTCTTTATGTCATCAAACTTCCAGTACTCAACACTTTTAATGGGAACAAATCTTGCATACCTACACATTATATCTTCTCTTTTCCCCTTCTATTAACCAAACCTTCGCCACTAAAGTTTTGTTTTGGTTGTTAACCTCTGGATTACCATTGTGGGATTATGTATGTTAAGTCATATCTTGACTACATATTTTTTTAAATTATATTTTGGTAATTCCATGAAAATATTTTTGAAGCATTTTATGCATTTAATGTAATATATGTGCATATGTGTGTATATATACATATATCACATTCAATATATACAAATGTATGTGTATATACATACACATATATGTATCCTGTAGGAATTTGTTTACAAATTCTGAAAAAAGATTCATCATAAAGATTTTCAGAGCAAAGATTAAAAATAATGTAACCTTTTGAAATTTGATAGAAAAACATGAAGACAGAATGATAGGATAACTCCTGACATGAAAACAGACATAATTTCAGGGTTGATTTACCCAACAGAATAATCATCACATAAGATTGACTGTAGAAGTTAAAATTATTCAAGTAATTTATTTTCTTTTGATAGCAAAAAGTACAGACACTAAAAGTTATGTGCCTATCCATGGAAGACTGCAAATAATTTAGACTTTTACTTAAATTGTTTTATAATAGATACTACTTATCACTGGCCTAAGTAACTTAAGGGGTGAGTTCAAATAAAGAGGGAAGAACAATGGCAAAGTGAATGACTCAATAATTTGAGAAGAGTAAACTATGGAATGTGCTCTCTGTTATGAGATGGAACCATAGATTTGCCATTTACTACACTTACCAATTTTTTCCCAATTCAAATTTTCAGTGAAAAAAAATATAAATAGTGAAGATGATATAATATGAGTTTAAACTATTGCTGGTATTAAATATAAGGCAAAATTAATGTAAATTCCTCCACTGGGGAAAAACTTTATTCATTTTAATGTAGAAAATCTAATATTTACCACTTGGGGCAGATACTCAGCTCTTATAAATCTTCTGACAGAGCCGTGAAAATGTAGGATGCAGGGTTAGGATATTGTAAAAGGAAGAGAAGGAAGGGTACGGTGATTATCCTTCTAAAAGGGAAGTCATTCTATCATCCTCTTATGTAACCACGCAAAGTCAGTCGCAAAGCTGTGGAAAGTTGTATGGTAAAAGCAGTTAATGAAAATAATAAATATTTACTAAATCATATGTGTCAAACATAGTTGAATGCTCTCTACTTGTTATACATGTGATTACTCTAAAACCCTTTAGAAGTAGTATTTTCATTTTAAATATTGAAAAATTGATGTGTTGACATGGCAGACTAAGTCAATATGGTCTACTCCAGAAGTGCTGGGAGAAACAAAATTGCCTTCTAACTAAAATGGCCATTGAGCGTAGTAATGTGTATTTTCAGGTCTTTTAAAATTTTGATTTAGGAAAAAATTACTGAGTAAATTAAAGAAGTAGTCTAGGTAATTTTAATGCATTTGATAGAAAAGAACACAGAGAAAAGTTGAAAAGAAGTCTGAAAAAGAGTAAAAAGGCATAACAAATGTTCAGATTATTAAAACTAAACTGAAATATGTGATGATAAACGTAGATCGAATTTACCTACAAAAAGAGCAATTCTCAGAATGAATTTTTAAATTAAGCTTATATACTCTTTACTAGAAACATATCAAACCCACTAATATGATTTTTAAAGGCTAGAGAATTTCTATCAGGGAAATATTGACCTAATTAATCTAGTGCAGCTATACTAATACCACATAGATTATATTTTAAAGAAAAAAAGCATTTACAAGATTAATAAGATTATTAGCAGAGGCTGAAAAAAGCTATTTATCAGAAATATAAAAGTCCTGAAATTTATGCATTCAACTGAAAACACTCATATGCGATACCTACAAAATTGATTGTGTACTAGGTCATAAAACAATTCAATTCTCAAACACTAAAGACTAAAATCCTCTAAACACAATGCAATAACAAAAATAAAGCCCATATGACTGATCTTTGGAACATCAAAGAAAACACTTTTTAAGTGATTGATGAGTCAAAATATTAACCACTGGATCATTTGTGAAATAATTATATCTCAAAAAAATGAAAACACTATAAATCAAGGCTTGTATTATGTACCTCAAGCGAATTGAGAGGAAAATGAATAACTTAAAGAAAACAGAAGGAAATTAAGCTACAATATATTATGTGGTAAAAATATAAACAAACTCAAGGGAACTATAGATATAACATCTTTCAATTTTGGAAGAAAAAGGAAATGAGGAAGGAATACACAGGGATGGAAATATTCTCTTTCTACAACTGAGCTATGGATACACAGTGTTATGTGCTGCTATTTATCCCCTTCACTTATGTTGCAAAAATTCTTTTTGTGTGTGTTCAACAGTCAATAACAACAATAAAAATTAATAAAATACATATTGAACTCGACAATTTAGAAAAGTAGCTTCGGTGTAAATAGAAAGAGAGGGGAGGATGAATGTAAAACAAAGCAATATAAATGAAATAGAAAACAAAGAAACAGTATGGAATCAATAAAGGGCAGAGACAGCACTTGGAGTACAGACTTTACAAAAATGAAGAAATACAAGTAACTCAGGATAAAATGAAAACGATATATTTTTATAAAAATCATAATATGACAACATGAACAATTTGATAGTATTGAATATGAAAATAGGGGGAAAAGTAAAACTCCTTGGAAAAATATAAATTATCAAAATTGATTCAAGAATAAATTATTAAATAATGTTGATAGAATTGTACTAAATATATTCAGAAATTAAATAATAACCCTGAAAAAAAAACAACAACTACCTAATGGTTTTAGAGAAAGTTTTCCCAGTCTTTCAAGGTAAAATTATGTAAAACATATCAGAGAAGAAACAAAAAGTGAAACTCTCCAACTTATTTTTTGAAATCAGTTTATTATTAATGACAGATTTGTTCAAAGACACAGTAAATGATAAATTTACTAATAATTTTAGTAAAGGTAATTTTACTGATGAACTTAGAAGCAAAACCCTCCTATAATTAGCAAGGATAAAAGAAAATCAAGGTTGAGAGTTTCAATAACTTGCCCAAGTACCACTAGTAGTAAACAGTAGAATTGGACCAACATCCATCTCAAAAAACAAAAGCTCTTGAAGAAAATAGAAGCAGAACCAACAGAAGTACTTGTAAGAATGAGATAAATTTTTTATTTGGTGTCAATACTTTTGATTTCCTAGTCAGCGCTCCCTGGAATCTGGGCCTCAACTGCAAAGGGATTCAGACTCAGCATGCATCCTAGAGACCTCGTGCCGCTTCCCTGTCACACTTCCTTGACTGCCATCTGCTCTGCATGAAAAGTCATTGCCTTTAATTCCAACAAACTGTGAGATAAGTACTATAACTTTCATTTTATGAATGAAGTAAACAAGTTCCAGGGAGGGACAGAGTATCGGTAAGAAACACATTCTCAAAGAGGTAGAACTGAGATTCCAAGTAGGCCCACGCCACGTCCACATTTGTTCATTAGTTTTAAAAGGGTTCTCGTTCCTGTGCAGAAGTCCAGGGAACCTGGGTGTACCATGATCCTATGGTTTTCTGACTAAACTCAAAGGGTTCTAACTACCCAACAGAGGTTCGGAACTGCTTCTTCCTTCTACATTAACTTTCTAGTGTTGTGATAGGAATAGAACCCAAGTCTGATCTGATCACTCTACATCTACTTCTTAGCAGTTCCTTTTATTGGGCCTGAATCTTGTTATTGGAAGAAGGAGCCCCACACTCTGCTTGACCAACATTTACTGAGAATTGACAGTTCCTGGAAACATGACTTTAGACCAAGCCCCTAAACATGGTCATCAACCCAAATAGAAAAATTGGTTCTAGAATCCCTTTTAGATTTGGTCTTTTGGATTTTTCTCTCTATCTGAGTTTCTCATTACCTCACATGAACTTGTCTTAAATACTATTACTTGTTAGAAGTTCCCTTATGACCTGTGGCAACAATGAATACAAAACAGTATTTCAGCTCTCCTCCCTCTAGATTATAAACCTCATTGCAGTGGGGATTTTTAGGTGAATGGTATACTGCCTTATTTCTAGAATTTGAAACACGACTGACACATAGTACAGAGTTTGTTCTTTTGTTAAACTATTGAACGCATTTCCTTTATTGCTCCACTGCTGTCAGCTCTGAGAAATGATCACTGTGAAGTGAAGCACAGAGCTAGACACAATGTATAGTTCCAGGAAGACTATTTTGTGGTATATGACTACTGGATGGCTATCCTTTTATTAAGCCATATGGAAATGTTCAGAAACTAAAGTCCTTAAATGCTTATTAGAGAGTCCCATCAGCCCCAAATGCTCCTGGTGATTGAGTTGGAAGTGACTGGGCTGCCCTGCTACACCCCACCTGCTGCTAATTGAGTGTTAATGGAGATGCACTTGCTGACTCTCTTCATCTTGCAACAGATTTTAAAGCCATTTTCTTCTTTGGAAGAGACAAGAGAGTTTTTTTTTTTTTTTACCACACACATCTCTTTAATTAAAAGAAAAGGGTTACCATTTGGTATTTTCCACATGGCCAAGACATTTCTCTTATTGAAAGGCAAATATTTCATGTTTTTACATTGAGGATACCTAAGAAGACTTTCAGCCCTAAGTAGTAGAAATTCTTTCCTTCAACATTGATGTTAGCTTCCCATGTAATGATTTAATGTGACAGATTGTCAAAGGGAGATTTAATATGCCCGTTGTACAGCCGTCATCTCTCATTTACTTTTTAAGAAAGGGGCCCCAGGAAAATGGGTTTTGTGAAGTTTTAGAAGGTGCTGATAGATGCTATTCATCCATCCAATGCTCATAAAGAGAAGCTTTTCACATAGGAAAACTAAAGCTGTAAAAGATAACTTTTAAGTTGATCAAAAGTAGATCAAAAGTTGATTTAGGCATTGAGTGAGCACTCCCTATTCAAGACTTCAGCAAATGTGGCAGTGTCTTATAATTTCTACTGCTTTCCTGCCAACATTTCATAAAATGAATATCCATAGTTCAAACCAAATATCACATTTTAAAATATAAGGGACAGTCTAGGAGTTTATCAATGAAAGCCTTTACTTGACTATTTCTCAAAAGCAAAAGATTGCCTTATTCTGAAGAGGTAAATGAAGACTCAGCAAGCAATATGGGGCTTCTCACATACCAGAGAATAATTATTTTCTCTTGAAAACTATACTTAAATATTACATGGCATCATAAATTTAAAATAAGAATAAATATAGACTCTGGGGAAGCAGTCATGTTTTCAGTCCTGTGGTACACGAGAAAATCTTAACGCGGTGTAGCATCTAGTTAGTCAAATGAATACTTTTGAGTTGACTTGAGTGGAAAATGACAATAGGGAAAAGGTGTTTGAAGGACAAGTGTATAGACTTTTAAATTTTTTACTATTATAAGCAAAATTTTTATTCTTTAAAAATGACAAAGTGGCTAAAATGGTGACAAGTAGAGTATATTAGTGCCCATAAGAAAAGGCACAGGTGAATTGTCTCAAGTAGAAGTCTAATCAGAGGTACATGATGGAGTGACTGTGGCACGACAGCTACTATGCAATAAAATTTCCCAGGAATGTTAAAATCCCCTTACACCCAAGCAACACCTGATACTAATTAAATCAGAATCACTGTGAGATCAGTTTGCCTTAAAGCTACGCCAGGTGAATCTAATAAGCCACATTTAAGAATTCCTGACCTAGATATTTGCAGCCTACGTGTATCTTCTAATCACATTGGTTTCTTCATTCAACAGGAATTTACAAAACATCTCCCTCAGGCCCGACACTGTACAATAGTGCAATAATAATGCAATGGTGCAATAATGATGAAATGGTGCAATAGGGATGAAAATATTTAAAAAGAACAACAAACAATATATAGTGCTACTCTCACATGTATCAGAATTTAAAAGGAAAGGTTTATGCAAAATAATTGTAATAACAAGTATAATAAAACAGCAGCTTCTATTTACTGTTTACTATACCCTGGACTATGTTGTTCTCTAAATACGAATCCACTCTCTTAATCCTCACTATTCAGATGAGAAAATTCATGCTCAGAGAAGTAACCTAACTTGTCAGACATAACAATGCTAATCTAGTGTCACAGATGGGACCCTAAGCACAGCTTCACTTTCACCGTACCACACTATGGAAGTCATGACTACATGCTACAAAAACCCAGAGGAGGACGCTAATAATTCAGCCAGAAGGGAAAGAAGATGTCTGCAGATGCCTCATGAAGAAGGTGAAACTGGAACTACATAAAATACAGTAGGATTCTTTCATAACAGGCGAGCTATGTTAAGATGAAGAGCATTTCTAAATATGGGAAGGTGCATGCATATCTGAGCAGCAGAAAACCCTGGCATGATAGGGAAGCTGAGGCCCTGGGGAGATTTATTTAGGGTCAGTCTTTTTCAAAGCTCCTAATTTTTCCTGGAACATTGGAATGAACATTATAAGTGAGTATCTCAAACAGAATGGTTTGCCTCTGGATTATAACCAATACATAAAAATTGTCTCTACACCTACCAGCTCCTCATTGTTAAGTGATGTCCTAATCACCATTGCCAGGGAGAGTCCAGATTTCCGGGCAGCCAGAGTCTAAAATAAACAGAATTATGAGTTATTGGTACAGGGGGTGACTTATGTACATATTGCTCAGCAATTGTGAAAATGTAAGAATATAGGTTATCACTGTGGAGTTTTTAGTCAATAGGAAACTGCCATTTTCAGCAGTTAGCCAGTTCTCCTTGAAGGTGGAACTTTAGAACATTAAGCTTAGAAAAGACCCCTTAGATAATCAAACCCAAACTTACACTTTTCAAATGAGAAAAATGAGGTTCCACAAGACAAACTGACCAGACCAAGCTTTCTAGGCCAAGAAGGTTTCTAGAACCTTGTTTTGCTAAAGATGGTCATGATCACATTCCTTCATAAAACTTGACCTTTGGAACAGAGCCAGCTGATCTGTGTGATGGGCTCTGAATCTCACTTGGCACTAGATGGTTCTTGAGTTGATCACAGTTCCCAGGGCCATCTTTTCAGATCAGCCAGGATGTTTCCTTCCAAGTGTATCTTCTATCATCTGAGAATCATTATCCTCAGATATGTTTTGCACATTCAATACTGGTAAATTAGGTCATTTAAAAAAGAATCAACTCCCTTTAGTTTCCTACTGTGGAACAGAACCATTATACTGCTCACACCCTAATATATGCAACATATTAAACTTCTAGAGAACTTTGAAAATCAAAGTTCTATACGGAAATATTAAATCTGCTATCCTATTGGGAGAAAAAGGATACCATAGTGGAATAATGTGTTCAGTCACATATACAACTTCCTGGAGCTACAAAGTCATCACTCAGATAAAGGTTAGTAAAATCTTAAGTGAGGAAGTTATACTCCTCTTCTACATTGTAAACCTACAGAGGACTTACCAACAAGGGTTTACCCACTATGATCTTTCATCTTAGACTGCTATTTTCCCTAAAATTGTTTGTAGCCTTTTAGTCATAATTTGTACTGTTTTTCAGAATTGATTCACACATTAAATTCTTGGAAAACCCCAAATTCTTATTCTCATTATTGTAACTTTCACATTTGATTTCCCCAGTTTATCTTTCTTTAATCCCACAAATAAATACAGTGTTTATTAAAGACTGGAAAATATCACTTAAGTAAATGTCACTTACCATGGCCTGAAGAGTCCATGTGTGAGAAGAAAAGTATAAATAATTAGACAATGATAAGAAAGAGCATAATGATAACACAAACACTTTAAAATAATGACTGCACTACAACGACAGGAGTAGGGCTAATTGCACAAATATTACATGGTTTCCAGTATAATAAATTTCTAATCAAGATTTTATTTTCCCTAAATTAAAACCAGAGTATGACCTTCAGAAGAAATTTTTCTTAGCAAAATTAATAATAACTGATATCAAGAAGTTATGTACATTTTTACTATAAGGGGCATTTCTTTCTCTCTGGGGGAAATATAGTTTAATATTATAAACCATTAAGAATATGCCTCCCGAAAAACGTGAAGACATTCTGGATGAAAGACAACAGCTTTTAATGTGATGGACTTTTGTTTATATAATCTAGTAGATATCGTTATCAATTCTTTGCCTCTCTAGGTTGTTCTCCGCATATTTCATTATAGCAGTTTGAGTTATCCAGAGTTATGTTCAGGGTTAATAAAGGTTTTAATGACTTGGGAGTCATAGTTTTCTTTAGATAGTGAAATAGCTTATTAATTTGGCTATGTTTGATACTTATAGATACAGAACAAAGAATTAATAACTGCTTTCTTTTAAAATATTAAAGTCTGCTGGGTTAAGGAGAGGCTTAAATCAAGTCTTAAACTGCAAATTTAAATTTGTGGTAATTTATAACACTGAACACCTCAAAGCCCAGTTGTAACAGCTTGACTGTCATGCTATGTGACTTCTTTTCACTCAATTTCAGGGTCATATTTACTCAATTTATTTTCAATTAATATAAAAAGTTGTCAAAAGTTTGGTTATTTCCTCCAACTCATAATTTTGAAGAAATAATAAATGTAACACTTTTTGGAATACAACATATATGTTTTATTCTATGAAATACAAGTTAGGTACTGAAATAAGAAGGATAGTGTGACATAAAGAAAAAAGATGTGATCTACATACTCATTGTTACACTACCCAGCTATTAGAAAAGATAGCAATCTTGCCCTTTGCAACAAACTTGGATTAAACTTGAGGTGGTTAGGTAAGTGAAATAAATCAGAAAAAAATACTAGATGGTTTTACTCATCTGTGGAATATAAACAAATGGAAAACAACAAAATTCTCTTAGATTCTGAAATCAGGACTGTGGTTACCAGAGGAGGGTGGGAAGAGGAGGACGAAACCTGGAGTTGAAGAAATAAAAATGATGGTGATTATGGGCACTGGAACTGTGGTGGTGGGTATGGTTTGATATACATAGGTAAGACTCTATTCTACTTAACTTACATAGAATTGTAAACTAATGAGACTTAACTGAAAGGAAAAAGACACTACACTTAATTAAAAAGAAGGAAACAGCAAAAACTTACCACATCTCGCACAATAGGCAAGGTTTTTTTCCTGCGGAGATCTGGCATACTGTCAATACCATAAAGTCCCCGTCCAGCGCTGGAAGAGGGAAGAAATGAATGATTTCAATGGATAACTGGCTTTGATAGTTAAAAAATTTTCAAAACCACTGTTTATGATAAAAAGGCTATGAAAAAAATGAAATAGATACCGTGAAAACCATGATCATGAATCATGAAAGATCCAAGACTCCCTGAGCTAGAGGAATGAGAAGGTATTGACTCTACCTACTATACACAGCACTCACTTGCCTTTTGAATAGTTCTATACATTGAAGCTTTAAACTAAACATGGTGTGGATTTATAATCAGCACCACAGAAAGGATGAATCCAATTTTTTAGGTATATATATGAAACTTTGTACCTCCAGGAAGAAATGGAACCAAAGTATTTTAGTGCAAGTTTGGTTTGCCTGAAATGGTTAAAAAAAATTTTTACCTTTCTTATAAAAATACTATTTTGTGTGCCTGTTGGGTCTTCACAGACTAAACTTGAAAATGGAGTCTCAAGGAGTCACAGCCAAGTTGAAAATATTAAACCAGAATTTTCATTTACCTGAATTTATCCAACAGATAAATGCACAAGATTAAAATAACGTGCTGTATAATGTTGTCACATCTCCTTGTAAAAGCAGCCAAAGCTTAGTAACCTAAATATTTAATTACAGTATACCATTATTACACTGGAAAAATGTAATAATTACATAAAGGTAAACATGTTTATTTATTAAAAATACACATAATGTATAAATGAAAAAGCAAATTTCATAGGAATAGAATTATTTTTTCCAGCCTTGAGTCTTGAATCCGGAGCCATAGTTTTCATAGCCTGCACCTTAGCTACCTGAGCTCCAGGGACGTGCTCTGAATAAATGTAGTACGATCTCATATAGATGTGTTTATATGTGTACAGAAAATATCTGGAAATACATTCATCAAATTAATAACTATGGTTACCTCTGTATATATATTATAAATTTGAGGGTTTTAAATATTTTCATAAGCTTGTGGCAATTTTGCAATGTTCAATGTCAAAAGATATTAATTTTTATGCTTACTAAAATGAGTTTAGTACATTGGATTTGATTTTTATTGCATCTAAGCTAGTAATTTTAAGTAATCAAAAGGTGCTAAAATCACTGACGATAGCTTGTTCTTATGCTCACTTAACTAGGAAACTCTACCTTAGTCATATTTTTCACCAGGACAAACTCAATTCACACCTGTGGGTGCTAGCTGAGCAGCTCTGGCCTTGGAACAGGCTATAAAAGCCAATAATAGGTTATAAGCAATTTATAGTCCCGTTTTCCACTGTCACAGAGATGACCTCTCTGTTCTTGCTGCTTAGATTAATAAAAGGAAATCTTTGTCTGATTGGATTTCCTTTGTACTTAGAAACCTCAATATTTCTAGTTCTATCTGTTGCCAGGTTAGTGATCTTGGACAATTCATTAGAGGAATAATACAACTCTAGTAAAATAGTAATAAGAGCAAAATATTTAGCAATAATACAATAATTTACTTGTTTTCAAACGAGAGTCAAATGCTGTGATAAATGTAAAATATTTAAATTATTTAATTTAAGTAAAAGGGATGACAATGATGAACAAATTATATTTAAGGTCCTGCAATTTCATTAAATAAAAGTTAACTTTTAGATCACAGAGGACAGGAAATGAGGCAGATATAGTGGCAGAGGAAAAAAGGTAGAGAAAGAAAGGAGACGAGATAGGAGGAAGACACTGTGTAGTAGAGAGAGAAGATATATTTAAGATCCTATTCACCATTGATTCTAGGTGAAAGGAGTACTGTTTCAATCATTGCATTAAGGAGTTAATACATTTCCAATAATGCAAATTGACATTTTCTAGACCAAAGGCTGCGACAGTCACAGTGACTATCAAAGATCAAAAATTAGGATTTCAAAGAGGAATCTTTGGCAGCATGCTCCAAACTTTCAGGAAACTACAAATTTGTAGGAAACTTCAGAGTGAAACAATTCCTCCATCAGTGTGACTCTTGCATCATGACTATCCTCTTTCCATATTCTTCCCCATTCCTGAAGTTCATACTTAATCTTCCCCCATCCCAAACAGAAATATATCCATAAAATATTATCTGAGTGGATCTCTGGAAGGATTTTTTTTGAGTTCTGTTGGCTCTGATTCCAAACAGCTTCTATTATTTCCTCTTTGTGAATAGAATTAATAATGGCTATGAAGTATATATTACATTTTCTACATGAGTTTTTCACATGACAGTCATACTAACTAGCTGTTTTCAAGTGTTTTGAAATATTTTGATTCCTATACAATGTGATTTTAATAACTATATAGTGAAACACATGCAGTTGTGATAATGGTCGAGAAGATGACAAAAATGACAATGTTATATAAATGAGCTGTTTGTTTCCTCCCTATAAACAATGATATATTTATTTTTGTTTTCCTTTCCAAGTGCACCTAAATATTGAACAACCCTGTATATTCACAAATTTTGGAATCTTATATATTTTCTTCATTCTCACACTTCACCCCTATGCTTGTCTCATGAGAACAGATATCCCAGATCCAAGGCATAATTAGTACAAGTTAGAAGACATGATACACATTTCATCTCTTTCATCCCTTCTGAATTTATCATTTAATATAATAATATTACATTTTGTAATGTGGAAGATTGCAATGTAATAAAACATTATCTTAACTTTCACAGTTCAAAAATGTCCTTTATTAGGTGTTTTTTATAAATTATAAATGTCCATTTTTATTATACAAAATATACATGAACATATACTTTCAAGAGCTTATCCAACAAGTAATAATAAAGCTTTCATTGCAAACCTGATCTTAAAAATATTCCTGCACTATTGGTCTTACTGTGTGAGTATAGAAGTGCTCAGAAAATATTTAGATATAAAAGTAAAATATTCTTATCATATTTATTAAGAAACTTCCTAACCAGGAGAGAGCCAGAAGAGATTAAAATAGCAAAATGTTGAAGACTGGAAGTATCAGAAGATAAATAAATCATCGACTTTCTGAGCAAGCCGTCAAGTTCATGAATATTAGTTTAAAATATGGAAGAAACTAGTTGACTCATTTCTGAGGCGGTCAGGAGGAGTCATTGACTCAAGGCATAAGAGACAATAACCTAGGAAGGTGAGGTTTCATTGTGAAGAAGCAGTTATTTTATGTCAGCTTTTTTTGGCACGGATTAAATTGGCCTGATGTGTAAGTGAACTCACAAAAGCTAGCATATGTGATGCTTAAAAGGAGCCAGATACAATGATGACAACTATTGCTAACTTGTACATGTATTACCTTATTTTATTCTCAAAATATTTTTATTATTTTTCATCTTCTAAATGAGGCAATGGGGCAGAGAATCATTGAGTATCTGCCTAAATGTCTTTAAGTTAGATTTAACAGGGCCAGGAGTTGAACTCAAGTTCTAGGGCTTACCATACCCTAGTGTTTATATGTTTGGATCATTTCATATTGACAACAATGATATCAGCTGCAAATTATAATTAATCCCACCTTACATTTAATTAAACTAAAGTTAAACAATTTATCCAGGCCCAGAGTACATGGCAGAGTTTGATTTTCAAGGCAGTATTGTCTTAATTTAAAACTCATGTTCTTCTTAACTAATAATATTTTCTCAGTTGGAAATTAGAGGCATGCACCAGTTGATTTAGAGGTGCTGTCATTATTTAAAATTTTTCAATATTTTCCAAGAGAGTATGATCTTCAGATCAAAAACTCTATATTATTGTATAAAATAGATACAACCCTCCCCAAATTATTTATCTCCAACTATTCAAGTGTTTTCCCTAGGGTAAAGGAGATTTTTAGATTACAGACATTACAAATGGGATAAAAAGTAGAAAATCCATAGGAAATATATAGAAAGTCAATGACCACATAAAATTGATAAGATGGATATATTATGTGATAGGCTAAATTAAGTAATATGTGTCCTGATTCAACACTGTTTGATAATATAATGTTAATATTTTTCAAGTTGTTGTTTATTCCTGATTCATTTGCATAATTGTGATAAGTTTACTAGGTTTAATAAAATATGAAATATAAAATTTATTGCTCATTTCCTTCAGGTTCAATTAATAGTCATTAAAAACAACACAAATTATCTAAACATATATTCTTTATTTTTTAAGAATGTTAATAGGCAGTAAAGGATGATTCTATGATTCTATATATTGATGATCACTTTCATCCCCAAATTCATCTGTTAACCTGCTGAATGTCTACAGACTGAAAAAGAACTCTGAGAAGGCACTAGGAGAGTATCACATGAAAGCTATCGAGTAGATTTTCTAATGGTAGAGCTTTCTGATTTTAAGACAAAGATAAGCTATTTAAACAAATGGATAGTTGATAGCTCATTACTAATATTCATCAACTAACAATTTCCATTAGAAATCAGAAAATTGGTAGATTCTATTTATATACAAAGAAGTCATTTAATTAATTGAGGACTATAGTTCTACAAAAACAAATACACAGTACTTTGATTTCTGTACTTTCAAGACAATTATGGGACAGGGCTCTATAATCTTTTGTAGCATTATAGAATATTAAGGCAAAGTAAGAGATTCATAATGAATCTCAAATTCCCTTTCCTGTAATACAGCTGTATACTCTTTAGACTTTTAATAACTTTGTATTTCTTTATTTAGTGGCAAATATAGAATAATCTGTTTTTGCCCTCTTTGCATATTATTTTATTTACCTTTGAACATAATTTTTCTGATGACCATTTTGTACTTTACATGCTGCATATCATTTAGGATATTTTCTTTTTACCTTTTTTAGCGTCTCCTTTTTTGTTGTTTTACAATTTTTGTTAACACTGAATGGATATTTATGACTGTGTGATTGATGATTCATTCCCCACATCCAATTAATCAACACATCCTAAAAATGTTTAGATTCTTCATTTTATCAAAATTAAAATTCTATCTTCTATAGTAGACAGCATTGTTTTATTTACTGTTATAAAAATTAAATTAACCCCTGACACCATGTTTTCTTAGCAATTAGAATTAAAATTTTATTGAAAGTTCCTCCTGAAACTAAATTCACCTATGACACAGAGTTCTGGCTATCCCTGAAAAGGAAAATATAAACAAAATAAGTTCTTAAGTTATTCCTTAAGCTTCTCATTCAGAAACCCACTTTTTAGAATTACTCTTCACCTCAGAATTGTCAATATCTGGACTTTTCCAAATCACTGTGTTTTAGCCACTAGCAATTTCGCAGTATGTAAAATAGTGTTCAATTACTGTCATTTTTGTTCCAGGAAGCAGACAACTATGCTGCCGGTTTTGAAGCCTGTAGGCTCTCAACCTTATCAAAAGCATCAAAGGAGACAAACAGGATTAATATTCTCCCTCAATTATCCTTTCTTTCTAAACTGGAACATTAACACATTGCACTTATCCAATCACATCACAGCTCTAGAAGTCAAATTATAATACTTTGCAAGTGAACTATCAACTCAGTTTACAAGTGTGTAGGCAACAAAATTTTTAGAACTGCTGCTTGACTCTCAATGTTTTTAAGACACCCCAAATTATTAAGATGTCTCTCAATTTTTTTCACCTATAAAAGTGTATGTTATTGAATTGATAAAATATAATATTTGGGATATTTGTCTCCCAAATGAATTTCTCCATTGTTAGTGCTTTCTAGGTCTTAACTACTTTAGTTAAAATCTTAGCACTTTTGCCAGTCCATTTTGTATGCTGTCAACATAGTAAATTGCTGCACAAATCTACATCTACAGATGTCATTTTATACTCATTACCCCTTATTGCTTGCAAGATATAAAGTCCTTTACATTCCAGTAAGATATAATTACTCCTTTAGTATCATCTCTTTATAATTTCCCCTCTATTTCTTTGTTCCAACTATTGTCCTAAACTTCTAGATCTCTGTGGACATCACATATGTTCCACACTTGTCTGCTTTAATTTTGCTCTTCCCTCTACTAGTATTGCCTGCTTCTGTATGACATAGGCCTACCTAACTCTCACATGAAACTTGAACATAACTCTCATTAACCCACAAGATAGATATAAGTATCTCCTCTGCCCCATCTCAACCACATGTACTGCTCTGTAAACCTCAATATCAGAAATCTTCAGAGGGAGGAACTGAATAGTGAGAATTTTGGGGGATGGGAATAATCTTGGTTCCCACTTTTAAGATGTGATTTTCAGCAGATGCATGGGTTAAAAGATAAGTATCTGTACTGACAAGATGATGTTTGTTTCTTGGTTGACCTAGGGAGAGAAAAACATTAGAGAATAGTTGTTCTAAGTCTTCTGTCATAACCCCTGTAAAATTACAATTGGTTTTTGTTTATATGAATGTCCCTACCAGTATATATGTTTCCAGAAAATAAGAACTAAATCTTACTCATTTCTGCTCCCTAGAGGAAACTCTGGCATATAGTAGGGAAGAAAGAAATGTGGAGACTAAAATGAATAAGCTCTGACACCAGCGAGGTTAGACATTAAATAAAAAATGGTTTGGGTTTAAAAATAAGATTCATATCCATGGAAGAGCAAGACAGCAGCCAAAGGACCAGAGAGAAAGTCAGGGACCTCACACTAAAGATGGCTGGTTAGCAGGAAAAGACTTAGTGACAGGAGGAATATTAAGGGCTTTGTTAATAGATAATATTTATTAACCTCTATGAATTTCTATTATCTTATATGAAATATGGAAAAAGTTATCTTTCTTGTTAGGACCACTGATGGAGATAATATTTAATTATATTACACATTATTGTTTGCAATGGTTTTCTTATAGACTTCTGTAGACAGAAATTTAATGAAGTTGGTTAAATGTATGCTGGCCTACTGCTGCCCTAGTGCTACTTACATGCCTTCAAAGAAAGGGATAAGAAAGGAAAAAAAGTTAGCAGGGTCTCTTTGGTAGGTAGGGATTTGTAAGTAGCTACCTTAAAGAATTAAAGGAAAAGAAGTATAGAAATTCAAAGTGTGATTGCATCCTATATAGTATTCTGATTTCTACTAACAGCCTCTTGTGAGTCATCTTTGGTTTAGACTTCTCTCTGAAAAATCTCAGTTTGGTTAACACTGCGTCCTAATGATGATGTACTTTGAGCTTATTCCTCACCTAAACCTTGTCTCAGTTATATAACTTTATATCGGACAAGAATTTCAAGATGTTCCAAGTTCAAATTTATGTTAATTTTAATCTCTGAAAAACAATGCTTTTATTCTCTCAAATAATTTTTGAAGCTTGATCTCAAATCAGAAATAAAATTCAAAGCATAAAACTCCTCCCCAGCACTAGTCATTCCAGATCACTCTATATCCTATTCATTACCCTCCTAAATTCTCTTAATTAACTGTAAATTAGAATGTTTGCATTGGAAATCACCTATCATCCTTTTATAGTTTAAAGGACTCTGTTGTCTTTAGCTTTTTTAGTTCCCTCTTTGGAGGATTGTATATTAGAGTCCAACATACCCTCTCTCAATAAAACCAGTACAACCATATTTCTTTTTGCCTTTCTTCATTGAATATGAGATAAAATAACTGATTAGCCATGGCTTTATGAAAAAAATATAAAATTATGTGCAGTGGGACAACACCGTTCACACCTGAAAGTCGAGCAAAATGCAACTTTAAATAGGGTTCGGCATATTTATGCCTTCCAGCTTTGCTCATTATAGACAGAAAAAGAATTTGATTATTGGTGATAAGCTTGAAGTGGTAGATCAGATGGTGATTTACAATGACACACACTTTAAACCTATATAATGTTACTCCAATAAAATTCATAAAAAAGAGTGAACTGGAACAACAAATTGTGCATATGGTTAAATCCTTTTTCTTTTTCTTTCTCTGTTTTTATTTTACTCTCATGTTTTTTCTCTAACTCATACAGTACGCTTGTATATGAGGTGACTCCAGTAAAGGAGGCAAGGCGGGCACACATTTGTTTTGCTTAGTGCCAGGAATAAAGTGGATATCAATTAATAGCTTTTTAATGTTCTTGAGTGTTTCTACAAACCTGTAAGCACTTTCAAGACAAGAAATCTATTACAGAATCAATTATTTCCCCTGAAAAAGTTTTGGATGTCTCCTTTTGATTTATCCGTTTTTTTATACTATCACCATTTGCCTCCAGTCTCAGAGTTTCAAAATCTTAAATAAGAGCTAATTCTAGTTTTAAAACTCAAGGTACCTTAGAAATAATGTTTCAACATTTTGTATTTTAGGGATGTGTAAACTAAGCTACAAAAAATTTAAATGTGCGATCAAGGTACTTTAGATTATTGTCAGCAATTAGAGAATGTGAATTTCTAGACCATCACTGGAATGCAGGTATGTCCATCTCCTTTTCTTCAAATATCCAAGAGGTATCAAGTCTTGTTCATTTTTTTTAATTCTCTTTTTCATGGACACATCTTCTGCAGTTTGTATTCTCCTTTATATTTGGATCACTACAATATCACTGTGAATTTTATTGTATTATACCTAGAATTATTTTCACTGACTTTCTCATTGCCAATTTACCTGCATCCAAGTTATCCCATCTTCAGTTCCTCTTGAACCAAACTGCTGCATCCATCGTCCTATAGTTATGTAGTCATGAGACTAACACGATGAAAGTGATATTCTGAAAAGCCCAGTCTGGAGGTGCTGCTCGTGATGGATCAGAGAATGGGTAAAGGAGACATAAAGATGGTCTAAAAGATTGTTGAAGTAATAATTGATTCCTTAATGAGGGTCTTGACTTAGGGGGTTTTACCACACTTTTTTTAAACTCTTCATTCCATGTTATGAACTCTGGTAGAATTCCCAGTTCAAACTCCTATATTTTAAAGAGTAAATGGCCTTATTGTCACAGAGAGGCTTTGTATTTGATTAAATTACTTTCTCTTTTCCTAAGTATTTGACCTATTAACACTCCATAATGTCCCTTAATACTTTAAGCAGCCCTTTTCTTTCAAATGCTTATTCCTTTGAAACACGTTTCAGAAGTGCTGACTACTCCATTATTCATTTTTATTTTAAAAAACAAATGCCATTGTAAAGTTTTTAAAGAGATAAGGAGATGTGAATGATTTATTATCCCGTGTTAAAGGGGATTGCAAATTACATTTCCAAGTGATTAAATACATATTTTCAGATAATCATCCAGATAGTTCTCCATTTTACTACAAATTCAAATCCAAAATGCAACTGTTAAAAATCTTCTGAATATTTTTTTCAAGTTAGGCTTGAGGGGACAAAGTCTTGTATTGAGGATTAACTTTTAGCAACTCGATACAATATAAACCTTCTATATACTCATTTCCTTAGCAGATTATTTATCAAGCAGACAATAAATCTTTTCTATATTTCTAAGCAATCCCTTCTTACCAAAAACCTTTCTTGCTTTTCCCACATTATCTTTACCTAAATTAACCTCAGGCATGATAATGAGCTACAAAAGAGAAAATTCTGATATAACTTTCTCATAGTTAAGTACCCCTTATGGTTTAAAAAAATCTCTCTAAATTCCTAAGCCAGCTTCTATAACTCAAAGCCCAAGTAAATATAAAATTGTGTTTATAATATTCCTTGGTTTGAAGCTAATTTTCTTAGTAATCTCTCTGAAAAATCTTAGCATCCACTTATACACAATTTATAAGACACAATCATTCATAAATTAATGAAAGACAAGCTTAACATGCTTACTTAAATGATATTAAATAAAATCATATACCGGTATCAAAAACCTACATTTTCTCAAAGCCAAAAAATCAGATTCCATTTAAAGATACTATTCTTTAGATGTATTCTGCATATATCATGCTACAAAATTTTAACCATCCCTCTCTTATCACAAAAGAAAATTAGTACTACCTAATAACAGAGACTAAATTCATTAGGTTACCAGGCTTTCAAGTCTTAAGTCCCTCATTCTTAGACAATGTTTCTTATGTCCTTTTTATTAGCTTCTTGGTTTCATGTTCACAAGCATAAACATGGTCTAGATTTTAGCTCAGAGTAAAGATAAATCCAACCCAGTGTTCTACTTTTGATACATAGAATTACCATTGGTCATTAGGCCTCACTCACTTCTAAAGATAAAGAATGAAGAAGAGAGAAGAAAACTCAGTTCATGTCAGGAGACTCTCATTCACAGATAACTGAGTCAAACTCTGGTTGTATGTTATCCCATGATTATCTCATTATTTCAAGGGATACTACAGTATCCTTAGAGTAACATTAAAATTTAATTTTAGAAAATAAAACTATGAACACCAAGTACCGTTTTAATGAATTGCCAAACAGGGTGGATGCAGGGATAGAGTGTAGTAATATTATAGTATCAATTATATTTAAAAACAAAAGAAAACATTCATTGATCACTGATTCCTAATCTGTTATTTCTCTCCGTATTTCCTAATCTGTTATTTCTCTCCGTTAGTAACTCATCTGTAGTTTGACTTCCTAGATGCACAATCTCTAGTCTTTTAGCTGATAATTTTTTGATACCATTCTATTAATGAATATGTTCAGACCTCTGAAAGTTTCAAGAATAATTACCAGCTATGCTTAGCAAATTAAGAAATGACTTCCTTGACCTATCCATTTGTTGCAAAAGGATTCCTTGTCACTCATGAAGGTACTCAGGGAAGTGACAGACCAGGGTCTGGACAAGTGACCAGAAGCATACAAAGTTAACAAGATTCAACTCCATGTCCTTAAATAAGATGATTGAATAGCCAAGACCAAATATGGTTATGCTAACACTGTACTCAATTTTTCCTTTCCTTTTGTCTATAGTACATTAAACATGTGCTATAATTATTTTCTTATATCTGACTTTTCCCCCAGATTGTGAGCCACTCAAAAATAGGAATCATAAACAATTTGCTTTACATTCTAATATTTAGCATCTGATTCTTATACATATTAGTATACATATTACTTCATATATAAATAGTAAATTTTTTTTCACATTTTCTGATATTTGTTTCTAAAGTGCATATATACATTTGGAATTGAATAATTTGAAATTAAGAAACTATCCTGGTTTTCTTGTTTAACTTATGATTTGGAACAAAGATAACAAAAAACAGATATGCTTCTCTGAAAATTGAAAACAAATAATTATTTCTCTAACTCAAAATGTTGTTCTTAGTGTTTTTAGCACAGGAGCGTCTAATCTCCTCAGTACAAACAGAGAGTAAGTACTGTTTATTCTTACTGAATATGCCTTAAATTTTCAGGTATAGTTACTTGAAATGAAATTAAGCTTAAAAAAGTGCACACAACCAAAAGGTAATTACAGTTATTTAAACAAAGAAAAATCCATCTATGTTTACTTAATGTGTAATCAACTCTGCTGGCAGACTGTCAAACTAGTATTTTAGAAACACTTTTAAAATCCAGCATTTAAAGCAAGCAAACAAACATAGACCTAATTAGAGTAGAGGATAGAGGACCGAAACCTAACTATGTAGTTGGAGAATCTGACTGTACTGACAGGAGAGGCAGAAAGGGGAAAGATCTGTTTATTCTGCTCAGTTTATGAGGAACAGCTTCTAATGGAGCTTATAATGTAAATAATTAGCAGCCTTCTTTCAATGTGTTGATGTTGGAGCTGTTTTTTAGTGACCATATATAAATCTCTAGATTAGGCAAGAATCATCAACCAATGATGTTCAAGCATAGTTACCTGAAAAGGGGTTTTATTTCAGAATATGGTCTTTAGCACAACAGTGTTGCGAACATCTGCCTGAATGCTTCCTTCAGCAGCCTGCACATTTGTTCATTACATGGATCTCTTCTCAGCAATTTGAGTTTAGTCACTTATTTTTTGTGATTATTTCGACTTTCAGACAGTATGAAAAGAACACATCCAGTCTGTTTGCAATTGCAAGCAATATGACACAAAACAAAGGTAACAGCCTTCAACAAGTTGACAAGTGTTAATCACAGAGTATATCAGTTACTGAATCATAACTTGGCCATTTTACCTCCCAATGCAAACTAAAGCACTTGAACAAATAGCAAAACCCCACATCAAATAAGTGGGCCTTAGGAGAAAACAAGCCAACTAGAAGTCATCTGCCTCTTATAATCTGGGTCTGATGTCTCAGGGAAGAGGAGACTTATGCCAGGGAACGTATTAATGTTTTAGTTAAAGTTGTCTCCTGACAACTTTGTATCTGCTCACAGGATGGACAAATGTTATATAAACTCATTCCTGTTGATTTCTTTAGAAAAAGCAACTAAGACCATATCTAGCAAACATAGCATATCCCAAGAATTCTCAATGCTTTGAGCTCATTATATTTTTTATATTGAAGCAGTACATTGGGACAAAGAGTGGGACTGGGGGAGTGGGAATTTGGTACTGTCATTTCCATTTTGTCCAGTTGGTCTTGTGGCATACTGACCCTGACCCTCAAGACTCTGGAGAGCAGACTGTGCCTGTATTTTACGTTTAGAGACAGCACACTGATAGCTTTAAATTGGCCAGAAGAGGATAATTACTTAGATCAGGAAAAAAAGCAAATATTACATATTAGGGATTGTTTTAGGTGGAAATTCAGTTGTAAAACACTTGCTGATAGACCACTAATCACAGTTCTTGCTAATGTTCCCAATAAGGAGCTCTTACAATTTACCATTTCATTTTGTTCCAATCCATCTCTGTCTTGAATGTAATGTCTCCCTCTGAGGAAAACTTTGGCTTACTTTTAGAAATGTGGGGTTTCTGAAGCATAGAACTAGATGCTAATTCACTGTTGTGTATCCACCTCAGCCCGCCTTATTACCCACAGAGGCTTAGAGGATAAGAGATGCAAACAGAAAACTCGTGCTACCTTCTGTATCATGAGTAATTAGTCCTTTATCATTGATCCAGTAATTGCCTGTCTTCTGACAGCATCTATGGAATTGTGGTAGGCAGACTTATCAGTAGTAAGAAGGACAAAATATCAGACCTGTCACAGTTCTTGATATGGAAAACATAAACTTTATTTTTGGTCTTAAAAAGACATTTAGAGTTGTTGGAGAGGTAGGTGATAATATAGGAATGCATGCATTTATAAAGTATTTAATTGTACATAGTTAATATATATAAGACTATATTAAAAAGTTTAAAGGGAGGAAAATTTATATCATAAATGCCTGAATCTCTTATCATGAAGTAATTTATAGCATAACATTGCATTTCATTACAAAAATATTTTATGCTACACAACTTTAATCCATGATCATGCTTGTACATGGGAGTACTAATCATCAAATTAGAGACAACATGATTAATTTAAGGAATCAAGACAGAAATGACTATTAACCAATTCAGTGATTAGAAAAATTTAACACTGGTTTTGCTACATAAAAATTGAAGTTTAGATTTTTCTTGCTTGAACAATGTCACTGCTCAATAAATATTAAGGGGGTGGATACAGGAATAAGCAATCTTTAACAAGTCAATAATTATTATTGTTGATTGAGTTCTTACTGCATGCCAGCTACTGTTATATTTGCTTTATATGCATGCTACCTTATTTAATCCATAAAAATGCTACCTTATTTATGAGATCAGACCACTGTTATCCTTTTATACAGGTCAGCATATTGAGAGACAGAGATGTTAAGCATATTGCTCCAAAGTCACAAAACTAGCAGTTAAAAGAGCTGAGTTTTGAACGCTGGGAGTCTGGTTTTAGAGCCATTCTTCTAACCACTGTATGATGATGACATTGATAATGGCCTGAGTCAATTCAAGAAATGATAAATACTGTGTTCTGAATATTTTAAGAACACAGATATATGAAATGTTTTTAAAAGATACCTAATCAACTTATTCTAATAAAATATTAATGACTTAGTCATCTTTAGTAGGCACTTCAGTTAACTAAAAATATGTTTACATGGATTATCCCATTCCATTAAGTACTGATTAATTGCAGAATTCCAGTGGACATATTTCTGTCTCCATAATTTCATCTCCTTCTGCCTCCCCCAGTTCTTCTCCATTTCTGTCCTTCTTCTCTACTTCTTGATAATTACCATCACCACCATCACTAAGGTGTCCTCGCCACTTTAAACTGCCTCATTACATTGTATGAGAATGTTTCCTCTCTGATACTGTAAGATCCAAAATTTTAGTCATAACTTTTATTTAGGATCCAAGTTATTTCTGCTACTTCAGATACATGATTTTATTTTCCACTAGAGGTGGGTTATGTTTTAACAACCCCAGCACAATGCTTTATATTGGAAGTTATAAATGTAACCGAAGGTCACCACATTATAGACTTCTGACTTTCATGAGCTGTGTTCTTGCCAGAGCAATTTCATAAGCCAATAGCCCTTGCCTTGCAAGTTTCACTTTGCTGTGATTTTCCAGATTGGGATAATTTGACCACACTGAGAGTTGAGTTTTATAGTTATAGTCACTATGGTGTATCTGTCTAATAGAAGCACCATGGGGTTCTCTGTTTTGCATTATACTTGCTGACCAGTGCCACAAATACCTGTAACACAGTTTACTCTCTGGTCTAAACAAAATATGATCTGTCATTTCCTTCACTGGATCCTGATTTACTGCCCAGCAGTGAGGATGATCGGTTTTGCCTTAGGAAGCAGAAATTTGCTGATAGTCCTCAAATACTGTGACTGTTGATTCATGGCCTTCAATCTAATATGCCTCAACTATTTAAATCACACCACTCAGGGGCAGCACAATGCTAGAGCCTTTGTTCAGAACTTCCTCCACAGTAAGAACTCTAATGTCTACACTGACCCTCAAGGCACTCATCTACGTTCTCCTGGGAAAAGGAAGAGGGGAAGTTGCCACCTCCTCTAGTTAAATTCTCAGAGCTCACACCATCACCATATTTGATTAAAGTCTTAACTCTTTATTTTGGGCTTGCTGCTTTAATCAGTTATTCTGAACATCTCAGTTCACTATCTCCAAGTAGAGTTCCTGACAGTAAGTAGAGATTTTTGCAAAAGAAATAGAGAAAATTCAAGGTTATATGGCAACGTCTTTACATGTTACAGAACAAGTGCCAAGGAAGCAAAAAGGGGTATATTCTCTGTTGCTCCAGAAAGGACCCAGGACCAGGCATGAAGAAGTATTATGGTGAGAGTTATACAAAAATTCTCATTTTTTTCTCATTGACACCTATGGAAAATCAGAACCTTGTGTTAGCAGAAACTGCTTAATGAACTCTGTATTAATTGAAACATGCAAACTGAGACATACATCTATGACAATGCAGAAAAAATAATTTTACATTGTGCTAGAGGATGAAAGCAAAAACCAAAGTGACTGATGATCAGAATCAGAAGAATTGAAAGAAAAAAAATTAAAGAAAAAAAAAAAGACGAAAAGAAAATGGGTATTTGGATTTTAAGATAAGAGTACTACACTACCATTCATAATTTTCTTTATCGTATCCTCCTGACCTAAGATCTGAGTTAGCAAGATGATGATTAAAGAGCTCTAGAGAGAGTCAAGAGAACTGTATTTTTAAAACTGATTCACTACTCCCATTATGAATCAGGATTAGGAATCATAGTTTTCAATATCTTACAATTCTAAGATTTAATGTCATAGCAAATTTTAAAGTAATATTAATAGAATAAAGAATATTTTATCATTAAAATTTTTATATTTCATTTAAACTGATTTTAAAATATCTGATATGTAATAATGCAAGTGATATAAATGTAAATAAAAAGAAAACTAATGTATTTGCTACTCAGTTCAGAAAGCTATTTCCAGCATTATCAACTTTCATCAATCTTATCCCTCACTCCCTCTCCTCAAAGGTAACAACTATCCTGGATAATCTGATAATTTTCTTGCTTTCCCCAATACTACTCTGTTTTGATTATTGGAGTTTTAAAATAAGTTACTTAACTGGTAAAATAAGTGCCTCTACCTTGCTCAAGACTGTCCTTAGCTATTTTCTCCTTTGTTATACAGAACATTTTCATATTACTGTTGAATTTAAAATACTGTTGTCATTTTCATTACAATTACATTGAACTTACAGATCAATTTAGAGAAAATTGATATATTTATACTAGGCCATCCTATTCATGAACATGGTGTATTTCTTCATTCATTTTATGCCTTTTTAAGTGCTTTCAATTAAGTTTCATATTTTTCCACAGGTGGTACATTTTTTGACTAAATTATTCCTACAGCTCATATACACATATTGACATCCTGAATTTTTTTCTTTATATTGAATTACAATTCTAATTCTTTCCTACCAGCATGTAGAAATATATAGAATACATGAGTTTGTATATTAAACCTATTCTTTCTAAGCAGGTTTACTAAAACTAATACTTTAAAATTTCCTTTGAATGTTCTGTGTAGACCACTGTGTCATCTACAAATAATAAAAGATTTTTTTCTACATTCCAAATAATAAGAGTTTTAGTTTTCTTGTCTTATGGTGCTTTCAAAATATTTAAAACAATGTCGAATAGAGATGGTGATATAAGCAGACAAAATTTTTCACTGGTGTCATTCAGGTCATTTTTTAACTATTAAGCATGACAGTTCCTCTAGGTTTTTGTTATATAAATTCAGAAATTTTCCAAAAATTGTGAAACATAATCTGCTTGAATGACTACAGGGAAGTGTTCATTGAGTTGGTGAATTTGGGATGAAACAGATGACCATGATTATGCAGTACTATGAGAAATGGGGAGACCATGTTATTTTGCGAGGTGGTAGGAATGAGACAAAATTATATGTAACTGCAGTATAAGAAGCTATGTAACTTATTTTAAACTAACCTAACTTCAGTGTATTATATATAAACAGGTTAAGGTGAAATCATTTTAACCAGTATCAACAAGTTCTCTCTGTAGTCATCAGTGTTATTTTCTTTGGCTTCACTTCCCTGAATTTTTCTCAAATTCTGCTTCTTAAAACAACTTTGAAAACCATCCCTGAAAATAAAGTATAAATAGAATAATAATGATACAGATCCATTTGGAGTATAGAGACCGATGAGCAAGTAGTAAAAGATTATGACTCATTAGAGGAGGAGTTGGGATTATATAAAATTTGACTTAGTTTGCACCCATTAATTTCCATGACTTTAATGCTTGCATTTATTAAACCATCTGAAGCACATAAGGGGATACATCTGTCTTCCTCTCATTCTACTTCTCTGGTCAAAGTAGATAATATTCACTGAGTAAATAAAGGAAAGCTTAGTATACTCATAGCTTCCTTCAAAATGATTGTCATTTATTATGCATTGGTTCCACATCAAAATTACAATGGAATGGCAGCTTATAATGGTAGTGTTTGTATTATCTAATTATCAAAAGTCTATTCTCCATATACCAATATTTTGTCTGCCAGTCAGGCTTATACTTGGATAATGAGGCAGCACATAAACCTGACTTCAGCAGTGAGTATACGCTTCCTCTTCCTGCAGAATATTTATGGAGTAGTGATGAAGAGACTAACCAAAATTGAAATTATACCTTCCTTATATGTACAAAGCAGAAATTTTTAGGGGAAGAACAAAAAAATATAAACACATAGAGATTTCTCCTCCATTTTGAAGGCTAATTAAACACAAAATCTTAAGCATGAAGTTCCAGTATAAAAAAGGTATTTTTTTCATTATGAATGACAGATTTTATGAAAGGAAGGTTAAATACTGGACTCTATCATTATTTCCTTTGTCATTCATTGAAGATTTTTGTTTGATGATTTCTTCTTTCATTCTTTTTTTCAATATACATGTTCAAAATTTAATATTGCTATTAAATATATTCATTTTTTTGTTTTTTAACCTAACCTCAAAATAAGAATCCCACTCAGAGACCTCAGGCTGTATCTGTGGGGATAATCACCCTTGTGTGACTGTGTGACTGGTTCACTCAGCCATATGTCTCTGGTCTCCAACATGTGAGAACATTTTCCTTGACAGTATTCTAATACCATTTTATTTCCATACCCTACACTCAACACTAAATACAGTGTGGTAAATTCATCTTAAAGTATTTTATCCAGACTTCATATTTGAATCTCATTAACTCATTTTGAAGCAGTTTTTATTAAAGGGAGCGTTTGCATATTTTATTGTAATCCAGAGAGGCAAGCAACACTCAAATTCTTAAATTGCAATCAATGTAGAAAAGCACACTTAAGTCTCACTATTCAACACAAGTACTATTCTAAGTGCTTCATTTTAACATTTCTTTTAACACTAAAATATTATTACATTATGGATCAACATTTTTCTTGCCATAAAGATACGAGAACATCAAAAATTTAAAAAAAAATAGATAACTGGAAGATGCTATTACCATAAGTGAAGAATCATGTCTCCACAGAAAAATAAAAATTAAGATCATGTGTCAGAAAAAAAACAGGGAAGTGAAGTAAAGCAGGATTTAATTAATAATCTTAAAGACCTTCAAAATATAATAATATATCTATCACTATGGATTATTGCAAAATCACCTAGCTGCTGTACACAGAGCTGCCAGAACAATCTTCACAAGTGTATGTCAAGTTTCGTAAGAAAACTTCCTCATTGCTCCCCAGTAAACTTAGAATAAAGTCCACATCCTGTATGAAACCCTCCCTCCCCAGCCCTCAATGTTTTAGCCTTTGCCTCTCCAAACTCATCTTCAACCATCCTTTTCTTGGTTTTCTGTATTTGGACCTCCTTAGCTTTTTTTTTCCTGTTGCCTTATTTGACTAGACTCATTCCTACCTCTCTTTCATTTTCATTTGCTAGATAATTTTTGGTTCCAGTTATTATTATCCAGGTATTAATTCAAATGCTATCTTTTATTTTTTTTTCCAAAAAGCTATGCTAGCACTCTATAGCACATTATTTTATTTCTTCCATACCACATAAAATTATCTGATAATTCCTGCTGTATTTGTTTCTCCTTACATATTATGATATAAGTCCATAGAGGGAAATCTTATTCATCTTGCTTGTGACAGTTATCTCAGCACGTAAAACAGTGCCTAAAGCATTGAAGGGGTTAATAATTCTTTGTATAATGGATGAATTAAAGAATATTCCCCAATAGTAGAGAACTACTGTAGCTTCTGAGCAAGGAAATTAAATGATAAATTGTTTATAAACCTACAGCATTTGTGTGAAAATGTGATTAGACTTGAAGAGATTTAAAACAGAATAGCTAGCAGAAATTCATGGTGAATTGTATTATTAAACGGAATTATAATGAAGAAATACTATTCAGTGAATTTATTCTGTCAGGGAGAAAAGGCAGGAAAGTTTAATAGTATTATCAGGGCCTTAACACTTAAGAAATGGGTAAGTGGAGTTTTAACTGATAGAGTAAATCTGTAAATACATACTTTTTCTGTATTTGAAAATAGAGTAATAAGGAAGAAAATAAATATATTTTTAACTATTGAATTTTCATTTGTAAAACTCAATGTTAATTCATTAAAGATAAAGGAAACCTAAATGGGATTAAAGATATCAAGTCCAGACATGTACATTTAGGAATCAGTACTAGACAGGTAACAAAAAAAGCTCCACAGGAAGATGAATTTCTCTTAAGAGAAATTTCTCTTATAGAGATAAGAATGGGTCACTTTACCTCTTATTGTCTTGGTTTCCTTACCACTAAAATGGAAATAATGATAGACATTTGTAGATCAGTTAGCCTAGCTTCTCAGTTGGTTTATTTATGAAAGTCAAAATAAAAATGGAAGAATAGATAGAAGGTTAGAGCTTTTAGTAAGTGGAACAAAGGGAGACATTGAAAAGCAAAAAGGTGATTGGTGATTCAACACAGAATGAATCCTAAGATTCATCTTAAGATGAAAGATTATGAGTATGATGTAAAGGGAAAGAGAATAAGAACATGACAGGGAAAAGTAAAAGGAATAAGCCTTGAAATAAAGAAGACATTTCCTCAGTGAAGTGTACTGGAAGGAAACATGTCTTGTGTATACAGGCATCTTAGAGAAGGGAAGCATGGACTATGGATGCCAATACAAGCATACACGTGTTCATTTAGTGACCATATTGATGATTGAGGCTGAATTTCTGAATTCTAAGGGGATAGGTAACGACTCTTACCAGAACTTTAAAAAAATTCGTTCCCCAAACCCAAGTCTTTAACTTATTTCTCATTTATCCCATATCATCTCATTTGGTACTTTATATAGCAGGGGGAAAAAAGATCAACGCTGTTGAGAGGGGTAGTATAATTGCAACTATCATGAGCTGAGAAAGGCAGGTTATGTAGAAAAATAATAGTAATGGGATACTTATAATGAGTAAGATTGTAGAAGAGTAATTGACAGCGTGAGCTTTGAGTTGCTTAGGCTTGTATTTGGAAATTGAATAAAAATATGGCTCTGCCTCTTTTCAACTCTCATCTGAAATTAATGAAAAGTAAAGAGAAGCAAATTTGACCTTAGATAACACCTAGAAATATCTGTAATCCAAACCACAATAAATGAGAAACAGTTGCCAAGTGCAGTGAAAGTCAAGTGAGGTACATTAAAGTAACTGAGAACTTAACTACAGCTGTAGTGTTCAGAGGAAACTCACAGAAGACAATAACAAAAATCAGATATCTCTTCCTGAGTGATTAGCCCAACAACCTTGCGAAAAGTGAAAAAGATGCATCCTGGACACTGACATGGGTAAAGTAGATCAAGGGAGAACCAAGAGCAACAACAAACAAGAAGTTACCCAGAGGCAGTATTCGAAGCGTCAAAGTTGAGGTAGGCAGGCTGCATTGCGAGCAGTCTGGCACCGCTAAAAGCAATAACCTCAACTGTCTCCATAGAGGTAAAAGTTCTAAAAATGCATATATTCCTGTGTTATCAGGAATTCTTGTGAATATTTTCTTGCCTAGGACATTCCTCTATTGGTAGACGAGCCAAGAATCCATCTCTCCAACAAACCGGAAATACAAATGAACCAAATAAAACAAAAATAAAATTTTAGCTTGTAATATCAAACTAATAGTACCAAAAAGGAAGAGGCAAGAGGTTAGCAAATTAGGTAAAGGGGGTCAATTATATGGTGGTGGATGGAATTGGACTATAAATGGTGAACTTAAAGTATTGATTTATAATGAAGTACATCTTAAACTTATATAATGCATAGCGCGAAATTACCTCAATAAAATTTTAAAAATTAAGATAATTGAACAATAATAATCACAATGATAGAAAACTATACCAAGATTAACACAAAGATGCCTCAAAAATAAAATAAAATAAAGATGAAAAGGTACAATAAAAACAAATGACAAGAACGTTATCAAAATATAAAAGTTTCCTTTCAGAAATGCAAATTGTGATAAACAATCTTGCAATTAAGAATTCAAGAAATATTAAAAATATAATTGCCTTTAGAAAATAAGTTTCACAGGTAATTCACATAAGCTCAGAGAAAATGTACTTATATATCTACAGGGAAAATAATTGAAAGAAAGACTAAAGAAGAAAGGAAACAAAGAAGAAAAAATTACAGTAACAAAGAATTAGAAGAAAAACGAAACAGATACTGATGAAAATACAGAAAAAGAGTAAAGCCGAGAAGAGTGAACAGATTACAGTAGGTATATTTAGGATATAAAAGAATAATAAGTAGGTAGATAATGGAAATAAGCAAAAAAAAAAAAAAAAGCCCATTCATGCATATTTAATCCTCTCAAATTAAAGAACTAAAATGATAATTTTGATAATGACAATCTATTTTATGAAAAATTAAAGTATTCTAGAAATAAATGGTTTAAGCCATATTGTAAACAAGAGTGAAAATAGGCTCAAAATGATCAATATCAAGCTATATCTTGTTAAAATTATTAAAATTAAAGATAAGTTATGAAGTGAATAGATAATGATATTAAGTTACCAATAAAGTGGGAAAAAGTTATCTGTGAATTCCTTCACAGTAACATTCAAAAAATACAACTGTTTTTAAGTTCCTCAAGAAATGAAAATATGACTACAAATTTTCTCTCAGATATTATGTACTGTGAGTTGGTAAATCTAATCTCTATACCATCTTCTTTTTATATATCCTAGGACTATAAATGAGGGAAGGCAAAAACTCCAGTTCCTAGATTCTCTTGTAGTTTTAACTAGTATTTCAAATTGAGGTCCAGCAACAGATACACTCCAGAGTCATTGGGGTCAGAAGTGCAGCAGAAAGAATCCTTCTGCCTTTTATTAGTAATCATGGCAATAGGTTTGTTTGGTTTTGTTTTTTTGCAGTAATTTTCCTTTTTTTGTTCCCCAGGTTTCTAGGTTCAAAGGAAGGTGTGATAGTAACAGCAGCAATGGAAAATACTTAATGACAACAGGTATTAATATTATGATTGCAACAAGGAATGCAGTTATAAACCTGATGATGCAAAAAAGATAATGTGATTGACAAAAATTGATACAGGAAAGGCACCAGAAGGTGAAAAATATTTTAAATTTGCTGAATTCATTTTTATAATTGTGGAAAAATCTAGCATTTAAAACTAAGTGCAAGTTGAGATGTATAAAAACATTTAAATAAAATAAGTAATAAAATGATATTTTGGTAGTGGTAAAGAGAAAGTTGAAGGAATAAATTAACATGTACTAAATTAATTATATCATTACTTGTGATTAGAAATAAATAATGTCTCAAAATATAGAGAACAAATTCTATAATACATGAAAAAGATAAACTTCACAAGTTAATAGAGAAATATATAGGCATAATATAAAAGTAAATAAAAGCTAGGTTATAGAAAAAAGATGAAAAGAGATTCAAGAACTAAATCTATTATCAACAAATGTGAATGCTTTAAATATAATACTAGATCAAAAAGCAAAATTGAACTTTACTCAAAGCATAAAGATATACTTAAAACAAAATTACTTAATAGCATATGCAATTAATAGTTTCCTTTGCATTATTATGAATAATGAAAGGAGAATGGAAGCAGTCTAAATGTCCTTTATGGATTTTATGGTATATTATCAATGTTACATAGTTTCTAGAAAATATGAAGCAGGTCTTTATTACTATGGAAGTACTGAATATCTATAATACATGAGGTTAAAAAAATGCAGAATACTACATATGGTTCATGATTTTTTACAAACTTTAAGAAAATACTTTTCCACCTAAACATATTTTTATACAGATAACATACATAAAATGCAATAGTACATAGACTATACATAAGTAATGAATAACACAGATTGTCAGTAATAAAGAGGAATGAGTGGCCAGAAATAGAGGTTTGGGAGATTTACTTAACATTGTGTACATTTAGTGCCCTTTGAATATTTATCAATTTGTAGTGCCATTTTTTTAAGGTTTTTTTAATTTGTTTACTTCTTTTAGAGGAAGGAAGGCAGACATAGGAAGGGAAGTGAGAGAAGGAAGAAACATTTTGTCCATCTAGGTCTTTATTTTAGTTATTCTCTCTGTCCTGGGGCCTGAACACAGAGCTTTGGGCTGTGGATGTATTGTAGGGCTTAACCCCTGAGCCACCAAGGCATGCCTTAAATAAACTTTTAAAAAAGCAACAACTTTCAAATTAATAGGTCTTCATTTGGTATCTTGGTTTTGTCACTTACTTGATTCAAGTGCCAACATGAATTGGTATCATTGTAATGGAGTTTTAGTGAACCTTGGTCTCTAGGCAAAGTGCCACAGACTGGGTGGTTTAAAAACAACATAAATGTATTTCTCATAGTTAGGAAGGTCAAAAACAAGGTGCTAGCAGATTTCAGGTTCATAGTTAACTATATTTTCATGAAATCTCATATGGTGAACGTTCTCTCTCTCTTTGTTTAAAGAGAACTAATTCCATAAATTCCATTTCTAAGGATTCTGCCTCATGACCAAATTCCCTTAGAAAGTCCTTACCTCCCTGGAGATTATATTTCAGTGTATGAATTGTGTAGAAGGACACGAAATTTTATGGTCTAGTAGGGGGTGATAGTGTTAATCAGTTAATGAAAGTCTTAGACTCTCTCTCTCTCTCTCTCTCTCTCTCTCTCTCTCTCTCTATATATATATATATATATATATAACTGACTTTTCATATAACTTTAACGAGTAGGCTTTGCCACACTGGACAATTTCACAGAATTTTACAGAATGAGTTCTGGCCTTAAACCTTATAAATGCAAAAAATGCTTGCTAAGCAGAAGACTATTTATCTGAAGTGTTACATTCCAGAGAAATGACTTTTTCCCAAGTTATCTAAATCAATTATATCTTTGTAGTGATATTCTTTCCAAATCAGGATTTTTTTTTAAATGGGCATCTAATGCTATCAAAGAATAAAGATAAGCACAATACAGCAGCTGTAGGTGGCACTGAAAACTTGTTCTGCATGTAGTCTTATAAACTTTGCTGAAACTAATATTGACTCATGATCAAAAAGCCCCTTAAGTTCAATAATTCAACGCTTCTTTTAATTATATTGCTTCTATTTGCCCAAAATATCTAGAAAATTGACTCAATTGCCTCCTTTATTCTGCCTCTGTTGATGTAGCTCCACACTTTATATTCTCAAAATTTCCTAACAACTTCTATCAAAGTAGTAACTACTTATGAAGCTCATTTTCCTAATAGTTATAAAAGATTCAGTAGGCTACTGGTGCCATGAAGCTGCTGTTTTTCTTGAAAGTGCTATTAAAATAAATTGAGTTTTTAAAAATGGTGACAAAGAGCTCACTTTACAAGAAAAGAAATTCTAAATAGAATATGAACTGGCAAGCTGAACACCCACAGCCTCCAACGCAGTTCTCCCTTGCATGCTGAGAGAGTGTTTATTTTCTAGCTGAGGAGGAAAACGAATCTCCTCCACAACATTTATACCCTGATTCCAGACACTGACCCACAGGGGAAAGAAAATGAACGTCTCATATAGAGAACAGATGACCAGAACTCTTAATAGCCAGTGGGATGCCCTGATACTTTATTTATATTTTTGGTGTAGGAATTTCCAAATTTTCTAGTAATAATTGATATTTTAATATATATAATTGCTAGAGAATTTGTAAGTTAAGCCAAAGAAGAGTGAGCTTGCATTAGTTCCTGTGAAAGCTCCTATTTGGAAGAGGCAATACTATTTAAATATTAGTTATATCCCCTATTTGTGATACCCAATTTTAAATGTCTAATACATACACATACACAAAAGATATATAAAAATATAGGAATGAGGGAGACACAGACCTCAAGATGGCCCACTAGTAAGATCTTGAGCACCTCTCCTCTCCACAGATAAAATAAAATCACATCTAAATACAAATTATGGCCTTCAAAAAAACTGAGATTAGGGAGACTAGCATCTCCACAGAAAAAGTGATCGAAAATACCAGAATGGATTAAAAAAAAGTCAGGACATGTCAGCCCAAGTTTGGAAGGGACACCGGTGATATACTTTCCCTGGCACTGAAGCACTCACTCCACATGGGGTGCCCTAGCATCTGGGAACTGTACCCTAAAGGAAAGCGAGTACTTCCTGGTATGGAAAACAGGGAATTTCTTTTGGAGAACAAATAGGACGGTGGGGAGCAGAGAATGCAGCAGTGAGCAGGGGGAGTCAACAGATGAAATTTGCACAGACCTAACTGAAGGATTTTCATGTGTTGAACAAAAAACTTCAGTGGGAGGAATAAGAAATAGGGATAGAATTTCAATGGACAGAGATGCTGATGGAGTCCTCTCAGACTCTATTTTGTTTGTGTGGCTCTGGCAGAAGCCATACTGGAGTTAGGGTCAGCACTGGGAGATGAATTAGCATAGAGTCAAAGCTCAAAATCTCTACCCCTCTGTCATCAGCAGGTTGGTAGATAGTTTGGTCTCCTGGCTATGGCAGCAATGATCCAGGATGGCAGCAATGACCTAGGATGGCAGCAGGCATCCAGAATCTGCAAACTGGCACAGGCAGCTGAGTGCTTTCCTGCAAAGCTTACTCTTTGGAACTTCCAGATCTACTGCAGTAGCTCCCTCAGAGATGATCACAAGAGAAATTCCAGCAGTCTGAGAAACAATTACACTTCTCCTTCCTGGATCCTCAGATTACCTGTCTGCCTGACTGCAGCGTAAAGTCCCCAGGCCCTGGCAGGTGTAGCTCCTGCTCCAGGCCTATACTCTGCAACAGAAATTCTAACTCAAACTATTGCATCAAGGTAAAGAAAGTCTTTAATGGTAACCCATAGAAATACACAAAGGGTACCCTCCAGAAAAAAAAGAGGGAGAGAGAGACAAACAATTTACCCCAAATGATGGATCAAAATAAAAACCTAGAGAAAAATCCTTTTACAATAGACTTGAGAAAACTTCCTAGAGAAAATTTCAAAACTAGAGTCCTGATGAATCTCACTGAAATTAGGAAAACAATGGATGAACAAAACAAGATCTACAATAAAGACAAAGAAAATATGAAAAAGTCCCAGCAGAACTCATAGAGCTTAAGAACACAATAGCAGAGCTAATAAAACAAAACAGAGACACTCATTGGTAGACTAGAAGAAACTTCCATTTGAATCAATGAGCTAGAGGATAGGACAGTGAAATGCACTCAGGCAGTTCAGCAAAAAGAAAAAAACGAGCTAAAAGACATATAGATATGTGTACTCTGGTAGAGTAGTAGTTAGGTCATTCACCTCCAAAGGAACAAGCCACGTACCCCTGTGTTCGACTCCCAGGTCAGTGGGGGAAAACAACCAATGTGAACAACCAAATAAAAATAAAAAAGGACAGCTTCCTCCTCTCTCTTCTTGCTGCCTGCCTGCCTATGCCGTCATTCCTGCCTGCACCTTTCCTTTACAAAAATGAAGTAAAGATAGTATAAGAGATGTGTGGGGTAACCTCAAGAGGAACAATATTCACATTATAATGGTTCCAGAGGAGAGAGAACATAAGAATAATAGCTAAGAACTCTTCTAGCGTGGGGAAGAAAGCAGACATCCAGATTCAGGAAACTCAATGAGTTCCAAATAAAACAAAACCAAACAAACATATACCAAAATACATTGTAATTAAAATGACAATAAAATATAAAGAGAGAATCTTAAAAATCAGCTAGAGAAAAATGAGTTACATAAATGGGAGCCCCCATAAAATTGCCTGCAAATTTTGAAGCAGAGATTTTACAGTACAAAAGAGATGGCATGTAGTCAAAGTGTTAAAAGAGATGGACTTCAATTAAGAATACTCTACTCTGCTGGGTTATCACACAGAATTGAAGGAGTGATAAAGAGCTTTCCAGAAAAACAAAAATGAAAGGAATTTATCATGACTAAATCAGAATTTCTATCAGACAAATGAAGCTACACTTAAAAGCAGCAAACATAAAATGGGAGGAAGGAAAAAAATGAAGACTATTAGAATGAGCCTGAGATTAACATGTTTCAATTTATGAGAGGTTACAGGCAAAACAATAATGATATATGATCTCACACCTGTGAGAATGGCTATTAACCAAAAGACTAGAAACAAGTATTATACAGGATACAAAGAAAAGAAAACCTTATGTACCGTTGGTAGAGTATAAATTGGTGCAACCATTATGTAAAGTAGAATGAATATTACTCCAAAAATTGAAAATACAAATTCTATATTATTCTATTATCCCACTTCTGGGTATTTATCTTAAAAATACAAAAACACTAAAATGAAAAAATACATACACCTTTATGTTTATTTCAGCATAATTCACATTATCCAAGAACTCAAAGCAGGAATCAGCCTAAGTGCCCATTGACAGATGAAATTAGATAAAGAACGTTGTGCACATATACACCTACAATGGAATACTACACAGCTTATAGAAAAAAATGAAACCCTGCCATTTGAATAAGATGGATGAACCTAGAGTGAATTAGGTTTAGTGATAAAGTCAGAAGGAGAAAGACATACATCATATAACTTCATTCATGTATGGTATATAAAGAGATCAACCAAATGAACCAAATCAAACAAAAATCAATTTCTACTCTATAGAAAATTAGTGTTTACAAGGGGAAAAGAAGAGGGGTGGAAAGTTGTGCAAAAGGTGTTAATTATATGAAGTATAGAATTGAACTGCTAGTGGTGTACTTACTGTATTATATACATACGTTGAATTATAGTTATGATGCATACCTTAAACCTAGATAATGCTAAATGTAATGATTCTTCAATACATTTTTAAATAAATGAATAAAAAATGTGTGTATTGAGGTGGAATTTAATGGAAAATATGAAAGTAAATCAGGTATAGTTATTTTTTAGCAAAAACTATGCAAAAAGAAAAATTGCATCGGCAAAATTCAGAATAATAAATTCTCATGGGGTCACATGTTCTTAAAGAAATGGCAAAGAAAGGGAAGAGAATGTTTAATACTACTACCTACATCTTATGAATTAATCAGGATTTTATCTGTTAAAATAGAAAGCTATTTCCTTGAAACTAAAATAACAGCAGAATATTTTACTATTTCAGCAAGAGGATGGATATATGTAGTAATTTAATTTCCTAGGAGACATTCTCCCTAATAAAAATGGACATTGTTTGCATAATATGTCATATAATCAACTCTATGAAAGTTAAAATGTGAATTTATACTGAATACAAAAATGCATTTGTAAGTTTGAACTTTGCAAGATGAAAGGGAAGTGTTCTCAAAGGAAGATTTGTACCTCATAGTTCATCAGATAAAAATGGCCTTTAGGGTGTTTTACAGGAGAAACCCCTGCTGTTACCATTTCAATGATATCAAGAAGCCTAAAAAAAATACCCTCTCAGTGAACTCTACTAAGAATCTCTGACCAGTAAAGTGCTAGTAACTCTAAGAGACTCTGAGAGATGTCTCTGGAGGCTGGGCATACAACTTGTAACATATATTTAATAATCTACCTTGTTGATTTATGCATGTGATACTTAAATAATAATTGATTTTTGAATTAATTTGTCAGGACACAGACCCACAGAGAAAAGATTGGCATAAAAGTGAAAATATAAGGATCTGCTTGTTTTTCATTCCGCTTTTCCTTTATGTATTCTCATCAACTTCTTAGCAAAGAGAAACTGGTGACTCATGCTATGACCACAACACTGTTGTATCTCCATTTGATGTTACATCTGTATTTGTGTTAATATAAATAACTGCATATAGTCTTTCTCCAGAGTATGTTATTTGATTTAGCCCATTTGTTTATGGGGGTGCTTATGAAAATCTGAATTATAAAGAAACTTTTTAGGTATTAAGTGAGAACCCAAAGGACTAAGGTAATCATTTCCCAGTCTACACATATCCTACCTCTGCTAACTATTAAACACCATCATAATTTTTATTATTATCAGTGTTATTTACTCTTTATAGAAAAATAGCTGTATAGAATCAGTTCTCTTTAACTGTCTTAACCCTTTTACATATGCATGACGTGATGCTAAAATGTATGTCCATATAGTTATACGCAGATGATTTTTAGGATCATTCTTCAGAATGCTATGGAAACATTCTAGGCTTTCAGATTTCCAGTCTATAACCAGAGAATAATATTCATTTTGGAGTTTAAATTTGGGCAACCCAATGATATATCCATCTTGCCAGTTTAAAGGTAGTTTACCATTATCAGTCTCAATACTACTATGTTCACTTGTAAAGAATATTAAACTCTCTGTACCTTAACTTGATGATGCTTATTGAAAGCATGTATGCTTCTTTTATAGCACTGTAAGACATCACCAGTGAAACTTCCATCCTTTTTGCTCCATAAAGTAAAAATCATAAAGACTTGGCAAACCCCAAAATTTAATTCCAAATCTGTTATCTTGGTCTACAGATATTAAACCAATAATATATTAGTGTCTTTTAGGCATTACTTAGTAATATTAAATCTATTCTTCAATGTCAAACATTCATGAAAGAAAGCTCTCCATATTTTTTTCATTTTCTCTGATCTATGGAATGTATTATTAGAATTATAATTTTCTCCTTAAGAACTTTCTGATAAAGGGCTTAAGGGTTTCAATAATTGTTCCAACCTTATATTCTTTGATATATATATATATATATATATGCATATACATATATCACATTATTAGAAAGATTCTTATCACAGGTGAATGGGAGTTAAAGCAGATACTATAAAAAATTATTTTTGGTGTCAGGAACAAGGTAAGTCAGATCCCCAAACACATAAAGATGGAGGCAAGGCAGAAATCCAAAACATGACAAGTTAAAAGGAATATAGTTTCCTTGGTGGAAGAGAATCATTGCAGTATCTTTAGTGAAACTTCCTTCTCTTCTAAAAGTCCAAGTCCACCTTATCGTTTAGACATTCTACTAAGAAGTAGCAAATGCTTTCTTATACATCATTGGAGAAAATTATCATAAAATTTAATAAATAAAAAGAAAAGAATAACCTTGAAGACTATGACTAAAATAAGAATGTCTACTTGTCCCTTCAGATGTTTTTCAGTATGTTCAATAATGTTTCCATGAGGTTAAAATGAGGAATAATGTTATCAAAATATAAGCAGAGAGTGAATATCCACACACTTAGTCTAAAGGCCACAAAATCACATAATTTTTAGCATTAATAATATATTCTGTAATAGTGTTTCTCAAACAAAGTATGGTGAATGGTGAGATTTGCATCGTCTTTTTTTTTTTTTTAATTTCCTATCCACAGTATATCACTATGTGGTATTATTGCTCCTACACCACATCATTTATAGCCCTCATAATGAGTTTGAACATCGGAGCAATGTCAAATTACTATAAAATTGTTTAAACACTTAATCCAGCTTTTACATTACCTCCTGTGGAGCAGCAAACATTATTGAATCACAAGAGGGTTTTGCAAGATGAGGTGCCTCTTTTCCTCTGACTTCTTTTCTGTTTAATTCCATTCTCATTTATTCATAAGAGGAGAGAATCACATTCCATTTGATCATTTGCAAGATATCAAGTTGGATAGATTCAAAATAGTCTAAGATTATTTTATATTAAAAATATGGCTTCTGGGTAGTGGTTATATACACAATAATGGTCTCATTCTCCCTCACCACCCCTTCTCCAGACTTCTGTCCCATCCCCAATTTCTAAGAAGATTTTGGTGTGGTGGATTCAATCCCTACTCATCATGTGCTATCATTTTTTCTTCACTTGAATGCCCAAACTGATCTTTCACTAAAGCCAACAAAATAATATGATTCCAACACTTATATTCAGATTTTAAGTGAAATTGTCCCAAACATGTCAGTTTTTCACAGGGTTCTGCAGTAAGATAGTATACATGATCCAGATATTAAAAAGGAATACTTATAATGACAAATTGTAGTCCACATTTTAAAAAGCTGAAAAATATAGAGAACTTAGCAATTTCAAAACTTCATAGTTATTATGCATAAAATATTATTTTTAAATGATATAAATGAAGAGTTTTGACAGCTTATTGATTAGTTTTTGAGAGAGAGTGCCTCATTGAGAGAAGTATTTTCTAGGTTAAGCAAGTTATGGCCAAAGCTGATAGAGGTACACAGGAAAGCAGTTTTACTATTTTTGTTGAGCAATATTAATAGGCAAACATTATGTTGTTATTGATGTTAGACTGACCACTATGGATTTTGTTCTTCTTGTTCTTTTTTGTTCTCAGTCAGAGCTGATAGTTTGCTTTCCTATGGTAACTTGGTTTCTGCTGCTCCAGGAAATAAATGATGGAAAGAAATCTTTTGGCCCTCAACTGGAGCAAACAATGTTATCCAAGACCTATGGAATTAAGGAACTGAACTCAGATAAAGGTGCAGAATACTCTATTTCTCACTATTCCTGAGATTACAGGCTTGGGAAGTGCAAATGGAAGCATGTGGAGTGTACACACTAAGTTCTGAAAAAGAATTTGGTGACATTTGGCAAAAGCAATTATTTAATCTCACCCGAGGTTTTTCTAAATGAATTTAATTTCAAAGTTTGTGGACTCTGGAAATCTTATGAAATTGGAAAGAAAGCTTTATCTGTATTTACACCCAAAATGCTCCTGACTAGAAAAGTCACCATGAGAATATTTTTCTGGTCATGAAATGAAGTTACTTCAGAGGAAATAACAAGTACTAAATTATGTGGGTCTGAGACTGATGATATGATAATCTAATGTGCACTACTGACTCTTTAGTACTATATAGATTAATGGGATTCAGGAAAGACAGTTCTGAGTCAATTTAATGCAGGGGATGTTAAGGATGCAATACACTCAAAAGGATGATGTCCTGGGCTATTGATCCTGAAGAAGGTACCAAGGTGAACTCAAGCCTCTGACACATAGCATCAAGTGACCAAAAAAATGACAAATGTAAAATAGGGATGGGAAGAAATTTAAATTTTAATAACTTGGGGGATTTAATGTTTAACGAAAGTTGGATAATTTTGTTGATATAATTCAATACTAAAAGTGTGAATTCCCCTAGTCTGAAGTATGCAATTAGAATTTTTAGTATTTATATTATGTTATAATACTGTACTATTTGAGTAATACTTTGGTTAAGTCATTCAGACAGCATAGTTGGGAGTTATTAATATGGTTGTATTTTGGGTCTAAAATATTTAACGACCACGGAATCAATTTAATGTAGATGAAATCACGGATTCAGCTAGGATGTAGGAGAGCTAGGGTATATAGGATTTTTTAAATTCCTAAATTCTGTAGGGTATATAGGAAGTAGGAGAGCTAGGGAGAATCACCACATAAGTATGAAAGCTGGACATGTAACTACTTTAACTTATATTTTGGCCCAATAGATTAAGAAGGAAAAAAAGAATGAAAGAGTAGAATGTGGGGAAGAGATGACCTTTTGCATCCCCTTCAGAACATGGGCACTCCCTCTGGTTCACACCTCTCCAAGTCCACTTTTGCTATGGGAATAGCTGCTGCTATTTTGATTAAATTGCTTAGAGTTTAAGGCATTTATTTGGCCCAGTGAACCATTTGACATAGTTAACACATACATAAAAGCCAAGAATTCATGTTCTAATAACTATCAGTTCCTCTTTCACATAGCTTCCTGTATTCATTCAACTAGGTCCAGCTTCCTGGAACAAGAGGCACAATTCCTCCTGTCTTTCTCTTTGAATTCCTAGAAGTCTGGCAATAGTACATCTCTAACACTCACATTTAAGATGGAATATAGCATAATAGTTAAGAGACCAAATTCTGGAGTCAAATTTCTTTGATTCAAATCCTTAATACAGCACTAGCTGATGAAACTGGGCATTTCCCTATGCCTCATTTGCTCCTCTATAAAATGGGGATACTCAGTACTTCTCTTACAAGATTGCTGTGAGGATGAAACAAATTATTGAACATATTAAATATTTTAGAAATCCCCTTGTATAAATATTAGTCATTGTTGTTATTATTACCCCACTTTGGCATCAAGAACTAAGCAATGCCCTCTAATTTAGCTTTTAACTAAAAGTTTTGCATTGTGGATCTTAGGATACTAGGAAGTTCTTTCTACAAGAGAAAATAATTCTTATTTGTTAGTTTAATATATGAACAAAAAGAGAGTAAAAAGGAATGATTGACATGATAGGATTACACATTTCTATATCCCTCAGTATCATTACAATCTCACCAATTCCTCTCTTAGCAGAGCAGTGATAATTCATTAAACTTTAACATAAGCTAATGATTTTATATCTCTAGATCTTATCATTTGTCCAATAAAAATATGGTATAGGAGTTACAATAAAGAAAATATTTTATTTAATCTATCATTTGTACATGTAATCATTATAAAATTACCATTTTGCTTTTTACCAATTATTTGAAACCCAACAAGCATTTTATACTGATAGCACATCTCAGTTTGTACTACTCATAATCCAAGTGCTTGATATTTATTTGTGGCCAGTGACTACCTGTTGTTCCACACTATCCACGTCACATTGTTTTAATTTCATGCTTTCATAATCTGTCACCTATTGACTCAATGTTAAATTACCCCAAATATAAGAAAAAAAATGTTTAGTTTAATAAAAAGAATATACTCAAATATTCTAGTATAAGTCAGTTTAAAGCGAATTTAGATAACAGTAATTCAGTTACCACAGGAACATAACTTCCCTGTATAAGCTTAACTTAAAGGATAAAAACTTAGAGAACACTTCCTCATAACTAAAATCCCTCAGAATCACAACAGTATCTAATGTCCAGTGCCGTACTCTTTCTAAATGAACATGTGTTAGAGTTAAGCAATTTAAGGTAAAAGTAATAAAAATTTCATCCTGAAATATAAAAAGATAGATCACTTTTGCAACTTGTCAATAATTTGGCATATCATTGCAGGAAGTTTATTAGCAGTGAGGTATAAAATTGTAGAAAAGTAGGCATGTGCCATGGTGGCTCAGACTGTAAGTAATCCATATAAGCCCAAGGACTGAAGTCCCCAAACCCAGGGGTGGGGATGGAGATGGGGGAGGACAACCAAAATGAACAACTAAATAAGTTGAAAATGCCCCTTCCTCCTCTATATTCTTTCCTGCTTGCCTACTTGCCATTATCCCTGTCTGTTTCCTTTCTTTAAAAATATATAGAAAATTACAATAACCTTAAATTTGGAGAAATAACCTGATTGCTTAAAATCTAAACTGCCCTAAAGAAATTGGTGTTAAATCTCTGGCTAGAATTCACATTACTGAATATGGACAAATTTCTATAAAAGATAGAACCTAAATTGGAAATTCTTCTGACAGTGAATGAGGTATGCTATTAATAAAATCATACTGTTCAATAATATCCCTCACAACTGCTACACAGACAATAGAGTGATGTATATCAAATGTTTCTATGATAGCAAAGATAGCCTTTAAATATAAAGGTTTATACTGTTGATTTTTTATAATTGTTACACTGTTCATAGTTGTTTACATTTATAATTAGTTTATATTGTTTTTTTTAGGATATTGAATTCACAGCTAAGTCTATGTGCATTTTACACCATGCACACAGGGTTCCAGAGCCTTTTACCACCATCATAGTAACTCCTTTCATTTGTTTCCTCAGCCCCACCAACCACCCGGAAGACACAGGCCTACATTTAGTGAATTTTATCTGTTCTTTTTGCTTGTTTCTTTATTTCTTTATATTCCACATACGAGTGAAAATATTCTGTACTTCTTTTTCTTTCTGGTTTATTTTACTTAACATAATCACCTTCAGTTCCCTTCAGGCTGTTGCAAAAAGCACATTTGCATAGAATTCCACTGAGTACACACACACACACACACACACACACACACACACACACACACACATATATAGCGCAGCGTCTATATCCAGTCATCCGTTGATGGACACGTGTTTCCTGTCTGCTATTGTGAATTGTCCCTCTATGAATATAAGGTGCATGTATTTTTTCTGACTAGCATTTTTATATTCTCAGGGTATATGTGGTATATATGCTTAGAAGCAGGATTACAGATTATTTTTTGAGAAATCTCTATACTGTTTACCAAAGAGATTGCATTAATTTATATTACCACCAAAAGTGTATGAGAGTTCCTTTTTCTCCGTAGTCTCTAATACTTATTTCCAGTCTTTTTTACATAGGCCATTCTTACTGGTGTGAGGTAATATCTCATCATGGTTTTTATTTGCATTTCTCTGATGATAGGTGGCATAGAACATGCTTTCACATGTCTGTATGCCATCTGTGTAATATCTCTAAGTAGGTGTCTATTCAGTCCAAGAAGTCACACCCTTGTTACTCCTTTCCTGATGTAGCCCTCTTCTGCCTCCTTTCTTCAGCCCACTTTTCCATTAAAGTTCTTATTGCCTTAATTGTTTTTAAATCCATCTGTCCTATTAGCAAGGTCAAAATACAATTATGGGTTTAATATATGCCCATGTTTCATTTTGTTTTAAGAATTTGAGATTAAGATAAAAGTCATAGGTTTATTTGTACAGTTCATAAAAGGTTGGTATGTTATGAGTTAAAATGGTTTTAATCCTTGTGTATTAGTTTTATTTCTTGATTATACTATGGTGCAATCAAGAATATAATGATTCTATCACACTTGAACAAATTGTTTGCTAAATTTTAATATGAATTTAAAATGCATAGGTATGATTAAAACTAACAGTAAAACTTTCTATGAATAATCTCATATAGATAAATGAGATTTGGTTGCATAAATGAGTCATCTCACCAGGGGCAGGATTACCCATATTCCTCCTGGAGAAGATGTAATTTTTATAAAAGCAAACTCTATTTCGTTTTGCAAAAATATATTGTCTACTTTATTGTTTTTAAATAAAATAACCCAAATAAAGAAATTCAGAGAAATAGAATTTTCCCATCCTTTATATAGCATCAGCTCATTACCTCTAGAAAGGATAGAGTTCTGGTACTTATTGCTGTATTACTCTTGTTAGTCATTATAATATCATTTAGATACAATGAGACTTGGTTGCATAAATGAGTCACCTCACCAGGGTCAGGATTACCCACATTCCTGTTGGAGAAGTGTCATATATAATGTTATTTAAAATATAAAATGGCAGTAACCAATAAGTGCTAAAATTAAGTCATTTATATAAACTAACTCTTCAAAGATATTTTATTTATCTTACTAAAACCAAATTTCTCCTCCTAAGACATAACTTTTGAGACAGTAATAAGGTGTTCCTTCTCAAATAGCAATGAATGTTTACTCACCTCACTCTCATTTCAGGACTTCAGAGCATTAGCCACTAAACGCTTTGTAACTTGTCATCTTCTACTACCATATTTAATAATGAAAAATTATCTCTACAAGCTTCTTATTGACATCATATTTATTTCAGGCCCAGATGACTTCACTGGTGACTTCTATGTAAATTTTTCCAGAAAATTGAGGAAGAAAGAAAAGTTCCCAAAGTATTTTATGAGGAGAGTAGGACTCTAATATTAAATCCAAATAAAGCTTTCAGTGGATAAGAAAACGAGATTAGTTGCCCTCATGGGCATAGAAATCCTTCACAAAATATCAGCGAGTTGAATTTAGCAATTACTGGATAAGGGAATTAATTGTATAGTAAAGGACAAACAGAATAATCATGAGCTTAATGTGTTATATGTGTAGATGTGGATTTACTATGACATACACCTTAAACTTATAGCAATGTTATAAAGCATCCACTATAACACTATAATCAATGTTCCTTTAATAATTAATTTTAAAAAGAAAAATACTTAAATAAAAAAGGATACATCATGACCTGTGAAATTTATCCTAGAAATGTAAGACTAGAGCAACATTTGATAATCAATTTAATTCACCATGTAAACAAATTAAAGGGATGAACCCACATAATAATCTCACACTATTCAGGAAAGACATTTGGCAAAATTCAACTACATACAAAGATTAAGACTCATGGAAATAGGAGTGAAGTTAACAAAAAGCAACTATCAGAAAATATGTTTAATGGCAAAAGCCTGGAAGCCTCCTCAAGACCAGAATCAAGGTAATATGTACATTCTATCACTTCCGTTTAGCATTGTACTAGGGATCTTAGCCTGTGCAGTAAGGTGAGAAACTAATCTATGAACAGAAAAGAAATATAAAACTGCATATATAGACAAGTTGTACACACAGAAAATTCTAAGCAAAGTGCAAAAAAAAAAAAAACCTAATTGCTCATGCGCAGAAGACTATATGAAAAAAATTCATCTCTAATTCTGAAAAACAAAAAAATACATAGAAAAAATTTAAAAGAACAATTTACAACAGCCTCCTAAACCATGAACTATTTAGAGAGGAATTTCAATTACTTGCAAACACTGCATACTATAAACTCCAATAAAGAATTACAGACAGAAATTGAAAAAAACTTAAATACATGGAGATATATTCCATGTCCTTTGATCAGAACAAACATTATTTTTAAGATGACAGGCAACCAGCAATTGCTTAATAGATTTTATACATTGCTATTCATAATCTCAGTAGATATTTTTGTCAGACCTTATAAAAATTATATAGAAATTCAAAGAACTTAGAATTAACTTTTAAAATTTTTTATAAAAAACAAAATTAGAGAAATATAATATTGATTTTCAATGTTTACCAAAAACTGTAGAAATAATGATGTTATCACATCTCAAATAGATGAGTGCTCAGAATAGAAATTGACTCACTTATATAAGACGAACTCATTTTTAACAGAAGTACCAAGACAATTCCATGAGATAATACTAGCATTTTCAACAAATGGTGTTGGAACAAACATATATTCACATGGATAAAAATAAATTGCATTTCTTACCTTATAGTATATACAAATATTAAATACAAATGGATCACAGGCATCAATGTAAAAGCCAAAACTATGAAATTTCTAAAAGGATATCATGGAAGAAAATCTTTATAACCTTGGCGGTAAGAAAATGTTTCTTTGGATCCAAAATGCTTTTCAAAGTGAAGAAAAATGTGTGTAAGTTAGTCTTTGCCAAAATTAAAACTTTTTCAAGAATGTTGACAGAATCAGTTATCAAAATCAGTTACTAAAAATAGACCCCTAAACCTGGAAACATTACAGGTGTGTTTTAATTAAGGATTTATAATCTGCAATGTATTCATATAGTGGCATATTACTCAGTGATAAAAAAAAATGATAATGTGTATAACCAGCATTATGCTGAGCTAAAAAAGGTGGAGTCAGAGTGTACTTACCTTATTTTTCCTTTCATATAGAACTCCAGGAGGCACAGTTAATCTCTAGTGATTTAAAGCTACTCAGGGATTGCCCACAGCCTATGACTGTAGTTGTTTGAGGGTGGGGATATTTCGTAATGATGGAAATATTGTGAATTTTTATTGGATTGCTGGTTATACAAGTGTGTTCATTTGACAAAACTCACTGAATTTTTACATTTAAAGTTCAGCTTTTTTTCCTGTACATAATGTATATTCCTGCCCTTGTGGTTTTACTATCCCCACACTTTGTAAATAGTCCCTTTGTAAACAAACACCGGTTGTCCTGTCTTGCAATCTGCCATCTGTTTCCTGTTTAAGATCCTGACTGAATCAATGACTTACATCATAGACAGGTATTATTCAAGAATGCATTCAGGATTTTTTACTTAAGTATAGACTAGGTTACTCCTTAGGTACTTGTGAAAGAATAGGGACTTCTAACAGGAGGTATTTTTGTTGTCAAAACACAATTAGTGAAAAGGGCGACCTGAAGAGTATTCAGTGACTCCCACTCTAGCACAGAACTGAGCTCTCCAGGCACCATCTCTAACATCCATAGGCCTTAAAGTACAGGAATTACCTTAAAATATATCAAATACTATCACCCATTCAAGTGAATGTTTACCTTTCTCAGAAAGATAAGATATTTTAGTGAAAAAAGGCAATTAAAAAAACTTACTAACATTTTTCATCTAAAAAGTCTCTCACTGCCACGTATAATGGTAACAGAATATTTTAAATCCCCTAAATATGTAGATCACCTCCATACTATTTATATATCAGGAGAACTTGCCTTTTAACAAATGTAGAACTTGGAATTGATAGGCACCTATGTGGCTATAAGGTAACTGATTTTTTTCCCCAGTTTTCTCTTCTTAAATCCCTTTTTTTTTTATATCTGAGAATCCTATCACTGAAAAACTCTATTCCATTAACATATAGTCCTTAACTACAAATACTTCTCAAGTGGAAATCTATTAAGTTACTATCAGACATGAATATCATGATCGAGTAGCTTTGCTTCTTTCCTTATAAACATGCAGGTAATGGCTGAGTCTTATCTGAAGGAAACAGAACCTATTCTGATAGGATTCAATTATGAAAGAGATATTTGTAGAGTACCTACTATATAACATGCACTATGCTAGGTGTAGAAATATCGTGGTTGACAGAAGGATGCCGACCTTGCTGATAGGAAGCTTACAAACTTGTGGAAGAGGAGATGGATATCAAATGCAGGATCACACAAAAGATGTACATTTACAAACTGTGAAGTGTTCCATGAAAGAAAATCACTGACTTGTGAAAGAGAACAGAGTGACCTAATATAAATTACAGTTTGAGAAAGCTTCTTGAATTAAGGATCCTAGAAACCCTAGGTATGGACAGGGGCCAAGGGAAAGGTGAAAAATGCCCAAGAGCAGCCAAGAAATGAGAACAGCAAGGTTGAACTCTTGGCCCTGGAAAATGTGCTTATCATCAATGAGGAAACAATGCAAGTCAGAATATAGGGCACACAGAGCAGGATGGAAAGGGTGCATGAGAGGAGGCCACAGTAGCCTGGGCTTTCCATGTGTACTACTACATACGTTGAACTTTAATTTTAAGTGTACTAGGATGTCATTATTTACAGAGAATGACCCCAAAACACCAGCAACCTATGAATAAACACTAAAACCAACAATAAAACTTAATAAGGTGCCCAATAATATGCAAATTAAAGCTCAATGTTTTCTCTACATAGAGAAAAACACAAACTTGTGAAACCAATGGTATTGGAAATCTGGATTGCCACATGCAGAAGAATAAAACTGAACCACTCCTAACACCATATACAAAAATTAATTCAAAATAGATTTAAGCTTTGGGTATATAACCTGAAACCATGAAATATTTTGGCCTCAGAGAAGTTATTGGAAACATGACTCAAATGGCAAGGAGCGGGGGAAAGACAAAACAAACAAAAGGAACTCTATCAAGTGAAAAAACTTACAAATAGGGAAAGAAACTCACATCAAAATGAAAAGGCATCTGAATGAATGGGAGAAGACATTTGTATGTCATACAGCCAACAAGCAGTTAATATCCAAAAAATTATAAAGGATATATAAAATTCAACAACAAAAAAAACAAAAATCCATTGCAAAAATGAGCAGATTTGAACAGGCACTTCTCCAAAGAAAATATACAGATGGCCAACAGACAGAGAAAAATGTTCATCATCTCTTATTATTAGGGAAATGCAAATCAAAAGGACAATGGGATATTATCTAGCATCTCTGAGAATGGCTATTATCCAAAAGACTGAAAATAGCAAGTCTTAGGATGTGGAGAAAAGGAAATCCTTTTGGTGGGAGTGTAAATTGGTGCAGCCATATGGAAAGCAGTATGGAGATTCCTTGGAAAATTTTAAAAATTCACATGATCCAGTTATCCTATTCTAGCCTTTTTCCTAAAAAACACAAAAACACTGATCTGAAGAAACATATGCCCCTCCATGATTTTTGCAGCATTAGCTACAACAGCCAAGAACTGGAAATCACCTTAGTGTTCACTGACATATGAGTGGATAAGTAAGACATGGTATATAACAAAATGGTATGCTACTCATTTATTAAAGAAAAAATCCTATAATTTGTGGCAATGATGAACGGACCTAGAGGATATTATGCTTAGTGAAATAGTTCAGACAGAGAAGATGAACACCCTATGATTTCACTCTTATGTGGTATATAGAGAAATCAACAAATGAAACAAATTAAGCCAAAAGAGTTTTTAGTCTACAACACAAAAATAAGTGGACCAGTGGTAAGGGAGGCGGGTCAGCAAATCAAGTCAAAGGGGCCAATTATGGAGAAGGGTATAATTGAACCATTAGTGGTGAGTGTGATGTAGCCCAGATAGATGTTAATTTGCGGTGATGCAGACCTTAAACCTGTGCAGTGCTATAGAGCAATGTTACTGCAAAAAATCTTAAAAATAGAATCACTATATTTATGTGTGTATATTTCTGGATCTTATGCCTTTCATTGATATATTTTTATCTGTATACCAGTTTCCAACTATTTTATATTTCAAAGTCAAGTAGTTTATGTTCTCAAATCTTGTTGTCTATCAAGATTGCTTTGAATATTCAAGTCCTTTGCAGTTACATCTAAATTTCAGAGTCAACTCTCAGTTCCAACAAAATATATGTTCTATATATATATATATATATAATATATATATATAAAGACTCCTTGTATTGTGATAGAGATTGACTAGAGATTATACTGCAGAAAACTGACATTTTATCAATTTCGTATTTCCCAATCTGTCAACATGGGACATTAATTTGTTTGGATGTTCTTTAGCTTCTCACAGCTGTATTTATTTATTTTCAGCCACAAAACTGACACATCATTTTAAATATATTTCCACATATGTTAGTGTTTTGATACAATTTGGTTCATTTTCTAAATTTCGTTTTATAACAATTTGGTGATAGTATAGAAAAATAAACTTGGGTATGCCCTGGTGGAGTAGTTTAGGTCTGCCACCTCCAAAAGAGTGTAGCTAACTTACATCCCTAGGACCTTGGTTCTGGGAGGAAACAACTAAATAAAAATAAAATAAAATGCTAATCCTCTTCTTTCACCTTCCCACCTACTTGCTTTCATTCCTGTCTTTCCTTTTAAAAATGCATTAAAATAAAATAAAATTGATTTTAGTATATCAACTTTCATTCCCTATTGCCTTTCTAACCTCACAATTAGCTTTAGTGATTGTTTTGTAGACTCCTTCAGTTTTTATATACTAATCCTCTCTAAAATAAAGACAGTTTTTCTTCCTTCTAAACTTTATGAAACTTTTTCTTGTCTATAGTTACTTTGAAAAGCTGTATAATGAGCCAAAAGTGATAGAAAATGTGAAGTTCAAAATAGTCAAATATGATTTTGCTACAAGAATGTCATTTAGCATATGATAAATACTCAAATTTCAAATATCTAGAGGAATAAAACATTTTTAATTATTATTAAGCAATTAGACAAGTAGGTAAATTAATTGTTTTCCTATCTCAATGATAGATAACATCCAATAAATTAATATAGGCTAATAATATAAATGTTTGCCTTAAAAGAACTGGAAGAAAATCATCTTATAATCTTGCTGTAAGGGAGAGTTTTACAATTATTTTCCAAAGAGAGAAGCCAAGAGAATATTGATAGATTATACAAACATAAATTCATTTATTCCATAATTAATTACACCATAAATCATATATAACCTAAGGTGAACTGGAAAAATTATGATATGTAAGCCAAAAATATACTTTCTATTATTAAACACTACAACACTAAAAGATCACTTATCAAGAAAGATAAATGGTGAGAAAAAGTAGAACAATCACAAAATTTTTTTTAAGAAACAAAAAAAGTATAGCTTTACTCACAATATAAGTACAAATGTGAAAATTGGGATGAATTTTGACCTTTCAAGTTGACAAGAGATGAAGTGGGGGGCAAGAGGAAAGAGGGAGAAGGTGAAGAAAATAAGAACTAGAGAGAGAATATTTCTCGAAGAATTTACAAGAATTTATAGCAAATGGTTAATTTTGGGAAGTGGGAAAGGAAATAATAAGAGAGGAGGAAAGTGGACTTGGACTATTTGTTTCACTTTTGGGGTATTTTGAAATTTTGAAATGAGCATGGAATATTTTTAAATACATATGAGTATGTGTGCGCATGTGCCATACACACACATACACAAACACACACACATACACACACATACACACACACTTCAAAAAGTTCCTTTAGTCACCTCTGGATGGTAAGATTTTGCAAGTGATTTTGTTTTATTTGTGTATTTTCCATTTTTTAATAAAATTATTTGTATAAGATGTATAAAAACCCAAAGGAAAACAAATTCTTACCCTATTAGTTAAAACATCAAATTATAAAACACCATAATAAAACCATTCCACACTAGAGATACCTGTATTTTTTCTGCTTGAGAATCCTAGCATTCTCATTGCTTCTACTTCTTCAGTGTCATCCACACCAGTTGCTAAGAAAAACAAATTCCAAATAGTGCAGAGCAATTCAAGCACTTCACATTTAATAACACACAAAAACACTATAATCATCAATGGAAGTGACCCCTCAAGAAGGCCAATGGTCTAGAAACCCTGTTGAATTGACAGAATAAAAGATGTTTCCTCTTTTAGTAGTATTCTCATTTAGGAAATGTTAGCCCCCAAGTCCTTCCTTTTCAGTTTTAACAATGTCCTGACTTTTTTAAATAGCAAATAACTTTGTGATAACAACTTCCAAAATAAAGTTGTCTTAAAATTTACATTTGAGAACATAATTCTCCAGCTAGGATTTTTTCCCTCTTATATCAGCTAATGGAAAAATATAATAATTGCTTTTACAGATTGCAAGTAACTTAATTTGCTTAAATTCATTTTTCAATTCCTAGTTACATGAGATGTATTAAAACAATACTTAGCACAACCCTTAGTAACTAGCAGATACTGGATGAATAGCTTCTGTTAGATTAATGAGAAAAGCCGACTCAATCCTGAAGAAGTGATGGTAAATTTATGCATATATGTGTATATAGATGTTGATTTACAATAATATGTAACTTAACCTAAAATGTTACGTTGCAATGTTCCTTAAAGAAAATTGATTTAAAAGAAAAGAAAGATAAAAAACAAATGAAGAAAAAAAGAATGGCAGTGAATTTGCAAAAAAGGCAAGCATCCTAAATAATAATAAAGCATCCTATGATGGAAGGCAGAAAGCCAAAAAGAACAACAGATGTTCCAGAAGAGGCAAAGTGCTCTGAAAGCAAAGTTTAAAGATGATTTAATTCATTAAAAAATAATGCGGCACGCCCACTTGGGTAAGCAATTAACATCTGGCTCTGGACAACACAATCTACATAAAGCCCAAGGACCCAGTTCATGGCCTGGGACTGGGTAGGGAGAGATGGGCAAGGGGCAACCAACATAAACAACTAAATGGAAGGATAAATCCTTCTTTCTCTTTTTGCTTTCTGCCTGCCTGCTGACTTGCCTTCGTCCTGCTTGCTTCCTTCCTCTAAATAATACATACATACATACATACATACATACATACATACATACATACATACACAAAATATATTTTTTAAAGTGTTGAGTAGCAAACTTTTCACTCTAACAAGTTCAACATTGTTAGGTTCAGGATGCAATTTTCAGTTCACCTTGTGTGAGCTCTGGTTGCAACGGCAGTTCACTTTGGATTCTAGTTTCACATTGTGCTACCTGTTATGGGACCAAGAATAGACTGGGAACTAGTCAATTTGATGATTTATTTCTGATGGTCTTTTGTTGTTCCAGGGAGGACCAAATGCAAGCATTAAGGACTTGAGGGAGATCCTTTGGGTTTCAGAAACAACTTTATGAGTTTCTTCCCTGAGCTGCTCCCTCACATGATCTCACCACTACTTCCTGGCTCTGTTGCCTCCCTTTTTAGGTCCTCTGGCCAGAAATTTGGGACCTGTATTTACTCTACTCTATGGTTTTCTATCTGTTAATTTCCTCACATCCTGACCCATGTGGGAGGGGACAGAGAAAATAGGAATGGAAGTTTGTTCTACTCTTTTGGAACCATAGCTCTATTAAATAGAAAAAATTCCCCCTCTGTTGTAGCCCTTGTTGGTTTAGCTGCTGTACATCCTTACAGGATTTCCTGGAAGAAGTCTTTGGAAATTAATGGGAAGTCTTTGATCCAACTAATATAACTACAAATGTAGCAACTCTGTCTTGTTCTGAAGTTCTGCAGAAAGCAATATAACCTGTGTGTAAATTATGGCTCAATGGGAAGACATACGTGTAGGACATATAAATTACCCTATCAAGTTGAACTAAATCTGATCTAATTTAATGCCTAGTGGGGAAAGTGATAGATGCAGACAGATCTTATTTATAATTTTTGAGGTGGTTACATTCTTTTCAAAAGTCCAAGTCAAATGGCAGGATTCTAATTGCTGTGACACAGTATCTATGCTTAGATGTGAATCTGAATTTCTTGTTCACATGTACAATGTCACCTTTTTGAAATATGATTATGTGTTTACATACAGAACTACTTTGCGGAATGATTTTGTTTTCATATTTGTTATTTTGTTTTTAATCCTTTCATGTTAATAGTGACTCTTACAAAAAAGAGTACAGTTTAACAATTCATATAAAACTACTTTTCAAAGATAAGCTAAGTTCCACATTTAATCATAATTCATGAATTTTTCCAATAAATTTTGATTATCTAAAGTGTTAGTTTCTTATTGCTGTTATAAAAATTGCCACAAATTCAGTGGCTTAAAATAACACAAGTATGTTATTTTACAGTCCTGATCAGAAGTCCTAAAATCAAAATGTCAGCAGTGTTTCCATTGATGGGTTAATGGGAGAATTCATTTCCTCACATTTTTCAGCTTCTAAAGATTGAAACTGCTAGTTTTTCGTAGCTGTGGCGCTTCCTTAAGTCTGTCTGATCTCTGCTTCCTTTCCATCCTCACATCTTCTGTGATTCTAACCCCTTGGCCTCTCTTATAAGCGCTCTTACAATTACATTGGCCCCATTCAGAAAATCCAAGATAGTCTTCCCATTTCAAGAACCTGAACTTAATCACATCACAAAGTTTCTTTGCCCAAATAGCTAATACATTGACAGGTTTTAGGGATTAGGATAGAATATCTTTGCATGGCCATTATTTTGTCTACCACATGGGGAAGGGAGGGAGAGGAAGCAGGTGAGAGATAGCGAGGGAGAAAGGTGGGAGGGGATAATATTCTGTAATATGAAGTCTGTTCTCTAACCTGTTCAGGGAACATATGTTGAAAAGTTAAAATTAAACTCAGTCACTTGGATTGTTCAACATCTATTTTCTCTGTATTCTCCATCATGCTTTATCTAGTTGAATTTGAACAAGATTATGTGAGTGAACAATTTTAAACTCAGGATAGAATTTTTAAAAACACAGCTCTGTAAGAGATTAGAATTATTGAATTAGGTGAAAATTTAAAAAAAACTTGCTAACCAGAATTTAAGTGAATTTTCATTGGAGGAAATGAAAGAAAGTGGGGAAGGTTCCTGATTCCAGAGACTCCAGAAGAACTTTCTCACTAATAGCCAAGAAACTGTTTCATGGCACTAATATAAAACAATAGACGACGTACTCAGAAATTCATTTAAAAGGACTCTGCTTTTGACAAAAAAAGAAGAAAAAACACCCTTCATCAGATAACGTTGATAAAATATTGCCTGTGGTTTAGAGGGAGAGAGATTTTGAAATTTTGCCACATCTTTTAAGCATGAGACCACAATATTTCAAAATGTCTCTCACTGATTGTGAAGACTGGCCTACAATACTCTCTGAATGTCTTTTGGTTTGTCCAGTCATAATTTCATAATGGCAAAAGGCAAAGGAGTTGGGTCCTTTGATTATACAACCCTAGGGGATGAGTTGCACAATGAAGCAAATAGGAAAAGAGATGAGTCTCTGCCTTTTTACTAAGGATAATTTTCTACTCACGCTTGTCTATGTCACTTTAGCCTCTAGGATTATAAGTTATCTTTTACAGTGGGAAAAAAACCCACAGATCTTAAAAGTAGACATTGTTATACATAAAAACACACTTTGAAATCACAATACAACCTGTTATTTCCTATAAAATAGAGAGTAAGATGGCATGAAAATGCAAATTATGGAGACTAACAGGGGACAGGAGTCAAGACGATGACCTGTTAGGAATGTGTCACATCCTCCTTCACCCACAAAGCAACTAGAAAGCACCTATTTTTCAGACATAGACACCATGGAGAGCAAGGCCAAGGATACAGAGACAGTAGCAACAATCACCACCAGGAGGGTAAGCAAAGGTTAGAAATGCATCACGGATTTGGAATTCCCTGCCTCGAGGGTAAAAATAGCCATTGGAGAGGGAGTAGAGCCTCAGGAAGAATGAGGCATTCCAGGAGTCCCTCCAAAAGCAGCAGAGAGCCCTCACAGCAGGACCAGGACACAAAATCTGGAGAGAGGGTCTTGGTGCAGGACTGAAGGAAGACCAGTACCTGGGTGGCCTGAGTGCAAGCATATACAAGGGTAGTACATGGGACACAGACATAAATATCTTCTCTCACCATGTTGCTTTGGAGTCACAGGACTATCCTACTGGAAATCCCATCCCCAGGCTTACAGGAAAAAGAGAATCATCCAGGAGAGAGGAACTTACAACACTACCCACTAGTTCCACCTTGCAGGGGGAGGTGGAACTACAGCCTGATTGTTGATTATGGGTCCACGACAAAGTGGTCATTACCACTTAGACCTGGGATGCTGGGGGAAAGCTCTGCGTACCTCGCACAAACTTCAGACCCATAGGTTGAATTCTCTGGCCCCAATGCAGAGTTCACCTAAGAACTTCAACAAACCCAACAACTGCTCATGCCCACAAAACTCAAGAAATTTCACTGTTCAAACCAAGATTCAGGCTTACTCAGTGAAAGTTGGTGCCCTACACAAGGCCATGACTGGAGGGAAACCTAACTCACAGAAACATAAACAGAATGCCAAACAGAGCAAAGACAGAGAAATATATGTGAAATGATGAATTCAGTTAAAACCCCAGGGAAAAATCTGAATGCAACAGATATATGCAAACTACCTGAGGATGAATTTAAGGCAACAGTGATAAACATACTCATTGAAATCAATACTGACATAAAATTTGTGCTTCACAAAAAATCACAGATTCCTTTATGACACAACATAGAATTGCTTGAAAAAAAGTCAAACTTCTAGTGATAATTGACAAAAGGTCTATTGTATCCAATATATAATAAAACATAAAAATAACAAAAGGGAAACTGTATACATACGTACATTTTTAGTTATTTCCATTATATGAGAAATGTTAGTGTTATTAATTCACCAAGTTTACTGAAATATTAAATTAATAAAGATTTCATTTGACCAGCTGAAGTTTTCTTAGACAAAGTCATTTGTCTCAGTTTTAATACCACTATACCTAGGACCAGGCAGCAAGATTTAACTTCATGACTAATGTTAACTAGAGTTCTCCATTCTCTGTACCCATATGGCCAGTAAAATTGTTCATGTTTGTTATTCAATTTACAGAATCACCCTGAGGTTAAATATAGATCAAAGAGAAATAAATCCACTGAGTATAGATCAGCTGATCTTTTTTGTTTAATTATAGGGCTGTCTTGCTGCCTGCATTGATTTTTCTCCATCCTCTTAAACTGATATATCATTGACCTATGTGAATGTGTAGATGTAGGAAATTTTTCACATTCCAGTGTTTTCACTGACATGAGCACTTAAGTTCTCATTAAAATATAATCTGATCTTTAACATGCAAGAGCACTTAGAAATCTATGAGAGATATAGATACTAATGCATATTTGAAAACATGGAATAATTATTAATAACTGACTTGTAATTAATTCTTCTTTCTCTCTCCACATTGGAAAATAATATTTATTGAGATCCCAACCAGTCACAGCCTTGACATTAGGCTCCTTCTTCCTTTCCAATTTGGTCTTTCTTAAGTGGTCCCATGAATGCCTGCTTTTCCACTGTCTGGAAGAAACCATGGCCAAACTTAGTGGAGGTGTTGATGAACTTGAGGTCGAACTTCTCTAGGGCCTGAAGTTTGTTTTATACCAGCAAAGGTTTTTAGAGGGTGAGCACTCACTACTTGGCTTCCAATACACAACATTTCAGCATGACATCCTTTCCACTTCACCTTAGTGGATAATACTAGAGAGGGTTGATGTTCTTGTCAGACAGGTCATAGTGAGTTGTTCTTGATCAGCTTGTTGTCCTGGTTAAGGCAGCACTGGCATCAGTGTGGTGATGGTACACTTTTTTCCCTGCCTATGCCACAGAGAAGACCACTCAGGCAGGATGCCATGCTCCAACACAGGAAACCTTGAATAGCCCTGTGTAGATCTGGCAGGGCAGCTTTTTGGTATGCCAATGACTGGTTGTAGACTTTGCTCTTGGTCACTCCAATGATATCAATAATCTCATCCTGTCCAAACACTTGGATCATCGGGACTTGCTGCTCCAACTGCTGGCAGGCCTGCTCAACTTTTCAGTCACCATGCCACCATTAACCTGGATCTCCATGAAGTGGGCCTTCTTCTGACAAAGATCAGCAGGGGCATCTGGGTGTGGGTAATGGCACAGCTGACATGGCAGTACTTCTTCATGATGTTGAGTCCTCCTCCAGCTGTTTCTTGCAATCATCATCCTGCTACTTCTGGCAGTATTTGGTGAAAGCCTTCTTATATTAGTCAGATCTTATGGAAGTGTCTTTTGCATTCATCACCAATAATGTTCAGAAAAGATGATCTTGAAGGTATGAAGACCTGGAGGAGTTTCCAGGTAGCCTGTAATGCCCAGAACCACCAAGGGTAGAGTCTCCACAATGGTGAGGGCCTCCACAACTTCTTCCTTGTTCATCTTGGATCCACCTCCCGCAGAATGTGTCTTGTAGCCCAGGAAGTCTGTGAGGTGGATGGGCTTGAAAGAGACAACCTTGGGGAAGCTCTTTACCTTACCCTGATGCCCAGTGCTCTGTTTTAGAGGCAGGAAACTCATGGACCCATATCTGGAATTGAAGAACTTCCTCTGAGACATGGCTCAGCGAAAAGCTGCCAGTAGAGAGGAATTCTTGCTTTCTATGTGCTACACATGGTGTTAAATGATTACCTGTCACTTAAATTACATATTTACTTAAAACTTCTAGCAATAGGATAAGGCATAAATTGTAATAATTCATCTATATATATTTTGAAAAGCAGTTTTAGAGAAATTAGACACCTTTTCCACAGTTACACTATTAGCTAGAATTCAAATCATCAGAAACATATCAGATTTAAAAATCTAAATTCTATTTTTTTAATGAAAAAAGAGGATAGATAGCTCTAGATAGTCATATTTTAGTTTTCTTGGAATGCAAGTAAGTCATAGATATGCTGGAGTGATCAGCAACTTCTAACAGCTCCTATGATGAAAGCATTTGTTTAACTTTCGGTTCCTTGATATGAAAAGTGATATGCATTGTTATGAGGATCCAATATCCTTCATTCTTAATCATTCAGTCTAGATTTCTATATTTTATGCAATTTACATCTAACTATCATTGCTGTGGAGTTGAAACTCAAATCTCTTTATTTGTCTTTAAGTCTCAACCACAATCTAGTTCTTCACTTCTAGTGGTATATACCACATTGCATATTTCCCAAACCTCTATACTGCTTTTTCAGTAATATTTCCAAAGTCTTCAAGTTGTTTGGTTTCCAGTATGCATTATATAAAACTTCTACCTTAATCTTCATACAAGAAAATTTCATTTTAACTCACTGTCAAATGCCTTCCTTGATTTCTGATTGCCTAAAATTAGTGTTTTACTCAAGGATGGACTGTATATGCAAGTGATATAATATCTAATGAAAGAAGAAAGTAAACACGTCTCCTTCCCTGTGCTCACAAAATTATGGTACATTCTCTAAGGTAGTATTGCCACAGCAGTGACGCAATGTATCCTCTGGGTATTTGGAGTTAGAAAGCAGATTAGGAAACAAACTAAAACTTCAAACTTGTTACCTGATGTCCAAGTACCTTCTCAATATGGCATGGTCTTACCCTCAAAATTCTTATGTCCCAATAACACCCCTCATGAGCATTACTCATCTACTAAATCAGGTTATTATTTCTAAAGTCCAAATTATCATTCATGCCAGAAGTAAGACTTTAAACACCAAAAGACTGCTAAGCTATATTTTGGTCACTAGTACCTGTTTTTATTTCTTCCTGTTTCACATATTTCTTTATAATTCATATGTATGTTTAATCTCTGCACTGTCTTCTTCCCTCAACTACCTTCTCAGCTAAAATGCGTCATGTACAAGGTGAGAGAGGGCCTTGCATTTTTCATTCTCTAATAATAAATAGAACTAACAGCTCTTTTGCCACTGGTATACCTTCAATAAATATTTTGAAGACTTTCATTAAAATATTATAGTCTTCCTCCTTCAATTTTTTCTTGATACTCAAATCCGCTAATAAATACATGTTGTATTTTTACTGTATTCATTCTGCCTGATCCAGTGGTCTCAACAAAACTTAACCTATAAAATATTATAGTATAACGTTCCTTCAGCAATAATATTTAAAAAAGAATTTAATGATAAAGAAGCTTGAAAACATGCCTCTCAGAGACAAGTTGGGGCATCCAGAGTACCACAGATCCCCTAGGGTGATCCAATAATCCTGGTTTGACCACCACTTTCCCAGCTTTAGCATTGAGTGTTCTTTGTCCTACAAAACTGCTCAGACCCAGGAAATTCTATCACTGGCATATGAGCAAAACTTTTACTTCTTCTATACCATGAAAGCTGTCATGTTGAGATGCACTAAATGATTCTGTGAGCTAGTTAGTATTAAAATCTGCAATTTTTCCAATGAGACATCAAGATTCACAAATTAAATGACGTGCCTAATCTCACCTGGTTAACAGATGTCCGAGTTAAGACTTAAAATTAGACCTTCTAATTCAAATTCTGTGTATTTGCCATTACATTATACTATATCCTGTGTTCAGAGATAATATAAAATTTTCCAGAAGAAGTGACAATATTTTTTGCCTTCGCAGTGTATTTCATCTCTACTTTGTACCACTGAAGTTTTATACTTGGTTGGCAATGGGAGAGTGTGTGGAGGGGAATGAATCAGCAAAAAACTGCTCCAAATCATATATGCCCTATTTTTCTCCTTAGAAGTACATATACAACTGGGTTGGCTAAGTCAGGATGGCTTAACACACACACACACACACACACACGAGTCTTACTCCTTGATGTTGATGTCTTCTGAGTCTGAAATGCCATTAAGATTCTTTGTTCTCTTATGGTAAGACTTCTCACAGGAACTCCACACTATCTTACACTGAATTCAGCTCAGCTGCCCACCAGTTTCATTACTGCTAATCTATCTTCTACCAAATATGTTAAGTTTTAACCCCAGGTTCAAGTACTGACAAAGTATTTGCTTCAGCATCTGTAGAAATCTTTGGAGGCAAATGCTCACATTGAAAAAAGTTTTCACGTATCACATTGGACAAATGTCTCAGCTATGACCCAGATAGACTAGAATACTCTGTTGTACGAAATTCATGCTTCATTTACTGCTACTCTATAGCTTTAGTGCTTCCCACACTTGACAAAAATAAATGCATCTAATTATTAAACTTGGGGAATCTTCTAAAGCATGAGATTTTGTACTTGTCACTCTCTGATTCTGGAATAACTAATTCAAGTATCATTTCCTAAGGGATATTTATATGTAAAGATTTGTGGCAGATGGTATCATCTTCTGTGAAAAGATTTATCCTCAGATTGTCTGAATAGTGATGGTTTCTACCAACCTCATGCTTTGGTTAGTCCTACATGGGACCTTAGAATCTAAACATCCAGATAATGAGCAGAAGTTACAGTGATGTTTATCCTGGTTGACAGTATTATGTAAAAGTACTCAAAGCAAAAGAGATGTCTGCTATGCCTGAATGCACTTGCTTCAGGAGACTAATGTCATTCTAAAAATTAAGTTTCAGTAGACAATTCTTCTGTGGTTAAATTATACAGTTTTGTGAAAAAAAATTCAAGCTTCTTCCCTCTAATTGTCATCACCATCCAATAGTTACTCTCAGAACACCTGAGTCATTCTTACAAGTTTTCAGCTATATATTAATAAAAAGATAAATATTTAATATCATCAATAAGACAAAGTTTCCTGTTCAGACATGTCTTCTAGTTTCTCCTTCTTATACACAACCAAGTAATAGTCCAATATCTGTCCATACCCATTAACTATATTCAAGTTCTCGTACTGTTGTCTTTTCTTTTTCGTATGTACTTATCAAAATTCTATTCAAACTTCAAATCCAAATTTAATGACAGCATATCCTTACAACTCCAAATTAGAAATACCTTTCTGTCTTAAATTTCCAGAGCACTTTATCCACTGAAAAACAAGTTATCTTTACCAATGCAATTATCCTCTGTTAAAACTGAGATAATTGGGCTAATATCAAAAAAAAAGAAATATTCTGTTGATTTCATGGTAATTTTTCTTTTTTTATTATTCAAGTATAGAGAGCATCATATGTTAGAGATAAATAAGTGAAGTAATATTCTTTTTTCTTCAAATAATGAAATAGCTAATTGTGAGGAATTTTTAACTATAAGTATATCTGAATATGGTATAGCACCAAAAAAGGCTCAGTTCTTTACACCTCCCATGTTCCTTGAATATGAGCTGAATGTATGACTTGTTTGGGACAATGAAGTATAGGAAAAACTGATGACTGTTAATTCCGGCTTTGGCATCATGTGTCTTACATGTTTCCTTTTATTTCCTTATAATCTTGTCACAGCCATATGAACAAACAGTCTGATCAACTTAACAAAGAGTGACACTTAAGTTAACCCCCTCTGTTGCCCAGATAATAGCCAGACACTCATAAACATGTAAGAATTAACCTCTGTCATGCATAAATGTGTAAATTACATGCATAATACATAGACAACCATAAATGAATGCAGAAAAGACCTGTGTATTCACTGGTTTATGCCATGAACTTTTGTGGTTGTTACACAGCAACATCTATCTGATCCAGTGATAGGATAGGATACAAGATTAGAATAGAACAGAACAAAATCTTAAGATTAAAAATCAGGCATCAGATATTTAAATTTCCTTTGAAACATTTCTAATTAATCACCCAAGTTATTTAAATATCTCAAGAAATGGGGAACTTACTTTCTTATAAGACTTCTCTTACTGTTGGAAATTTCTCTTCATATTGAGCAGAAGTCTGAATACTCATGATCTCTCCAATGATTCATGTTCTGGTCTCCTGGCAGCTTAGGACAATTTAACCCATACCTAATCTTCTAAATAGTTGAAGACCGCTAACAGTCTCACCTGAAGTTTCTCTTCTCTGGATTTAACATCCCTTGTTCTTGGGTGGTTTTTCCTATAGCATAATTTGAGAGTGCTTTTCAATCTGCCCGTTTGATCTGCAAGCTCTCTCTTTGGTTCACAACATGACCAAGTGCTGTGTTCTGAATTGAGCCCTCAGTTCTGAGAAGTTCAAAATTTCTCATTCCTTCTGCTCATACAGATCTTCTCTCAGTGCTTTTATCAAGGTGCTTCCGGCTGGTCTACTGCACTATCATCACCATCTTTCCAAATTTGCCATTATCCAATGAATGCATTTTGTCATGTGTTTCATGCATATTTCCTCTCTTCTAGATAGTGTGAAGACTATTTCCTTAATTGCAATATTTAGGACTTTTCAGACACATTCAATTTTTCTCTCTTTTAGAAACCTGACACATCAACCCTCCCTTTAAACCCAGCTATAGCAACATGATTTGATTTGTCCAGTAATATGAACAGAGAGGAAATGTGTCACAACTATGTTTTAATAGTTAAGAACCTAGTCAGTCACATCCTAATTTCCCTGCAGCAAAATCATGAAAGCATGTGTTGAGACATACTTCTGCCAGTTTGGTTCCCTGAGCAAGTATGAAGAATAAAGTACATTCTTCTCCACATACATAATCCATGAAAAGTAAGTATGAGAGAAATAAACCTTTATTTAATATATACAGAGCAGAATAACCTAGGTTATTCTGATTGATAACATTATTCATGTTTCATCTTGTTAGGTTCAGCTCAGGCTTTTATAATATGCAAATATCTTTTGTATATCAATTCCATGCATTAGTTATTTTATACATCTTTTTTCACCTTCTAATCTACAATAAGGCCTTTTATATTCCCATAAACTTTGAATCAAAAATAATCTAAGAAAATTCCTGAAGCAATCCAGTAAGAGCCTCACCTGATATGAAATCATTCATGATTCATCACAGTCTGGGTCCAGTCATTCAACCCATTACTAATACAACTAGGTGATATTTTTCTAGGAGATTTCCTAAAAATTATTAACAAATACTTTTTGGATCCAGAAAGAAATATCTACAACATTTACTTGTCCTATTTAGAAACTTTCTCAGACAATGCTAGATGAAATATTAAATAGCATAATATAAAATTACATGGATATAATCCAGAAATAAGCATTATTTTTTGAATATTATATAAATTTAGCAACATAGTGAAGTAGTCTAGTACTGCTGCCATGTAGACCTAATTCAAATTTCAGTTCTGATATTTAGTTACTGTTTGAACTTAACCAAACTTAATGTCTCTAAACTGCAGTTACTTCATTTGAAAAATGGAATAACTGTGACAACAAAATGTTTTGTTAAATATTAAAGGAGATAATACATAAAAATACTTAGATATTATAATTATAAATGTGAGAAACTCCCCATTTTACATATCGAAATTTTGTTCATATTTCCCTATTAAATTTCATACTGCTTCTAAATGCCAAAGAAAACCTAAATTTAAAGAACTATTTCATCTGCTAATCATCAGTTTAGAATTGGTCATTTCTGAGAATTACGGTATGGGTCTGAGAGCATGCTCTTGAATATTTAAGTATTTTGAATTAAGCAAGCCTGTTACATTAAGGAGTGAATGACTATAATATTCTAGAGGCATACTATTTTGTTAGCAGCAGTTATTTATTGTTCCGTTGCACTACAGTCTGCCCATAACAGGATATTTATGTTATCTACCCTCGTGGAATATGGTATTCATTTATACTTAAAAACACATCTGATATATGGTTTACTGGGAAACACAGTGACAAAGCTCAGTGCTCCTTTTTTTTCCTTTAAGATGTTTTATATGTGTTAGGTATACTCAATGGTTACCAATTACATTCTGCAAAGAACCAGCAGATAATGGAGTTGTAGTACTCATTATAGCTGTCATCTTATGTATTGGGGTTATTTTCAATATTTTTTAACATAATTGCTGGCAATTTTCTAACATAAGTGGTTATTCTGCTCAATGTAGCATGATATTTTCTATAGTTACTCAGCTGGCACTGTTTTAAGACTGACTGCTTGAAAACTTCCTTCACAAAGGATATATCAATGATTTAAATTTGCTGCTTCTCAAATGTACACAATATCTGAAAAGCATTAGTAGATTCACTTTGATCCCATGTGATATATCTCAAAAATGAATTGATTTTCTAATAAATTCAAGTTCAAGCAAAATACAGGTCATGATTAAATATATTTTTTAAAGAACTGAAAATGTATGGTAGTATGTAAGTGTTCAATAAGAAAATGGACTATAGAGTCAGGTTTAGAAAAATTTCCTCCTACCTGGTGTTTTTTCTCCAACAAATAATATTAGAAGTTTTATAAGGCTAGTTTAGAATGTGGTTCTTCACTTTCATCTCTCTTCCACAGAAATTATGTCAAAGTATATTTCCCACACTAAAGGAGTCCATAGTTGTGGTCCTAGCGTCTTTTAGGTCTACACATAGAAACTGGTCTCTTTTAACTCTTTTAATTGCACTCTAATAAAAGCTCTATGACTTTTTAAGTAGATGAGATTATCAAGTACTTTCTGAGTAATTTGCAAAATGGTGTAGGAGGGTATTCCCCAGATCCTGAAGTAGAGAACTAGTTAGGCAGGGATTTTTGTTTGTTTCTCTTTTTTTTTTTCTTTCTTTCTTTCTTTTTATTTTAAGCCACAGGAAGCTGATTTAGCAACCTGCTTTCCATACATGAGATTTAGAAAGTTGGTGTCTCATTTCTGTCAGCTTTTCTAATAAAGAGGCTCTCTGTATCATATCTTTGATGTAGAATGTGTCTGCTCCATGACTGTACTGCATATAGCGTGTTGAGGACTGAGAGGTCTGTACAATCACGTCTATGATTAGATTGAGACATCCCCTAATAGCATATGAGTTTCTTTTCTCTAATTCCCTGTGACATTATTGTGTCTGACATTACCTAAGAGATGTCAGGTTTAGTTCATCCCATAATGGATTAAGCAAGATAACTCCCTTTATTACTTTTATAAAAAGTCAGGTGAAAAAAAAAGGGCATTCAACTTTTAATCACAAAAGTTCTCCTTCTCAAGTAAGTAATAATGGAACTGATTAGAGGAAATCTTTAGTACAATATTAATTTATATCTAGTGCATTCTAAAGCCATAAGGTTTTCAGATAGGAGACTGAAAAATATCTTAGCATAATTATAGTAACAATTTTATAGATTTGCTCAATAATCTTCAAAAGTTTCTTCAAAGTAAAGGAAATAATGATCACAAACAAAATGACCTACTGATGAACTGGGATCAAACCTAATGTAAAAAAAAAAACAAATCCCCGCATTTATTTTCCTGTAAAATCATCATAATTCTAAATTTGGGAATGAAATAGACTCAGCTGCTTTTGAAACTCACAGTACTTCTCGTGTGTGTCTCAGCATGAATCCATAATTGTTTCAGAAGTAAATTTTAATGTGGTAGACCTGAATTGCCTAAGAATTAATTTTTAACCAACTTATCAAAGAGCCATTCTAAAACAAAATTAATTCATAAATGATTTCCTAACATGAGTAAGGCACTTTATGAAATGAAACTTAAGTGAAAAACCAACACTGTATCTTTAAAGAGTTTAAAGCTAAGTTTGGAGGATATCAATCTTATTAAATTTATGCAACTTAAAGAATTAATCTGTATCATAGGAGTGAGACAAACATGTGGGGATACAGAAAAGGGAAATAATATTCTCTACATTATAAAAAACAAAATGAGATAAAGAGAAATCAAGAAAGATATTCAAAGTCATGTAGAATGAGCCAGACTTTACAAGGTAGAACTGACGAGCCATTAACACATATAATTAAAAAGGACTGTGCTTTAAGTCTTTAACAGTGTATAGACAACATAATGTGCAGGAAGCAACTGATGAACGAAAATCAGTAGGTAAGTTTGTAATTGCCTATGTAAAAGATTTTGAAAACTAAGGCTATAGTGATGGAAATATAAGTAAGTTGAAAAATTGGAAGTACAATAAATGAATTGTTATACAATAATGGATTATGAAAGTAGACACTGTTTGTATTTGATAGCCCTTATAATAGTTAACAATCCCTAATCCTAATTCATTTTCACCTAAATCTACATGAATTGTATCAAATTCCCTGGGTAGAAAATGAACTCTTCATAAAAGCAACTAAAAATCAAAGAAAGAGAAAAGCTTTCATTTTTTCCAGAGTGAACTCCCTCTGTGATTAAAGAAAACTGTTATGTAAGGGCCATCATTTTCTTAACACTTAGTAAACATCATTGAGAGCATACATGGACACTTGTGTGGGATGAACCATTGACCTAAGGGAAGAGATTACAGCAGTGGATTATCTAGATTTAGGAGATTTTCTAGTCCTTTTCTTGAGAAGTAAGGAAATTACCTGAGGGGACAGGGAAGAACCTGATTAATAGACAAAACAGAAAAAGTAAAACAGAAAGTTAGCACTTTGCCACAGAAAAGACTTGTGCTATAAAAAGAGAGGTGTTAAGAAACACTGGAGATAAAAACAATGTTAGTGTCCACATTAAATGAACTTTTAAAACCTTGTCTAAACATGGAGGTCAAGGCCAGGAGTTGGGAAGATGACTTGAGAACAATGTGCAAGTCTTACAGAGAAATATAAAAGCAATGTCAGAATGTCAGCACTATGACAGAAATAGAGAGCATATAAAACAAGAGATATATCCATAGGCTGTGCATCCTAAAAACTAACTCATGTGAGTTTTTACAACAGTAATAAAAATCACTAATTTAATAAAGGTAAATTGAAAAACAAAGCATTGGTTAAAAACTGGCTTATAAATGACACTCATATTCAGCAAGTTACTTGTTTATGTAATAATTGAACAACCTTGGAAATCTTGGCACATAGTTCATATTTATTTTTGGCAGTTGTCTTATTTGAAAATGAGGTGACAATGGAAATTTCTCTTTTTTCTGTTTGGCAACCTCTAAGTGTTCTGCTCTTCAACAGTCTCTGTTCATTTTTATCTATTCGTTTTCTAACTTCTCTGAGCTTTGTGCCTTTCCTGACAAGATGCAATGAATGATCCTGGTAGTGGTTGGAAAGCAATCACCAAATTCCTGGGCTTAAGTAAAGCAGCAATAGCCTACTTTAGAACCATGGACATGGAGGTAAATTTTCCTTCCTAGAAACTTAAGGAAATTAGTTTCTCAAGAACTATACTGCATTCCAATTCAAGATGGTGATGTAAGTGAATCCTTGTCTTACCCTCACTAGGAAACTACTTGCATTTATGGATATATATGAAACTCCCTCTGAAAAGAACTTACAGACTCTATGCATTTGATGAGAAAAAGACCACACTGAATAGGAGGCAACTCTGGGAAGGAGCTGCATGCTAGCAGTTAGGACCTGTTAAATGTAGATAAGCAGAGAAAGACCTTAGAGACTCAATCTCCTCACTCCTGGCCTAAGAATTGGTACCCCCAGTCCCAACTGCAGAGAAGTAACCACAGATGATGAGAGACCACTGGCATAATGCAGAGACCACAGACATGTATGGTCCGCTATCCCGACCTCTCCCACCCCCACCAAACTCCCCCAACCCCCCACCCCAACCTGAGTGCGCTTCCTGTGTTCCAGTGCTTGAGCACTCCTGTAGCAGGCCTGGATACCACAGATGCATGTATGCCATCCACCTGACATAGAGGAAAGTTGACCTCCAGTGTGAGCACACTCCACATTCAGCCCAGAGACTGCAGGCTTATGTGAACCACCCTCACCCTGCCCCTTCTAAGGGCACAAAGTGCACTCCCTGAACCCACTGGTGGCACTCACATGCACTTTTCACGTCTCAGCTGGTCTGGGGGCTACAGGCAAGAGACCACAAGCCTGTGTGCACTTCTCTTCTGACCTGTTGAGAAAGTGAGCTCTCCATGCCCCTCAGTCTGCACACAGCACAACCAGACTAAGAACCATAGGCAAATGCATAGCCTACTCCCCACCTGAGAGACAAAAGTATGCTCCCCCACTCCATCCCAAAGTAGGAAGAAATCTGATGTAAAAGAAAAGGAAAATCACAACATTGAATTCAAGGCAGAAAGAACGCTATGTTAAAACCAAAGCCACCAAAGGAAAAATGAATAGCACCAAAAGAGGAATACACCAAGAGCTCACCAGTTAAAAACTCCATGCATATGGATCGGGATAAGCTAACAGAAAAATAATTCAAAAAACAGTTATAAAAAAGCTGAATGACATGGAGGAAGCTTACACAACAACCTAAAGGCAAGAGCTCACCAGTTAAAAACTCCATGCATATGGATTGGGATAAGCTAACAGAAAAATAATTCAAAAAACAATTATAAAAAAGCTGAATGACATGGAGGAAGCTTACACAACAACCTAAAGGCAATTGGAAGATCTCAGAAAAGAAGTGATAGATCACTGAGAACACATACCCAAAAAGATTGAGGAAACAAAGAAAGCTCTAGAAGAAATGCTGGAAAACTCCATAAACAGACTCAATCAAGCAGAGAAACGAATATCAGAAATTGAAGACAACAAAGGTGACCTCATGGAAGAGGAAAGAGAAAAAGACTGAGGAAAAAAAAATCAAGAAATGTTATGAAAATATCAGACACTAGGAGAAGAACAAACATAAGGGTCATAGGTATACCAAAAGAGGAGGAGATACTTCTATTTAAAGAAGTCATAACGAAGAATTTTCCACATCTGTCACAAAGAGTAAACACACAGTTTCAAGAAGCAGAGAGAACACCAAAATGCATAAATGTAAACAGACCTACAGACAGCTACATCATAGTTGAACCAGCAAAAGTCAGTGACAGAGAAAGACAACTCAAAGCTGCTAGAGAAAAGAAAAACATAACCTATAAATGCACACCGATCAGGATATCATCAGATTTCTCAACAGAAACTCTACAGACCAGGAATGAGTAGAACAATGTCTTCAAAATACAAAAAGACAAAAACTACCAGACAAAAATACTCTATTCAGAAAAAGTGTCATTAAATATGATGAAAAAAATTAAAGGTCTTCAGTGACCAAAAAATCCATTGCCAGGTCAGCCATTTGAGAAGTCTAGAAAGGGTTCCTACAATAGAGAAAAAAAAGCAAAGACCCACCATGCCTATAATAAACAGAGAAGCAAAAGAGAGAACAAATATGAGACCAACAAGAGTAAATAAAAACACTAAACTGTGAAAGAAAAACAGGTATCTTATGCAGATATATAAATATGGTGTCAGTTCTAAAAAGAAAATTGTAGAGTAGCACTGAGAGGGTCAACCCATGAAATAGTCACAAAACATGAAAATAAAGAGATATTTACATAGCTGGGAAATAGAAAAAATTGACAGGACAGACACAGAATAGCAGCAAAGGAAAAAGTGAACCTAAACAAAGACGAAAGAAAGCAAGAGGCAGCGAAAACAAACAGAAAACTAAGGTTTAAATGACAGATAAAACCCTGCATTTCAGTCAACACCTTAAATGTGAATGGACTGAACTCAACAATCAAAAGACATAAATCTACCTGGATGGATCAAAAAACAGGATCTATCAATATTATGTCTACAGGAAACTCATATTAGATCCAAAGATAAACATAGCCCTTGACCTTCAGAAAAATATATCAAAACAATAATCATGAAAGGAAATCAAGGACTGTAATGCTAGTATCAGACAAGAAAAATTTCCAAGTTAAAATTTCATCAGGAGGCAAGGATGTGCACTACATTATGGCCAAAGTGGTAATACATCCAGAAGAAATAACCATAATTAAAATATATGCACTCAGTGCAAGATCATGTAAATATATGAAACAAATACTGACAGAATTAAAGGCAGACATTGATAGTAATACAATAATAGTAGGGGACTATTAACAATCCACTTACATCAATAGACAGATTATCTGGGCAGAAAACTAATAAAGAAATAAGAGCCCTAATTGAAACAATACAACAGATGGATCTAATAAAAATATACAGGGTGTTTTACCCCAACAAAAATTGTATACATTTTTTCAAACGTTCATGGAACATTTGCGAGAATAGACCACATCTTGGTACACAAAAAGAGTCTTAGCAAATTTTGAAAAATTCAAATTATAGAAAGCATCTTCTCTGACTATATGGGGGTAAAACTAGAAATGAACCAAGGAAACAAAGCTAGAAGAACCACAAAGCTGTGAAGAATGAACAACGTGTTCTAAACAATGCTGGATTATTGATGAAATTAAGTCTTATCTGAAAGTATTGAAAACTCAGAGGTGAGCTACCAGAATATATGACATGTGGAAAAAGAACCTCTGAGAGGGAAGTTTATAACCATACAAGCAAGCATCAAAAATCAAGAGAGAGCCTAAATTAAATGTTTAACCACAAATCTGAGCAAACTAAAAAGGGAAGAACAATCAAACCCTTATGCAGGGAAAAAACAAAAGAAAACAAAACAAAACGCAATAATAAAAATCAGCACAGAAATAAATGAAATTGAAAACAAAAAGACCATTCAAATCATGAATGAATCGAAAAGCTGGTTCTTTGAAAACATAAACTAAATTGACATAGCCCTGTCAGCCTCACAAAGTAAAAAGAGCAAAAACCCTAAAAACAAAAATCAGAAATGAGAAAGTTGAGATCTCACGCTTGACATCACAGAAATATGAAGAATTATGAGAAACTACTATGAACACATATGCTAATAATTTGTCAATTACGAATAAAAGGACAGGCTTCTAGAATCATATAACTTCCAAAAACTGAGTAAGGAAGACATAGAAATCATACAGCAATCACAAGAACAGAAATGAAAACAGTAATAAAAAAATTTCCTCAAAAACAGGAGCCCAGGACTGGATGGCCTCACTGCGGAATTCTACCAAACACTTAACGAAGAGATAATCCTCATCTACAACATACATCATATTAAAGCTTAATCTCTATAATACACAAAGAGCTCATACATTTCAATAAGAAAAAAGCAAATGACCCACTCAAAAAATAAGCAAAAGAACTGAAAATAGACACCTATCTAAAGAAGACACACAGATGACTTACAAACACCTGAAAAATATCCTACATCACTCATCATCAGAGAAATGCGAATAAAAATTATAGTGAGATACCATCTCACACTAGTGAAAATGGGCTATATTGGAAAAATTGGAAATAGCAAGTGGTGGAGAGGATGTGGAGAAAAAGCAACTCTCTTACATTGTTGGTGGGAATGTAAATTGGTGCAACCTCTCCGGAAAACAGTATGGAGATTCCTCTAACAGATAAAGATGGATCTACCATTCAACCCAGTAATCCCACTCGTAGACAAATACCCAGAGGATATGAAATCTCTAAAGAAAAAAATATCTGCATGCTGATGTTCATAGCTGCACAGTTTTCCATAGCTAAGATATGGAAACAACCTAAATGCCTATCAACAGATGACTGGTTAAAAAAGCTATGATTCATGTACTCAATGAAATTCTATGCTGCTATTTAAAAAAATTGAAATTGTGTCATTTGCAACAATCTGGATGGAAACATGTTGAGTGAAATAAGTCAGAAAGAAAAAGAGAAATAAAGGAAAGTTTCACTCACGTGTAGAAAAAAATGAAACGAACATACAAATGCCAACAAAATTAGGATAGGTGGCTGGTGGGGTAGGGTAGATGGGGAGAAATGATGGTGTTAAGGGATATTGGAACTCAGGTGGTGGGTGTGGTGTGAAATAAAAACTGAGATTCCATTTCAGTACCCTAAAAGGAGTTTAGCATTGTGAATCAAGAAATAATAAATATTTCTGTTAAAAAAAAAGTATCCTGCAGAAAAATTGTATGACTAGAAGTGAAAGGGAACAAAGATGAGTATCTCCTCTCCTGAACTATATGTCTTTTCCCTTATCCCCACCACTGATTCATAGACTTTGAGATATTCTGGTACAGAACAGGCTGGTACCTTGAGATTAGTAAGAAAAAATTGAAGAAGCCTCATAATGCAACCATTGGATCTCCAACTACAGATGCCCAGAGAGGGACAAACTTAAGTTATATTCATTCAAAGAACCAAAGTGTCATTTCAATTTAAAAAAATATATTTGAGAAAGTACTTGTATGATGTCATTCATCAAAGTAGTTTCACCAAGGTGACTTATCAGACACTGGATAACCATGGGCATATATCACTCAGCTTTACCTCAGTGACAATCTTCTGAGAGAAATGTAGTTAGATGACAATGTTCCACTGCTACGCCCCAGAATCTACTGCAACATTCACCTCAAGGCCACACTCTCCCCAAGTTACTCCCAACCAATGACTAAATATGATGGAGGTAACAGAGATGGCCGTATATACCCACGTGGGAATCTTCTAATAAGCAACCTTTTACCAATATTCACTGCTGGACAGATGGCTTCATTTCAGTCAATTTAAGACTTTTCATATTCAGTCCTTCTCCCCACTATCCATTCATAGATGTCAGACCCATACTGTAGTCCAAAGACTCTTTCTGTCTACTTTTGCTATCTTCTTTATTGTTGAGACTATATTTCTAATCTCACATTGGGGTGTGCTTTTGATTTGACTCTTAATTTATATGCATGACAAATGTTTCTAAACTCATAAAATCCCTGAGGTAAAAACTGTTAAATTTTATGATTTCACTAAAACATACATCCTTCCAACATCTGTCTTGCTTTTTTCATTTCATCCTTTCTCTCTCCCTCTCCAAATTCCTTTCCAAGTTCCTGTTTGAATTTTTATTGTGACAGATGTGGAAAAAGGGATGAAGCCTTATGTCTTCCTGTAACACTTTCAGGATATGAAAAGGGAGATGAGCAGAAATCAGAGAGCAGTACTGTTAGCTGTACTACATTTTCATTGTGCATAAATTAATCTTTCACTGACATATGAGAGGAAGGAAGGAAAGGCAGAATGTGGTTTGTCACTGAACCAATTAAAGATGTTTGACTTTGAACTAACTAGGAGTGAAGGATGTAGCAGCATTGTAATGAAGAATCAATGACTTCATATTTTGGAAGTCTGTTCCAGTTTCATTTTTCTAAGATAAGCTATGATATTTAGAAAATTATAGTAATATCACTTTTTATTACAAATACTTCAAAATATTTTTATGAAAAGTTAAATAAAAAGTGAAATCTTCCCAAAAGATGTTGTGATTGAAGTCATATTTACATGTATTCTTCAGGTTCTTTAAGGGAAAACATTCACATAAAGACAAATTCTCTGATGAATGGAAATTATCATCTGTTCCCACACCATCAGAATTCCAAAATCCCTTGGAAACTCCTTGAAATATTAAATGATGTGAAATTAATCTACTCAAAATACAAAGATGACTTAGTTTAGCGAGACATTTACACAGCATGCACTTAACAAAAACATGATGTAGATTAACTCTGCTGTTTTGACAATGATAAAAATCCATATTCAGATGTGAGTTAGGAAAGCAAGTTTCTATGAAGTGATGGATGTCATAGATAAAGAGGAGTTACAAAAACTATAAAATCATAAACTCAGATAACTTCCAAGATCATGACATACAACATTTTTCATAATTAAATTACAATTTAGTTTAATTATTTTCTAAAATAACTCTTTTATTCATTTCAAGTTATCACTTTCAGGAAACATAAAGAGATAGTATTGTTGGACAGATAAGAAAGAGTAATACAATTACAGTTTGAATTTTATATGGATAATACGTAATCATAGTTCATTTCATAACATTTAAATAACTGTGACCTGACAATAGGAATGTAATATTTAAAGGCAATAAAAAATTTATGGACTTAACAAACAACATAATTTTATTTGGAAAAAATAAAAATAATGTTATTTTCCAGGAAACTCACCTTTGAAACTTTACATTTTACATGTTTAATCTAAACTAAAAAGTCAAAACACAATTTAAAACATATCCCTAAAATTTTCTTCACTATTGTGAACAAATGTGTTCAAATTGCACTTGCAAAACAACTAACATTTACCTGTAGACATCAACATCTACCTCTAGACAACTATAGCTACATTTACAAAATGTACATAAGCTTTCGTCCTCAACTTACAGTTTCAAAATCTATGTTTGGAGAAGTATCATTTACATAGTTACACTGATAAAGTCTTTAGAATTTGTTAATAAAATAATGAACAAGTAAATATCACACAAACATTTGTACCACTTAGAAATAATGATGTTTTAAGTTTTACAAAGAATGTTGTTAAATGGAAGAAAAAAGAAGAAACTCACAAGTTGCAGGTGCAATGTAAGTACAGTGATTACAAATTAGACTAACTGAATTTGAATACTGACTTCGCCACTTACTAGATCTATGCAGGGAGAGTTTTTTAAACTACCTTTTGCATCAGTTACTTCATTTGTAAAATTCGGGTTAAAACTACTTGCTTTCTAAGACCATTGAAAACTCAAATGAAACATTATATAGGAAATAATTTTAAAAGTGCTATAATGTTAGCATTAACTTATTTACACAATGGCCTAATTTATGTCAAATGCACAGAAATACACAATACAAAACTAAATGGATTTATGAACTTATATACATATGCACAGAAAAAATATATACATGTATACACAGAAAAAGACAGCATTTATTTCAAATTGATATCAATGTGTAATTAAGGGCATTAAAGCAGGTCTTTTGCTAGCTATCTGAGTATTTCATATAAAGAATATAATTCTTCCGTTATTTTGTGATTAAATTTTAAACACTTTTATACAACCATAAAATCTAAGTATAAAAAATGGTGAAAGTTCCATTCACTGATTTATTGATATATAAAGATGTACAAACAAAAATCATTCAGTGCAAACAAGAAGATGATAAGATGTATTAACATTAACTCATTTATGTGAAATTATATGGTTGTATTTGTATACAGAATGACTGTGCTAATGGCTGACCTGGTTAGGTGATTTCAACTTTCTCCTTTTTTTCATAGACACATATATAAATACTTACACATATACAATTAGTTTACCAAACACTACAAAATCTACTCTACTGTGAGAAAACAAAGTGATAGTGAGGCTAGAGAATTATATTATCATGCAATATTCTTCATTCAAAATACCTATTGTGAGACAACGGTCACATATCATCGATAAGTAAAGTGAATAAGAAAGGTTATGAATGTACTTACCCACCAAAAGCCTGTAGTGCAGAGAATTTGGAAGCATCCAAATCATTGCCACTTACTATTCGAGCCTTAAATAAAAGAATAAAAGACAAAACAAAACAAAACAGGTTTTAGCATACTATAACTATGTGTACATGAATTTGGGACATGGGTCAACTGCACTAGACATGTAACACCTAGTGACAGATGCTAAGCAGGGTCAGCTCCAAGTCAAAGCTACTGTGTTTTTGTAAGTGGAGGTTTTGAAATTAGCTGTCAGCATTTAAACAAAAGCACTGGCAAAGTCCAAGAAAATATAAATATTCCAAATACTATTTGCCCTTAAAACATGGTATGTGCAGTGAAGATTATGAATCAGTCAGGGAGATCATTATTAGCCAGACTTAAGAACAGATGCTGAGTTTGACCGTAGCAGACCCCTAGGTTGGCAAGTATAAGCTAAAAGTAAGCGCAGCTGGCAAGGTGTAACCTCTTCATAAATGCAACATATCAGGGCCACACTTAAAGGACAACCAAAGAATGGAAAGCTGGGATAACATGCACATTTCACAACTAAAACAGAGGAACCAAAACATGTCTAGTATGTCACAAACAAACATGTACAGAAGACAAGATCCTCAGAAGGGAAGAAAAAGTGTGATTTAAAACCTTTTCATCCACAGAACTGCTATCTGAAAGAGAATCAGGAAAAGAGGGGATACATGTTAGATGGAATACTTTTCAAGAAATCATTTAAACATATACATGAACAAAGTGTTACTATATTACATTGTTTAAAATCATAAACGAATAGACTTTCAAGTCTGAACTCCAAAGAAAGAGGGATAGTTATTTCTCATTAATTAAAAAGAATGATTAAAAAGGATAAAAGTATGATTACAGCATTTGGTGAAAGACAAAGTGTCATAAAGGAGAGAACACATTCAAAGACTCAGAAGTCCTGGGCTCCAGCTGGGGTTCTGCCACTTAGGAAGCACATGAGGCAAACTTCCACATTCTCTGGAGTTCTAGCACCAACCCTTACTTAAGGGCACTAATACATTATTTGCCTCACAACACTGTTGAGCGGGTCAACAGATCATATTTCATGAAAGTAAACTTCAGATGACTAAAGATGTTTTATTAAGAAATTTTTAATTTTTACATTCTCAGAACATAGAGCTTGAAAACTTGAAAGATAAATTAAATATACTCCATCTTGTAAATAAGAAAAATATGCCTTAAGGGGTTAAGTGAGTTGATTAAAATCAAAGCTCATGAATGGCAAACAAAGGACAGAGATTCCTGACGTGTTGCTTTAAGGTCTAGTGTTTCAGATGAGTTGAACAAAATTGTAAGGGGCTCACAGTTAACACATTTTCTTATTAGTATAAAACTAGAGGAACTTCTCTATGAATACAAGTTAGCAGGATGCAAGAGCTAGTTTGACCTTGGAGTTCATTTAGTCCAAACAATATGCCCAAGGTGATACTGCTCAACAATATTTGCTAACAAAATCCTAAAATGTACTTGCTTTCTTGACTCATTAAGTTTAATTAAAGGCCATAACTAAATATTTTGGGTAACATAGTATAGTTTTATATCTCAGGATTATATTTTTTAATATTAAGCAGGGTAAAGCATAATGTTAAGTAATAAAATACAAATCTTACTTATGGTCATAAACATTTGTTTAAATACTGCATAAAATATTGAAAACAATCAACATTATATCAGAAGAGTAATACAGATCCTTGAAGTTTTTATCATGACCTTGATTTAAAATCATGGAACAACTAAGACATATCAATAGGTTAAAAATTGCATCGAATTTTAATAAGTACAAAAAAATCATTTGATAAAATTTTAAATTTTTCTAAATCACTTTGAAAAGTCTCTTTAAAATAAGAGTGGAAAGTCTTCTTTAAGCTTAATATGTTTTAAAAAATCATAATCTTGGAGTTATCAACTTAAATGTGAAATATTAGGGTAGTCCTATTATCATTAAAAGAAAATAAAAATTACTACTACCGCTATTTTAACTTTTTCTGTAAATTCTGACCATTATAAATATATATATAACATATATTATGTATATTAAAACACAAAACATAAATAAGATATCTGGATGTTAGAAAGCATGACACAAAGTTATTATTTTCAGGAATTAAAATGTTATATATACATCCAGTAAACAATTACCTGAAAAAATTTTTAGAGTTAATAAAATAGGTAGAAAAGTGAATATATAACCAACAAATAAATAAAATAAGCTATTTCCTATTTACTGCCAATAACTAGTTTAGAAAGCAATGACATTAGTTTAGGTTTCTAATACCCAATATTTGGCATTGTCTTTTATTGATTCTTGGTTTCTATATTAATCATCCACTATGAAAAAAAAGGTATTCTTACCAAAGTCAATTATTTTCATCTGGTAAATCTGGTAATACATTTCAAACTTTTCATTCGTTCATCATTTAGTGTTTCATAAATTCATTCATTCATTGTATACATTTTCTTTATTAATTACAATAAACCCTTTTTGTTCACTCTGACTCCTTTCTGGTTCTCTGCAATATTCTCCCCCTTGAAACTTTTCTAAAATATAGGCATGATTATGTAACTCCCCATATTAAAGTTCACCAATATTAATGCCCTCGTAAGTAAAAATCGGATTAGAATCTACTGCAGAACCATCTGTCCTCATTCACAACTTATACTTTGGTCACAATTTAATACTTACCATCTCATTTCTAAACCATGCTCTAAAATCTGTGTGTCACTGCATTTTCTATTTCCTTCCCTTAAGACAAGTGATCCCCTTTTCAACTACCTAACTGCCTATTGGTCTCCTAAATTCAATTGAAGCATAACTTGTCACTTCTCAGGGATTTGTGGCCTGTGTAAAATGAACACTGCAAAGTGAACATTCCTCTTGGCAGATTGCCATCCATTGTCAGTTTCTTTATCTGCTATTCTCCCAGATACAAGCTCCAGGATGACAGTTCAACTCTTTTCATTTAACTTTAAATTTTTATTGTTTATTTTGTTCACATTATTAAAAGATACTTAGGATATGAAATTCATACATGAGTCTTGGGCCTATCATGAGTTCTAGTGTCCATTACCATTATCATTCTCACTCCTCAAATCATGGTTTCCTCTTCCGGCTCTAATTTTAACTTCCTTTACTTAACTTCTGCATTTCTATAGACGAGTATAATATCTATATATTTCCATATTCCTGAAATATAATAGAGGAACTATAAAGATTGCTGGACCTTAATGGACAACTTTAAACAATCTATAGTACTTTATTAAATTAACTAAAAATCTGACAGAAAATTGTTCTTTTCTCTCACACTATAGGATCCATAAACTATTTTCTAACAAATTTAGATTTAGCAGAATATAATATACAATGAAAAATTGCTATAATTTGAAATTATCTTAATTTCAAGTGTAATGGGGTTAATAAACAAGTGAAAACATTTAAAACTTTTTGTAAAGGAGAATCTATACAAATACCAAAATATAAAATAGCTAAAACACTATGGTCCTGGCAAAAAATAAATAAAAATATCAGTGAAATGCAACATACTGCTATGCAATATACCCGTATCTTTAGAATATCAATAAATAAAAAAGGCAGATTATTATCAAAGATAAAGAAAAGTACCAATCAATAAATGATGCTTATATCATGGATTAAATATGTGTAATATTATTTGTATCATCTCATAGATAGGTCATTAATTTTTAAATGTATTCAATAAAAAAATACTAAAGTAAAAAAGTAAGCAAAATAGAAGTCTTTATTAATCCTATGCAGTGAGAATATATGTTCAAATTGAGAGATAAAGATATCATAAAGGAAAGTTTGATAAATTTGTTATAATAATTTAGTATATGTATATAAAAACAAAAGAGAAAATAGTTTCAGAAAGTATGTATATTAACTAATATGGTTAGTGTATAAAGAACTCTTGTCTATAAAAAGTACCCTAATATCCCTGTAAATAATTGGTCAAGAATGTAACTAGAATGTGGTAGACTCATTAATGGAATCCCACTCTCCCATTAAAAAGATGAAATATTGTCATTTACAAAACGTGGAGAGAACTCAAAGGCATTTTGCTAAGCGAGATAAGTCAAAAAGAGAAAGACAAATATTGCATGATTTCACATATGAAATATAGAGAAATAATATAAATGAACTAAAATAAACTATTGACTTTTGAGAATGGAACAGAGGTTATCTGAGAGAAGAGGGTAAAGAGAGTAGGCTCATATAACAGATGGGGTTGTTATTTTTATTTTCCCTACCTTTATTTATTTATTTTTTGTTTTTGCTAAGAATGTGAAGCATTGGTAGATGGTGGTCCTAGGATGCTATAAAAAAAAAAAGCAGCACAGTTTTCCAGACCTCACAAACAGAGTCATTTTGAAACTTCAACAACTGGCCAACTGACTGGGATGCATAGAGAACAGAAGGAGCTTGCAGTCTAACAACCAGCTCTGCAAGTGGATGAGAGAAGTACCAGGTTGTGCACAAAGACCCTTGGCTGTGAAGATGAGTCTTTTGTTCTCCACACAGCACACCTACAATGCTGGAACCATGTTGGCAGTAGCACACCAGCACTTTCAGAGGCTGCAGAGTGATCACCCTGATCACCAGGAGCACAGGGCTTGCAGTGGCAGTGATCCCCATCACCTCATTGATTCTCTCTTGTGGAAACTGCAGAGGCAGCCCCACTAACCTATAACTACATGAATATAGACCATTGGGAGCTGCAAGCCTGGATTAAGCTAAGCAGTGGAGGGGAACTTCAGTTGCTGCTGGCATGGATTCCTAGTTAGAATAAAATCCAGGAGAGAGCTGCAGGCAGGAAGAACAAGAGCATAGAGGTGCAGTGTTCCTTCTGCCACACACCTTGGGACTCAGGGCCCCTGGGACTCGGGTTTCAGTGACTGAGACCCTGGTGGAGCAACCTGTGTTAAGGACTTGGTCCTGGTGGTTTGGTGAGGACAAGAGGTCCAAGCACTGTTAGCAGGGACAGGTGGCCCAGCCCCAGCCAGTTGCATTGTTTTTTGGGGGGGGGGTATTTTATTGTTTCTATTTATTTATTATTTTATTGAAGGGATATTGCATTTTTATATGAACTTGTTTTGAGGTGTATATATAATGGTATTTTTACATTTACATATAGCATAATAGGTTTACCAATATCCCTCCTTTTTTTCTCACTTCATTTATAGTTAATTCCCTTTATCACATTTCCCCCACACCTTCCCAATCACTTCGGTTCCCTGTGATTTGCCTTTTTGTCTCCCACCACTAAGAGTCCATAGTTGTGTTTGGAGTAGTTCTCTCTCTCTCTCTCCACACTTAGTGTTTAATTTATTACAGTTGAGTTTTATCAGCAAAACAAGCCTCCATCCACACACCAGGTTGTAACAACTGCACCATTCCCAGACCATCCTCTGTGCCCTTCCCCCATGCAGTAGCTATCTTTACTACCTGATGCAGCAAAAAACACTACAGAAACCTGTAAAGATCAAAAATACAAAATAGAACAAAAATAGAGTGTCCCCAGCAGGAAACAAAAAAAAGAAACTGATCAACAAGAACCCATATCATGGGGGTGGGGGAGGGGGGAAACCACAACAAACTTTGAAACCTCAAGAAATGGAATCACAACAAAATGACAGCTCACCAGAAATTAACTTTGAAAACATGGAAGATTGATTTTTACTAACAGATAAAGAATTCAAGGCTGCAATCATAGAGAAATTCAGAGTTCAAAGAAAATTCAGAAAGAAAAAAATAACCTCAAACACATAATCAAGGAGCAGAAGGCAGACATTGAAGTGTTACAGTAAAATCTAACAGAAATAAAGGATTTAAAGGAGATAGCAAAGAGCAATATAAAAAGCCATGGGACTAGAATAACCCAAATGGAGAAAAGGATTAGTGATATAGAGGACAGCAATGCAGAAAGGAGCCAGGAAGAAGAAATAGAAATCAAATGAAGAAGAGGGAGGAGGAGAAGGGGGAGG